>OV656872.1:139535674-139896746 GCA_927399465.1 Sarcophaga caerulescens | reverse complement strand
AATCCCGTCTATTCTGTCTTTCCAAATTTCTTTGTAATGTTCCCAATCCCTAAACAATCCGTAAAGCTTTGGCCACGTCCCAATGTCATTTTCCTATCACAAACGTCTGTTTATATATTTCAAACCGTTTTATTTTCAGTGTACTTGATTGTTCTTCATTATCAGCCGATGTATGACTTTTTTTCTTTCATTTATTTGAAGAAAAAAAATCCTTTTTTTTGTCTTCCTCATCTTTATCCTTTTTATTCTATTTAAGTTAATAACTTGAGACTTAATTGCATTCGTTATTCGAAAACAAAAAGAAAACCCAAGAGGTAAATATTCAGTCAAGAGCATACATACATACGTACATACATACATACATACATACATACATACATACATACATATGAATATAAAATACATCTTTAGAAATCTACATTCGTATAATCAAGTCGTCTATATCTTTCTTTATATAAAATTTGTTGTTGTTGTTCTTGTTACTTAATTTCAAGTATTCTACCTTTTACCTTAAAATTGTCTTCAACTGGGTATGGAAATGGGGCTGTTGCAACAAGACGTATGTATAAGTTAAGCAAATGGAAGAAGAAGAAGTAGAAGAAATTGTTGCAAAAAAAAATTAAACGCTCTTATTTGTGCATTTATGCACAAATACAACAAACAAATCTGAGCAGAGCCTAGTAAAATGAAAAGAAAAAAACAGGAAAAAAATGTGATTCAAAGAAAAGAAAACAAAAGATTCATAAAAAGAAAAAGTTCCATATAAAAAGACAGGCTGACTGACTAAATGAACGACGATGAGGTGGATATGCAGTTGTGGGTTGGTGGGCTGGTGGGTTAGTGGGCTGGTGGGCTAGTGGGCTGTTGGTTTGGCTAGCATATTGCTGTTGCATGTTGTATTAAAGAATTTAGCAAAGTTGCTTGTGATAACTTTGAGTTTGCATTTGGTAACTGGCTGCTGCTGTTGCTGCCGCAGTTCCTTCTACGGTTGCATTTTGTATTCACATAATCTTTAGCTCACCGTATACACCCCCCCCCCCCCCACCCTATTGTCTTACAATATTTTTCTGTATTTCTTGCTTTTTTATTTCGCATGCCAAGTCGTTTGTAAAAGTATACAAAAATCTTGATGCCTTCAATTAAGCTTTGACAACAAGTGCACTGCATACACCCAAAGACACAAGCTCACACTCACATATACATATCTGCATGCACACACTCTCTTATACACACAAACACAACCACGTGCTTATAAATTATATGCAAGATGTAGCAGTTAGTCAGCCAGTCTGATGTTAAAAAAAGAAAAATTCCGTTTTTTTTTTTTTTTTTTTTTTTTTTTGTAAATGTTGCAAGGTGCCTTATGTATTGTATTTGTATGTTGGTGTAGCCCATCAGTCGTCATCATCAACGTAATGGTTGCAACAAAATAAGAGTAGTGTGTGCAACCCCAAAAACCTAGAATTTATGAATAAAATATTTCCTGTCTTCCCCTTGACGTTTGTTGGCCCAGAAAATTTCAATTTTTTTTTTTTTTGTTTTTTCTTTCTTTTGAATCTGAATTGAAATGTCTTTCGTTTGTGGGCCTTATAAGGAATAAGCCAACGAAACAAAAAGAACTTCATTTCTAAAGAAATTAATGATAAAGCTTGCATTTGCAAAAAGAAGAGGCACAGAAATATAATCAAATTTCAAAGAGGCGAATAAAATAATAGCAGTGTTAACAAGACAGGCTTAAAATTCTTTCATTTGATGGAAAGATTGTCGATAGGTATTTTTTTTTTTTTTTGTAAAACCAGCACTCAGGGGATGGCCCCTACTCATGCAGTGCATTGTGCAGGTTTAAGAAAATAGGTTATAGGAAGGTGGAAAGAGGGAGTAGTGTTTGTGGACATTTGATTTAAATTTACCAATATCGTAACTGACGGGAAAAACTACCGCAGGAATATCATTCCACAACCGAGCAGTGCGGGCAAAAAATGAATTTTCTCTGTAATGCATTGTGCGGTTTACTGGGCAATCAACCACAAAAGGATGTGCTCTGCAAGAAGTACGAGTACCACGTAAAAATATGTGATCATCTGGAACCAAGCCCCTTATCTCTCGAGAACACCTCCCATTATAGTACCGATAGAACAATGAAACACACGCCACATTGCGACGATGCTCCAACGAGTCAATAGAGTTGGATGCCCTACTGTCATTAATAAGCACCTTCGCCCTCTCCTGTACGCGGTCGAGAAGCTTCAAAATAGACTTTGAAGCACCGGCCCATACATGAGAGTTGTACTCCATCCTAGGTCGGATAAAGGTCCTGTAAATAGTAAGAAGGAGAGGATGGAGTGAAGTATTTTCTGCACCGTTTCAAAAAACCAAGGCACTTGAATGCTTCCTTCGACACTCGAAAAATGTGATCGTTCCAACGAGCATCACAACTAATTCTCATGCCCAGAACATCAAGAGCATCCGCCTCCTCAATATTTACATTACCCATAGATACAGATGACAGAACACCAGTACCAGCATCACGCCGGTGTGTCAAAAAACAACATTGGGTCTTGCGCGCATTAAAATCGACCCTGTTCGCGCGGCCCCACTCAGAGATTGTTATCAGGTCATTTGTGAGTGCATTATTCATGGTCGACCTCCTTGCCCCAATCTCCAAAAGGCTCGGCCTCCGATCAAATGAATATGAATGAAAAATGTTGCTGTCATCCGCAAAAGAGTAAATAGGATTCGAAGTAATAGATAGAAGATCATTAAGAAAAATGAGAAAAAGAGTAGAAGAAAGAACAGAGCCCTGCGGTACCCCTGAATTTATCCTGAACTCTAATAGTGCGATCTTTGAGAAAGCTCGATATAAATCGAGAGAAGTGACTACCGACAACAGAAGCAATTAATTACACTTTTAAACGGGGTCAGCCAGACAAAGGGGATCAAAGGAACCTTTCCAAACTATGAAAAATTGCTCAATGTGAGGTCACTAATACTCTCACTACTCTTTAAGGTCTCCTTACACTTGAAACAAATGAAAAAATATGTTATTCGGTAGAGGATTAATAAAACGAGAGTTTGTAGAGGCCACAGACATCTCATATGCATTAGTAGCAAAGAGTGTCTCGTTTGCTTACATTCGGCAAACGCTATCGACTGAAAAAATTTGCAGTAAAGTAAGGCATTACCCAATCGTCGTATGAAAGAGATTTTTGAATGAAACTTCTATCAACACAATACATCAGAGACCAAATAGCAATCAAAACAGTGGAGTTCTGTTAGAGATGATTTTATGTGGTGATGGCAAATGCTCCTTTTCTTCAGGTCTTCACTGAAAGCAAACCTCTAGTATTGGAAAAGAAAACAAAAGGCCATAAGTTTTGATTACAATACCAGGGTATGAGAGATTTGCTGTTATCTAAGTTAACTTGAAAACAAACAAGGGTCCGTTGTGTTTTCATATTAAATGATGCTTTAGATCAAATTGACATTTACCTCAATCTATAGGCCTTGGCTTAAAGCATGACTTTCTGGTTTACATTGAATAGCTAGCTTGAGAGTTTAGTGAATCTAGCAATAGATTCAATGTCAAAGAACTCCTTTCTCACTTACTTAATTGATCATCACACGAGAGGAAGTCACCGTAAGAAATATTTTATTCGTATTTCGTTTTTGTTGAATATGTCTGACTTAGAGCTTGAAATACGGGCTCTAGCCTAATAAGCCAACGCAATACCTATCTACCTAGTTGGGTGACCTCGTCAAGAAACTACAACTCGGTAAAAACTACAACTATGGATAAGGGACCCAAATGGAAAAAATCTACTATAAGTTAAGGCAGACATTCTCTAGAATGTCTGCATAAAAAGCCAGGGATATCACTACGATCCAGTTTAAATAGTTGATTAGCACGTTTCCTATTAAACTAAGGCCCGCACCAGCAATGATGCAGGATATATCCAAGTACAATCGGTACCTTCGCCTAATGGATATTTTAACAGTTTCAAAGTTGGTATTTGATGAAAATATTCCTACTTTATCAAGTCCATCAGCAAACCAATTAGCAGGAATGTCTCTGTGATCAGAAACCCACATAAAAACTAAGAAAGAAGGTAATGATAGATGCCACCAGTTAACAGTTGTTGGAGAAAATAGAGATATTAATAGTTGGGAATTCCCACCCAGGATCAATTTCGTGGCTTCACTAATGGTCACTACTTCGGCTTGATACACTCTACCATAGAGAGGGATGTGAAGAGATATCTTAAGATTAAGTTTTTTGGAAATAATTCCACAATCCATTATGTTCTTAATTTTAGAGCTATCTATTTACTTTTACAAATAAAAAAGGATCTCCAGATTTCCATTTGAAATACCATTTCATTGATTTTTTTTTTTTATTAAATTCTGCTTTCTTTGTAACCCCAACTGTTGCTCATTTCATGTTATTTTCTTCTTTATTTTTTTTTTTTTTTTTAAATAAATTTTATTTTTTTATTTCATCTTTAAATCTGTATGTATTTTAATATGACGTACTGTATTGAAGTCTTGCATTTCAATTTATGATGCATTTCACGGGGAAAAACATGAAAAAAATGAATAAAAAGGAACACAAAAGAAATGATGTTTTATGAATGGGATTCCTTCTTTTCTTTTCACTCAAATAATTTGTGAATTACGCGGTTTTTATTTCATCAAATAATTTAGTTTTACGTAATTGGAATGAGACATTCCAACAATGGAATTCATTAAATGTATGCAAATAAAATTTATTTCAAGAAATTGTTTAATTAAAACGTAAATTAATGTACCATATCTGCATATGAAAAAAGTACTTAGAAGAGTACTAAATCTACATATAATGACGAGGCCATTTTCAGGAAGGCAAAAGACAAAGGGAATATTACGATTGAAAAGGTTTAAGACGAGAGGTTTTAAGGAAAGAGGAACAACATTCGGTATACGAAGTATCGTTGAAAACATTTAAATAAAGTGTGTAAGAAGGGATCTGAGTAGAACATTTCGAATATGTTCAATTTTTGAAGATTCTAGCGCTTAAATGAGCCTGTATTTGACCGATGGCATGGGTTATGTTGGCTTAACTCGAATACACCTTCGACTTAAGAAAGCCCCGCAAAAAAAGGTGGCAATTTCATATCATCCACACGTGAGCAGATAATGCCCTTAAATCGAAATATCTATGAGGTCTCTGACACATAACGCAGTCCTGTCGAAAGCACATTTCGCTGGTATCGAGATCGTCCTATTCAAACCACAGAAAGTTGATAATCATCGACCGTCAGTGGTCACTGTTGACAGCAGCTTCATTCGTAAATAAATATGGACCGATAATGCCGCCAGCCCAAAATTCATACCAAACAATTACTTTATTGGGATACATTATACGTATCATTAGATAGTATTCCATGTGGATTGGTATCGTCCTAAATTCGATCATTTTGTTTGTTCATGTACCTATTCAGAAATGAATAAAACTCGTTGAAGTCCAGACGTTTATGGAGGACAAAGATATGATCATTTTACTTAGTTATTGAACGGGATTTTTCATAACATATTTTCTGTTGATCAACTCGGAATTTACACTTTAGATCAGAATCAATGATTGATTGATTGATTGAGTCAAATGATTGATTTTATTAAAAAGATTTCGAAATAATTCATCACTTTTAGTGTCAAATTTTTAACTCACAATGGGCGAGGAGCCACAGAAAAAGAAATGTTTTTATTTATGCAAAAAGAATTCCTTAAGCAAAAATACGTTTATAAATCAAAGTATCTCCTCTGAAACCCCCAAAAAAGAAAAAAAAACAACAACAGTCTTGTTTAAATTAAACTTGCAACTTCCAAACAAATAAACTTTCTTCTACTTGTGCTTTCTTCTTATGCTAACAGTACCTTATTTTTATTTTTCATTACCATTTTTGGTACCACCAAACAAGTTGCATAAGTATAACCCTACCATATATAATACCAAATATAATGAATATTAAAAGAAATGATACAAAAAAAAATCTGATTTAAATTTGGTAACAGCTAAAGAAAAAAACCCTTTCCTTCACTCTGCTAAACAACAACTGCAAAACTTGAAAGGTAAATACAGGTAGAAAAGTTCGTTCGTTTATACTTTTTGTTGCAAGTGCACACATATACATTCACTCAACAACTGCTACTTAAATTATGTAAAGGCTAAGAAACTAAAGGAGAATATATTCTGGGGGGGTGGGGGAAAAGCAAACAGCAAGGATAAAAAGAAAAGGTGGAGAGAAAAGTCTATCCAGGAGTTGTTGGTCCACAAAAACACAAAAAAAAGGAAAAGAAAAAAAAAATTAAAGAAACTCTGATGCACGAAATTTAACTTGTAGAAAACGCTCTAAACGCTGCCTGTTTTAGAAGTGCTGAAAAAACAGTCACATAAAGGAATGAATTCTTTCGGTAGGACAATTACGCCGGTAAATATATTTTCCAAAGCAATAGCTACCATTCTATCTACGGTTATAACCGCAAATTTAAAAAGAAATTTGAAATCATAGAGGAAATAGGCAGATTTCTTTTTACCAGCACATTTTTAATAGCGTTGATCTGAAATTTTTATTTAAAAAGAATGCATCCTTTGTTTATGAATAAAAACAATTTTTCAAATTATTTTCCAATATTTACTGGCTGAATAAATTAAACAGTAGCGTTGTATGTATATTATAAAGATTGGTTTGGATTTTCGTACTTTGATAATTGATAACGACCATCCTGTTGAAACTATACCCGTCATATTAGTTATTATTTAGTCAGCCTGTTTTGTCAAATGGACAGATGGACACTTGCAAATAATAAAAATCGTACAATGCCAATCCAAATAAGATTCATTATATTACCGACCCATATTTCGTTTAGAACGATGTCGGTGAGAATATCACTATGGACAGAGAGAGAGAGCACCATAGCTCGATTAGCACCAACTTTTTTTGGCCAGAATTAAGGCACGTAGCTCACATTGGATATAATGCACGAGCGATTTAAGGGCATAATTATATTACGTGGAGATGATGTGAACTGGCATCCAAAATCCTGCCATTTGACATTATTAATCATATTCTTTGTGGGATTTTCTTAAGTCGCATTCGCATACAAATAAGCAGCAACCTATGCCAACGGTCAAATCTACATTGATTTTTGGTATTTTGAATGCACTCCACCACTACCTATACCGTTAAACAATTATAACTCTTGAAAGACATCTGACATCAGCCATCCCGGTAGTTTTATGACCGTATAACCTTTGTGTAGACACATTCTCCAGAAGTCGTTGTAAGTTATGCCCAGTCTCCGGCCGTATGTATTCAGCGAACAATATTCCTTTATAACAGCTATAAAGTTTCCAAGGCTCTGGTCACGTTTAACACGTATATCTTTCAGGCCAACGCTATTTGGTGTCTGTGCAAGCCTTTCTTTCTTTTGCAAATAGCTTTGCCTCAATGGCAAATTGGCGTACGAATTTGATTTAACTTTCCGTAAGTCGGCTTTGTTGTTACCTTTTCATCATATTTTACCAGACACACTTTGTGCGATCGACATTTCGTCTTCTTTAAGACTGCACTAAAGCAGCATCAAGAAAATTAAAAACGATCAATTACTGCGCAACATTCTTGCTCAATAGGCCAATTATGTTGATAGTAAAATGGAAATTCCCTAACAAATTAATTTTCTTTCTTATTTTTTTTTTCAAAGTAAAGTTTTAAAATTTCATGGCGACGTTCTGGCGTTGACCATCTCAGGTTTCAAAACATATTTATCGATTTATGCATGCAGTTAGGAAAGTTCTCGATAATAACAATTCGCAAATAGCATACGGGCGCTATCCTCCATTCAGACAATTCTCCACCACTGCCAGTGGCAATATCAAAAATTAACTTAACTCAACGGAATTGGGGAAGTGATGATAGCGAAACTGACCATGAAATGGAAGACACGGGGAAGCCACAGAACTGGTAAGCTAGTCAATATTTGATGCTGTTTCTAAGGCAATGATTTGCAGTCTTATTAAAACATTGGTTGTGATTGCAAAAATTCAATTCGAAAATTTTTAACAACAATTTTGCTTTAAAGAAATCATTCCATTAGGCACCCTTTGTCAAGAAACTGTTGTAGTGGCAGCACATTAATTAATTAAAAATAAAACAACAACAGCAGCAACAACAACAACATCACTGGCAGTAGCAACATTATAGAGAAGTTGAAAGATGACTTCTGTACTGCTTTAAGATGGTAAAAGAAGGGGGGCCTAATAACTTTTAAAACCCAACAACACCAACAGCAAGAGCAGTACAAAAATAAAAAATAAATCTGAACGAATTGAGGAAAAAAAAGTAGAAAAAACAACAACAACAAGCAACAAAAACAAATAAATAAATGCAACGGATGCAAATTTTTACTCTTTTTCTCGAACTTTTATTTTTTTGTTCTTTCTTTCTTTAACAAAAACTCTTTCTGTTGTTGTTGTTGTTATTTTTACATTATAGTGGAGGGTGGCAGCCGCTTAGGCTGGACGTAGCAATATTAAAAAAAAAAACCAAAAAAACCAAGAAGAAGAAAGGGAATCCTAAAAAAAAAGTTAAGGAAAGAAAATTTTTTAAATATTGGGGAGTATAATGCTGAAATAAAACAACAATAGCAACAACAACATTATTTAGGAAAGAAATTGCAGCAGCATAAAAATAAAAAAAAAACAACAAAACGTAAAACAAATTGCATTAAAAAAACACACACAAGGACTTCTTGCAGCACAACAACCAGTGGCCAGTTTAAAGCGGACATTTGCACAACAACAAAAAAACGTATATAAAAAGGAAGAAAATATTGAAGGAAATGAACCAGGTATGGGAGTTAAGAAAACAACAACAACAACAACAACACAGCATATACTCTATTATTCCATAATGAAATGGATTTTGTTTTTCGCTTTTTTTTCTTTTTCTTTTTTTCAATTTATTTCATTAGCATCTCGCTAAGAGTGATAAATTTAAATAGACGGTGGGGAGGGGGGTTGCATAAACAATTGAGAGGATTTATTACGAACTAAACAAGGGCTGAGCAACGGAAATCCATGGAGTATTTTTTTTTTTCTGTTTTTTTTTTTGTTTTCAAAAGTAAGCAAATAACAGAATTTTGTGAAAGGTCTACCTTCCTTGTGCGTTAGTGGTAAAACAACAACAACATCAACTAAGCAAACAAACTGTTGGAAAAAATTAAAAAAAAAGCTTGAAATGCACTTGTTATGCAACAAACCCACCTCCTCTTTACACCCAGCGCCCAGGCAATAATTCCAGCAGTGTACATAGGCTGCTTTAACATCCAACAGTCAACATCATCATCATCAATCTCATCTAACCAAATTGACTCACTTAAATGGTTTAATAAGCCTAAAGACCTTTCTTTCTCTTCTTCTGTTTTTTTGGGGCCATTACCAATACAATTATAAATTAATTATTGAACAGTGGTTAGAGCGGTAAGACGGCCAATAGAAAAACTATGTTTGCACTGACGGAATACATAGACGCATTTTAGAACACTTTAGAAAACATTTATCGATGTTCACAGCAAAGGATTGGTAAGAGCACGAGAGAATATTTTATTTTGAATTTCTTAAAACGTATATCCCTCACCTGTTTTACGAATTTCGAAACATTCTGGGAAAAGAAATCATTAATAGCCCATTTACACTACAGCGAAATCTAGTAGATTAGATTTCAAATCTTGCTCAAAATCTAGATCGTTTACACTGGATTTATTTGACAGTAGCAAGATTTCATTTTAATAACAAAAACAGTTGACTGAAATTTAAAAGAAAATAATATTTCCAAATTTAGTGTAATACCAAACAAAAATGAAAAATATAGGACATTTAGTATCGTTTTCATCAAGACCAAATAAGATCCAATCAGAAATAATGTTGGTGCAAAAAAAAAACGTCAGCATTTGTAGAATATAAGATTTAAAAAATAATGCAAATGTATTACTACATACAATTGCTAAATAAAGGGTCCGCCAAATAACTTTTTTTTTTGAAAATTCTTTAAAAAAAAAACTACTGAATATTTTCTCAAATTTCTTTTTTTATTTGAAAGTACAACCCTTCCGGTTAATAATGGAAAATAATTTCATTCAAATGGCTGCCTCGGCTGGCCATGCAGTAGCCTACACGATCGGTCCAATTTTTAAAAACATTATCGATTGTGTGCAGCTGTATTTCACCAATGGCTTCACGAATATTGTCCTTTAAAGCGCCAATTGTCTCTGGCTTGTCGGCGTAACACTTATCTTTGACGGCACCCCACAAATAATAGTCCAACTGTGTCAAATCGCAGCTCCGAGGTGGCCCAATTATGCCTCTGGACCAAAATTCGCACCAAACAGTGACTCGTTTTGGGTGCATCAGCTTTTCAATGTATGCGTGCGGGTTTTCTGTGCCCCAAATGCGACAATTTTGCTTGTTTACATACCCGCCAAGATCAGAATGAGCTTCATCTGAAAATATGATTTTTTTTGCCAAAATCGGCATCTTCTGTAAGTCGATCGCAGGCCCACATAGCGAAGCGAAAATGCATAATCATTTATTTTCCATTATTAACCGGAAGGATTGTTCTTTCAAATAAACAAAAGAAATTTGTGAAAATATTCAGTAGATTTTTTTTAAAGTATTTACAAAAATAAAGTTATTTGGTGGACCCTTTAGCAGAATGGAATGGGTACATGTTTTTAAATTGAACTGTCATTTTTTTTCCTGCGCAGCGTTGTATTTTTAAGTACTATTTGGCAAAACACATAGTTGCATTTCTATTTTTACTAGATTTTGAGTAGATTTTGCCGAAATCTACTAAATAAGTAGATTTTGTTTTGTATGGGAAATCTAGTTAAAATCAACTAGATTTGGCTCGAAATTTCATAAGTACTAGATTTCGCTGTAGTGTAAATGGGCTATAAAATTGCCAAGAAAAGCAATCATTTACACTTAAGCTAATGAATCGCCTTTATGCTGCAAGTAGTGAGGGACGGTAATTTTTAAATATTGTTTCACATAAATGTCACCCGAGGATGCATTTTAACATTATCTTTCATGACTAGCATTTGTGGTTGCCTTGTCCGTTCATAAGGAATACTTCACTTCACAAAAATTAGATTATTTGCTTACTTAATTGATCATACAACCCTTTTAGCTTCTCACTCGGCCCATATTGTCTATGTAGCGAGACCTACGGTTTAATATCGACTCTTAACGACAGTGGTGGTGAGCATTTCGGTACCATTCACCATTCATTATGGCGTGAGGTCCCCAATTGCCAACGTTTCAACTCCTCTAGCTCATTACAACAAATTCGTTTATTCTGTGCGTTTCCATCAGAGATCAGCAATGAGTATTAAAAACGATGAGTAGATTCGAGTCATACTTATAA
The DNA here is from genome assembly GCA_927399465.1 of Sarcophaga caerulescens. Lineage (NCBI taxonomy): Eukaryota > Metazoa > Arthropoda > Insecta > Diptera > Sarcophagidae > Sarcophaga > Sarcophaga caerulescens. The sequence continues at coordinate 139,885,287 of OV656872.1, read as the reverse complement.
TTTCAGATACTTATACACATTCATACTTATTTTAATATCATACTCATACTACTCATATTCAAAGTTAGAAATACTCATCGTACTCATACTTAACAACTCGAATCATTCGTAAGTATTATAAATATTTTTCTAAATTTATGAATCTGAATGAGTAGGCGTATGAATCAAACAATGAATCGAATGTTGTGAGTTTGATGTCAACGTTGTACTCATACTCATTGCAACCTATACTTATAAATCAATGTTGTAGCGCGTACGAATGAATCAGAGTAGTTGAATTTCAATACTCTTGACTCACTCATACTCAAAATTTCATGAGTACTTATGAGTAGCGAAAATACGATTCATTGCTGATCTCTGGTTTCCATATCATTCAAAAGCATTCAAAAAATTGTTCGCTTGTTAGTTCATTCTTGGTCGAATAACAAATCTTGTGGAGCATTTTTAGCTTAGCCACAAGGCAAGAATGTTTTTCTTATACTGAAAAAAATACACGCTCGAATACGAAATAGCAAAAAGTAACTTCCTGTTATAGGTGGTTACTTTAAGTAATAATGATAAGAACCACTGTCTGGCGTTTAATTTTAAGAACCTGTTCACTCGCCAATGAAGCAATCACCTCCCACCTCCCCTTCCGCATAGTCACAGCTACAAAAGTTTACACTACAAATTAAGATACGTCCGACATCATAATTGAGTCATATACATTACCTATACCCTAGAGGCTTCCAACTTTAATTTGTCCCTTCCAAGTAATAGTTGATAATAACGCTTTTAAATGACTTTATCTGACCCTCTTTCGCCGTAGTCTAGTATGCCACGGTTCAAACCCCAGGTCAGACATCTCCAACAAAACGAAATATGGAAAAATATTTCTTCGGCGTCTTCCGCTCAGCAGATTTCAGGCAAAAATTCTGTGAGCAAAAAAAAAAATTGCCATGAAAAGCTTCTCAAAAAATCTGTCTTTCTGAATCGACTTTTAACTGTAAGCGATGCCCCTCACGTATTAAATTAACACATGCAATACAATACAATATATACAACACATAATCTTGATAAGTGGTAGTAGATTATTTCACATTACTTCTCTTGAAAAAACCTTATTATTGCCAGTCATAATCACTGTTTATCGTGCTTTTAGGAGACTTAAGAATTACATTTCTACGACATTTTGTTAGCGACATACTGTTGTATCTTCTCTGATTTAAACTGTTTTAAAGCGTCAGCAGATAGACAATCATCTCTAATGCTAACTGCTAATTGGTTTGGATTAGTTCTCCATTTATTCCCATTCATCACCACGGTGCTGCTAGTGTACGGGCATTTTCCGCTTCTCAACAATTATTTCCAATTCATTTAATCACTGTTATTGAGTTGAGTCTTCCTTCCATCAACTCGCTTGATTATGTGCTGGCCATATAACAAAAGGAAAAAAAAATCTAACAAATTCATTTGAAAAATAACAACAACAACAATAATAATCGTTATTATATTTTTATTTTCAACTTAAAACGCACCAGACCCCGACCCATTTTACCTTCTAAGTCGCGTTGAATATTTTTCGCCCACATAATACAGCTGACTTGATGCGGAACATTCACCGGAACTTTTTTCACTTGCACCGCAATAATACGCCTAAAATCGCTCTCATTAAAGAAATGCTGGTCATTTCGTTTACGAAATCCAAAGGGCAGATTGTTACTTAATTCCCTAGTTGTGGATTCAATATTTGAAATCACATAATAGCGCTGCGGCATAAAAACGAATGAGAGGCGAGGCCTTGATTCACAGCTCACCCAAATACGATTTATGCGTTCTTCCGGTGACAGTTGTTTTATATACAAACGCAATTCTTGTGGCGCATTTACAGGCAAATCCCTTAAACTTTCAATAGCTTGTGCCGTAAAACCAATTATGCGATTGAATTTCAGAAAAAAACAAGGCTTATTGTCCCTGTAGCCATAATGTTTTACATGCTGGCAATCACCAAAATAGCCTTCCGGTACTTGGCCGTATTTCGACAGGGCTTTGTTTATGTGGTTTTTAATTTTCTCAACATCAGTGATCAGTTCCTCATCGTATTCAATTGTGGCTAAACTTCTTTTCAATGCCAAGACCGGTTCAAAACTAAAGCCTGGTTGAGTAAGAAACCATTTCGGACTTTCTTCTTTGAGCGTCTCCTGAAACACCAAGTAGCAGAAATACCAGTAAAAAATAACGCCAGCATAGAAAAGGCTATAATAACACACGAGTATAAGCCATCGTTTTTGTGTTCGACCCAATATGATGCAATTTTTCAGGTCAAAACACGATTTCTTCCTCGTTTCTTCGTTGGAATTGTTGTCGCGTTGTTCATAGCGAAAGTATTTGCTAAGTTCGAAGGGTTTGTCAATCATTTTACGTGACGTTTTGGTAGTGAAAATAAATTTGTTTTCAAATATAACGTTTATTCGACATTTTTTTTTTTTTTAATAAAATTACACTGAAAGAAATTTTTTGTTAGCACCCGAATTAGTGTGGAATGTAATTGTGAATTTTGAATTTTAAACAGAAATCAGTCAACTTCTAGGTTAGAGCAATTTGTCTTGCCAAACACTTACGTTAAAAACAGATTCAAAACTAACTCCAATTGGTGCTACTTTTCTCGTTCTTCTTCTACAACAAGTTTTTCTACTTCCACAAAATATACTGCAACAATAGAGGGCTTTCCCTGATATTGGTCGTATATAAAAACAACACACTGATAACTTACTTGAATCCAATGGAATTTCTAGTGGAAAATGTTTTGTAAGTATGTATTTAGCCTATTTAGTGTTGGGAATCCCGGGGTCGCGAAATCCCGGGATCCCGCAGTTTTTAACAATTCCAAATTCCCGGGATTGAACACTTAATCCCGGGATTTGACTTTTTAAGCCGCAATGAAAAAAATCGTATATTAGAACTCTCACTAAAACATCTTCATTTATTAAAAAATTGTATACAAAAGGCATTAATAGACATAGGTCCACCTGAAGGTGAATATTTTGCTTTATCCAAAAATGAGATTAATATGGTATTCTCAATCATTAGTGCTCTTGTCCCAGTTAAAGCAACAGTTGACGACCTTTGCCATCGGGATGCTAATCTGTTCACAGCCGATGTTGCCACAACTTTTATGTTAAAAAAACTTAAAGATGCTAACAACGTTATAAGTCAAAAACTACATTCAGCCCTCATCCTTCGCATGCAACAAAGGAGAACAGATATCAGTGGGGTGCTTCAGTATCTGCACAATGGTAGAACAAATGTTCAGTCCGAATCCGAAACAGAGTTCGTAACGGTTCCTTCTTCTATAAAATGTCGCAAATTAATAGTTGAGTTACTCGAAAGACTAAATGCTTCAAGTTCAGCTACATCACTTCTAATAGCTTCTGAGTCAGAAGTTACACCTTCTGATTCAGATAAGGCACCTTTCGAAATTGTTTCAGATTCTTCTGAGCTTCCATCTGAATCTCTTTCTTGTTCTCTTGAAGAACCCTTAAATATTTCAGACGAGCTCAATGAAGCTATAAAAAAGCACATTTACCAAGGATAGCAATTCGATGTGAGACGTTGTCTGTAAAAATTCAGAGAGAAATGCTCTTGTTTGAAAATGGAGGAACACGTGGTGACTTTTTGCAAAGAGCATACGATTTTTTAATGACTATTAACCTTCCTATACCCGCGCGTTGGTCTGTGAGACTGATTTTTTTATTATTGCGATTTTTTTTGTAAAAAAATAGTGCCAGTAAGCTGATATCACTGGTAGCTTCATTATTCGTAATAAGCTTCGTTTTTGCATCAAAAAAATTTTTTTGAAATAGTACCAAGGATATAGGATTTTCCATTGTCGGTCTCACAGACCAACGCGCGGGTATTGGTGTTTCACTTTTTGGCGCGGGTATAGGAGGTTAAGCCAGCCAGTGTAGAGCCTGAACGTGCTTTTTCTGCAGCTGGATTTTTCGCAACTAAAATAAGAAGTCGTTTGAGCGATGAAACTTTGGATGCTCTGTGCTTCCTCAAAACGTATTTTAATTTAATAAAAAATAATAACATATCGCACTTGATCTACAAAAGAGTATACTATATCTATAAAAACAATTAACTCTTTATAATTAATTTAAAAATGTGAAAAATTAAAAATAAAATTAATTTTCTTATAATTATTATTATTATTCTTTCTTATAAACCTATTTTTGGATGTGTCATCTTATTAATTTTATTGAAATAATATGTTAATATCTTTCAAGAACAAATTTTTTAAAATCCCGGGATAAATCCCGGGATCCCGGGACTAGGTAAATGAAATCCCGAAATCCCGGGATTGAAAATATAGAGCGGGATTGCCAACCCTAAGCCTATTCTACTAATTCTCTATAATTTTCGAAAAACTAAATATGGATTCTGAGGGTGACTAAAACAATAGCAAAATCGAATTCAATTTGCACAATTTAAATTTATTCAGCTTTACAAACATTGTAAAAATTAGACATTTTTTTTATAAATAAAAAATTCTTTTTGGCATAAAAATGCATCGTTTTATGTTTGAAATCTTAAGGTTTTTTAATGCAATTTTTCATACTTTTGGGAATATTTTTCTTACAAACAAATATTTAATTTCGGTATTTTTTTTTTTTTTTTTTTTTGTTAATTTTTATACTTATACTGCTGCTTATGCCTCTCAGAGGCTGCAGCCTCCTCCTGCCATTAAAAACTGTTAAGATTTCTTTCATATCTAAATAATATGAGAACGAGCAGCAGTACTCCAGAGGCAAAATGTAATTATAAACCAAAGTAAAACGCTATAAAATGAAATGAAATATCAAGCAACTGGAAATATTATAACACAGCCGAAGAAATGCAATAAAATTACAAGAGAGAGAGAGAGAGACAGAGATAGAGAGTGAGCAAGAAAAAATGCAGAATGTTTATATATTAAGTTTGCATTTTGAAGACTCAAACCCCAAATAAAAAAACCAGAAAAAAATTCACAAAAATAACCTAAAAAAAAAAAGAAGAAACAAACGAAACAATCAAAAGAATGAGTGAATGAATGGCAAAATGTCTGAAGTATATGGAACGTTGAAACATTGACAATGCAGTAAATGCAGTACAACAATGCATTTGGCAAATAAAATGCATTCACACACACAATGCAATACTGATGCAAAGATATAGGCAGACAGACAGACAGACAGATACTCATAAAAACAAACAAAAATCCAAAATAAGTTGAAATTTTTTCTGTTTTCTTTTTTTTTTTTGTTTTTGTACAAGCCAAGTATAATGATAATATGCAATATAATGGCCAGCAAAAATATATCGCATATCTACTATACTCTCCTCTATATGCTTACATACTCGTACATACCATGCATAGGCATAAAAAAAAAACTTTAGGCCGACTGTTTGGGGAGGTCGGTTATTATTGTTGTTGCAACAAAAAAAAATGAAAAAACTTTGAAAAAAAAGAAAATGCAGAATAAATCCAAAGTTAAGCAATTGCATAAGGAAAGAGTAGATAAATAAACCAAATATACACACTGTCTTCTGTGCTCATTCTTTGTATCATACTTTCCTTAACACCCACACTCTTTTCCACTTGCCCCCCGCCCCTCAGCCCCCTTACACTAATGCAGCAATTGCAATAAATCAAGAGAAACAAATAAAAGCTCAACAAAACAAAGGAAAAAAAGTTTTTTTTTTTTATTATTATTGAAATGCATAAGATTGCATGTTGCACCAAATGGAAAAAAAACCAGAAAAAAAAGATCCAAATTCAAATGCATTTCAGTTCGGTTCGTATATGCAGCCTATATGCAGTTTCATATGCCTCAAACACTTGTGACCACACACACACACACACACGCACGCTCTTCTTGCAAAAAAAAAAAAAGGATAAATAATAGCGAAAATCAAAAAAGAAATTAAAATAAAAATTGTTGTTGAAGGATTTGTTGCATTGTAGGCAAAACAGCCTACAAATTTTCACAAGTTTTCTGCCATTCTCCTGGCCCCCCCACTCGTTTTCTGTCGATCTCATCCTTCCTCACACCACTTGCAAGGTTTTTTGTATTTTCAATTTTGCAAATCAAACTGATAGAAATAAAACAAAAACGGTAGAAGATAGCAGCCAATTCTTTAACTTCTTTTACCACTACCACTACTACAGATCCTTTACCACATTTATAAAGCGGCCAGGAAGCAACATTGTTTAGAGGGCCCTAACAAGGGCCCTGTATGTTTAAATACTAAGGGTTTCGCTCAGTACATTCAGAAAGTTACTAAGTATACCACGCAAAAACTCATCATCTTTTTCATTTCCAAACTAATACGATAATTCTCTTGAGTAAAACACAAATTCCAGTATTTACGTTGCAAGGAACTTAACATCTCCACGCATTCGATACAAAAGAGAAAATTGTCCACTAGGCTTTATATAATTCAATATTAACATGAAAATTTTTTTTTTTTTGTTTTAATAAAACCAGCACTCAGGGGATGGCCCCTACTCATGCAGTGCATTGTGCGGGTTTAAGAAAATAGGTTATAGGAAGGTGGAAAGAGGGAGTAGTGTTTGTGGACCTTTGATTTAAATTTACCAATATCGTAACTGACGGGAAAAACTTCCGCAGGAAGATCATTCCACAAGCGAGCAGTGAGGGCAAAATATGAATTTTCTCTGTAATGCATTGTTCGGTTCACTGGACAATCAACCATAAAAGGATGTGCTCTGCGAGAGGTACGAGTACCACATAAAAATATGTGATTATCGGGAACCAAGCTCCTTATCTCTCGAGAACACCTCCCATTATAGTACCGATAGAACAATGAAACACACGCCACATTGCGAGAGTTGAATACCCTACTGTCAGTAATAAGCGCCTTCGCCCTCTCCTGTACGCGGTCGAGAAGCTTCAAAATAGACTTTGAAGCACCGGCCCATACATGAGAGTTGTACTCCATCCTAGGTCGGATAAAGGTCCTGTAAATAGTAAGAAGGTCGGATGGAGTGAAGTATTATCTGCACCTTTTCAAAAAACCAAGGCAGTTGAATGCTTCCTTCGACACTCGAAAAATGTGATCGTTCCAACGAGCATCACAACTAATTCTCATGCCCAGAACATCAAGAGCATCCGCCTCCTCAATATTTACATTACCCATAGATACAGATGACAGAACACCAGCACCAGCATCACGCCAGTCTGTCAAAAAACAACATTGGGTCTTGCGCGCATTAAAATCGACCCTGTTCGCGCGGCCCCACTCAGAGATTGTTCAGGGTGATTTGTTCAGGTCATTTGTGAGTGCGTCATTCATGTTCGACCTCCTTGCCCCAATCTCCAAAAGGCTCGGCCTCCGATCAAATGAATATGAATGAACATGAAAGTTGCAGTAGTCTAGTAGGTAGCTTGTTGGCTTATTAGACGTGTGACTACGGTTTAAACCCCAGGCCAGACATCTGCAAAAAAAACCGAAATATGAAAAAACATTTCTTCGGTGACTTTCTTTTAGCAGATTTCTGGCAAAAACTCTGAGAGTAAATACATTTGCCATGAAAAGATTCTCAAAAATCTAACGTTCGGAGACGACTTTAAACTGTAGGTCCCTTCACTCATACATATATACAAATTAACACACACAACATAAGTGGTGTGAGAAACTAGATCGTAATCCTAACTGAAGGGTTGTAATGACCAATTATGTACTGTTAATTTCAAAAAATGTTTGAAAATAGTTTCCCCTGAAAGGCCCCAGAAAACTTGTTTCGCCTTCTTTACTTTTTTAAATGTAAAGAAAAAAAAAAGAAAGAAACTGAGTAAGAGGCGTACGTTGACTACTTTGACTTTCGTACGCTGACTTGCTATTCATGTGTATGTCCGTATTCTACGTTGGTATTCTTATTGTTGTTGTTGCTATTTTTTATGTAGAAAACTTTGATTTACAAAATAACAAATACAATACGAGGAAAAAAAGTGATAAAAATTTTCTACTTACAATACAACAGCAACAACTATAACAACAATGGAAAAAATAAAGTGCAATTGCAATATTGGCTGCAATGCGGATTTAATGCATCTCTTACTAATAAAAACTCACATACATATACTACTTGCACAAGCATACACACGCAAACGTTATTAGTACGATACGTTATTAGTACACATACGCAAATGATACTCTTACAAACAGGCATTTAGACACATACATACATAAACATTATGAGTAATAAATGCATAGAAACGTATATTCCTAGACAAATACATATGGGGCATTCCATGATAAATTGAATTTTTTAAGATTTTTGAAAAATGATCCTTGACTCGAATATCGAATTAATATTTAAAAAAAATGCTCTCATTTATTTTTGTCTTAAATTTTCTATAAAGTGCCTTGCAATTACAAGGTCTCGCCTTATGGTATATTTTCTATGAAATAAATTCTGTTTTTCCACCAATAACTGTCAGCTGCAGTTCATTATTAAATAACAAAATTTGGCATAAAATTAGTAATTATGATCTGAACTCCTTTTTTCTTTATCCTGGCCATATGACCGATACAAAACATCTTCATCTTAAAAGGTTTCCGCTTATTATTTTTCGTCTTTCGGCGCAGTGTTCGACTTCTTAGAATATCGTTCCTCTGCAGGTGTTCTTTGAAAGACCTGGGATGCTTGAGCCTTGAGAATTCTACTTTCGCTTAATCCTTGTATCAGATTTCCTCTTGATGGTATTAACGACCCATTACGTCAGCATGATTTGTATTAGCCTCTCAGATACTTTCCAATAAATATTTACAGTTTCGATGTGGAATCAGCCAGTCTTCTTTTCCGACAAACAAGACTTGTGAGCTGTTCCGTGCTATTTGTAATCGTTCGAATGTGGCTTTTTTCTTATTATGCCACTGTTTCGGTTTTTATTGTCCGCCATGCCTTATCATTATTCCGCCTAGATAGCAAAACCTTTCTACCTATTGAAATTGTTATACGATATTAACACCTCTGTAAATCAAAAGACTTTATCTGGGAGCAAAACTTTGTCCATCAAGCTCTCAAATACTGTGAAATTATAACTGATTTCTGAAAAACCGAAATATGTTACATGATATTACATGATGTTACATGATTACATGATGTTACATGATTGATTATCCGTGATTCGATTATCCGACAACATCAATTATCCGGGATGGAAAAAGAAAATTTTTTGCATCGACTTAATTTTATTTTGGATCGACTTAAATTTTTCTGCATCGTTTAACCGTGATTACCTCTATTATCCGTGATTATAAGCAAAAATTTGTTCCTATTATTTTGGACAAACAAGCGAAAAAGGGGAATTCCCTCTTTGGTATACGAAATCCTTATCTACTGTTCACTGTTTTCTGACAAAATTATTTTTTTTTTATATTTTTGAAACATGTATGTATATATATAAAATCCTTGAATTATTTAGTTTTTATATAAATATGTACACATTAATTTATTAATTAATAAAAATATCTAGTAAAAAACTAGCCAAAATTGGTACTCAATTAACTGGGAAAATCGATTATACAGAATGCTTCCGGTCCCGACCATCACGGAAAATCGAGGTCCCACTGTATTTTCTTATTTAATTGGCCATTACAACCCTTTAGTTCGGCTTACTACAAAGCTTCTCACACCATCCACTCTGTTTTAATTTTATCCGTTAGTGGCAGGGCCTACACTTTAAACTCGAGTCCAAACAAAACATTTGGCAATTTTACGTTTTCTTGCTTTATATTTCTTTTTGTTTGAGATGTCTAAGCTGGGGTTCGAAAAAAAGGTTCCTGTCTAATAGGCCAACACTTTACATACTAGACTACGAAGACTTCTCATGATGTCTAATCCTCGAATTCTCTCAGAGAGAAAACGCTGTAGATATATATTTTGTTAATCGACTGACTGCATATCATCGAACTTCCTCATTAGGGCTCATTGTCCGCAGACCAGAAAGTTTTTCTGCACAGAAACGTTTTCCTGTTACTCACAACTTCATCCCCTTGCATATCAAAATAATTGCATCTTCAACATTCAATTTTTTTCAAACACTTTTCGTTAAATAACCCACATTTATTTCTTTTAAATTTAACCTTTTCGTACAACCCACTTTGATGATAATGATTTATTTTCTGTTACCAACTATGTACGAATATTGAGTGCATTTTTCCAATTTTCGTTATACTCGTACCATATTTCTAATCTCGCCTAAAAAATATTTGTTTCACTTGCTTTTATATATCCGTAAAGGATTTTATGCTGTTGCAAGTCAATCAATAAAAAGGCCTAAAGTCCTTATTACAACATACATATGTATATTCCTATGTACAATAGAATGCAAAATAAAATCAAATCCTCTTACCAAAAAATAAAAAAAAAAATCTGACGGCAGCTTTAAGGCGGGGATAACATAATGCAAGAAGATGCACACAAAAGTTTGGAAGGCTGTAGGGAAAGTTGCATTTTCGCAAAGATTTATGAGGAATTTCTATTTTGTTTCTCCTCTTTTTTGGCTAAAAATTGCAGTAGCACACGGTAACAAACATATGTACTTAAAAAAACAAAAAATGTGTTTGCAACATACATTTTCCCATTGTCTGTATGTATGCCTCTCTCAATCACTTAATCTTATATGCACATGAAGCCTACAAGGGGGCTTGCACAATATGACTACAAAATGCATTTTCATAAACATTAAATGTGCATGTGTTGTATGTGGCATAATGTATTTTGTTTTTTTTGTTTCGCATAAGTTTTCAATTAAAAGGAATTGCTTTTTACCGCTCTCAGCTTTTGTGATTTATAATTTCAATATGTCAGGGTTTGGGTTCACAGAAGTTTACGTAGATGGTATGTAGTACGTACTCACGTGTGTCTGTTAATTTTCTAATTTTTTAGCCCTGTTTTGTTATTTTCGTTGGTATCTCTACTTGTATTGTGCTTATTAATCATTTCAATTCTTTTTTGCATTCGTTTTGTTTTTATTTTTTTTTTGCCTTTCTATTCGCTGCCACAAGGATTAGTGCATCTCAAAAAATTATGTGGTAAAAAAAAAGGAAAAAAAAAACAAAAAGATTTCATATATATGTACTTGTATCTACATTTAAAACGTATTGGTTTATAATCTTTTTGACGAAGCATATAATTTGGGTAACAAAACAAGAAAAGAAGCATGAATTGAAATAAAAAAAGGGCTCTCTAATCACAATAAGTATTATATGCGCACAATAGTTTTGGAAGAATTAAAACTGCTGATGTACGTCTTTTTCATAATAATGAAAGATATTTGCAGTTTCGATTCAGTAAAAACTACAGTTTCAAGTGTTTTCCAATAAAATTTACAAATGTTGTTATCCTTGGGGATATTTTCTTGCATCACTCCGGCCAATAATAAATTTAAATTATTTTGTCATAATTTACAATTTAATCTGCCTTTCATGCCATAGATTTACTGAGTATAACAGAGTCTCAGTTACATACAAATGGAAGCTGAGGTTAAAGCCATAAGCGTTGATTTATTGCATTTGTTTGTATAATAGAGTTCCATTATTGAACATATATTATGATATACAAATCAGAGTTCTGCAATGAATCCTTTTTTCGCTACTCATAAGCATTCATGAAATTTTGAATTTAAGTGAGTCAACAATATTGAAATTTAACTACTCTGCTCTGATTCATTCATACGCACTACAACGTTGATTTGTAAGTACAGGTTGCAATGAGTATGCATACAACGTTGAGATCAAACTCATACCATTCGAAATATGTTTGATTCATAAGAAAAATACTTATAAATGATTCGTGTGATTCGAATCATTCATCAAAATTTACAGTCCTAGTCGTTACATACATAATTGGTCATTACAACCCTTCAGTCAGGATTACGACCTAGCTTCTCACACCACTTATGTTGTGTGCGTTAAAATTATACATGAGTGGCGGGACCTACAGTTTAAAGTCGACTCCGAACGACAGTATTTTGAGAAGCTTTTCCTAGTCGTTAGGCATTTACAAAAAAAGAAAAAGAACACATAAGCAAGCAAAGACAGAGCAGCAAGCAGAGCACACACACAACCATCTAGTGAGTATTTTAGTGTTCGTACACTATTCATACTTATTTTATGATTCGTGTGTGTATGTTGAGTTATGGAGAGCGGAAATGAACAGCATCATACGTGTTGTTAAGTATAAATATGATGAGTGCTTCCAACTTTAAATATGAGTAGAGGTTCCATGATATTAAAATAAGTTTTGAATACTCATTGTTGATCTCTAATACACATTGGCAAACCTGCAAAAAAAAGTATTGTTGTCTTACCAGAAAAGGACATTTAGTTATGACTTGGTATTAGATTCAAGCAACAAGAAAAATGCTGAAGAAGCTTTCAACCATAACTAAGAGCTTCAGGCGAGTCGTTCCGGGCATGTGTGGCCTGATGTTTGATTGAAAACAATTTTCCCGTCACTGCTAAAGGTTTTTACTATTTTTTTTGTAGCCAGCCTTGCTCAAGTGGTTCCAAAAGTAATAAGAAAATTATTATTATTATTATATTATAAGTATCCTGGCAGTCTTGTGTGTTGTGTAACATTATATTAGTGTAAGGGTTGTGGGTTCTCTTTAAATTGATTTGATTTGATTTGTTATAGCACACTGAGCTTAAGGTCTTACTTAAGCCGCCCGTAATAGTCAGCTTCCTAATCTAGTATCAAGTATTTTCCATGTGGTCGTCTTGAAAACTAATCAGTTTAGTTTTTATAGAGCTACACATTCACATTTCGTGAAGCCGTTTCTGCTACTTTCTTATTTAAACAGTTTCTGTAACGTAGAGAGACCATACATACATATGTTTAATCGTAGAGTGACCATACCAATGGAATTATTATTCCTGCCAAGAACTTAAAGAGTTCTGGTTCATTTCAAGTTTCCTTAGTAGGCCAGATTATACTGAATACTCAGCAATACACTACCTACCTATGTTCGGTTATCGATGTAGCTGTCAGTTGAGTGATTACATCACTCTAGCTCCCTCTCTCTCTCATCCGTTCTCCTAGCTTTATAACTAACAGCTTAAACCCGACTATTATACGTATTAAATATTTTTAAAAAATTATTGTGAAGAATTTCTTAAAAAAATGTCAAAAAATAAAATGACACGAGAGTTCTTAATAAATACCCTTCCAAGACTCAATGACACTTGCATACAAAATCATTCAAATCTCTTAGATTCTTATTAACAACTTGCCAACGTTAAAAAAAGAAACAATTTTATTTTTTTTTACAAAAAGATGCGTTTCAAGAAACTCAGACAGTCAAATAAACCCTCCTCGCGATCCAAATACTTAAGAGCACAATCTTTTAAGAAAAATTAAAAAATAATGCACTCATCAAGCAACAAAACAAAAAAGCTGACAGCCACAGTATTAAATGCCGAATTGTATACTGAATACTGCAAGGGTGGCATTTCAGCATCTTGACTCAATGTTATAAAAAGCCCCCAGCCTCCAGGACAAAACTGTACACAACTGACTGCTGCAACACTTGATTTTTGCATACATTCGATGAAAGATTATAAATGAGAAATAGAAGACAAAGAAAAAAAAAACGGCATCGAAATAAATATTTTAATTTCAAAAAATTTATGCCACAAAACAAAACAAAAAACTGAAGAAAAGTTTAAAAGTAGAGAAAAACAAAATCTACAAAAAAAAAAAGGATTGAGTAAAGTATACTCCTTAAAAGAAAAGAAAAAAAAACTGCATAAGAGCTGAGAAATTGAAAAGAAATTTTAATAAAAATTAAACAATCACACAGAGGCGTAGAACATATTTTCCAAGCATTTCCATTTAACGTATAATTCGAAGGCCCCAGCCCTGTTAAACCACCCCCGTTTGTTGGTTATAAATGGATACGTTGGCTTTGCACAAAATTTACAAGTGAAAGGCTAAACCCTTTAAGATTTTGTAAAACACTTGCAGATTTTTTAAATCATTTCTTAAGAGCCTTCTGTTCAAAGATTCTATTTTTGTTTCTTGTTTTTTTTCGCTTTTTTTCTTTTGTTTTTGCAATACAATATGCAAATATGCGAGAGAGTACATTAAAATATGTTTATAAAGAGGCTGACTGACTAAGAAGAAGAAATTGTTTAAAGGATTAGAAAGTCAGCACAATGAAACTGCTGTTGGCAAAGAAGCTCGTTAAAGGAAGACACTTAAAGTTGAAACGTAAGCCTAGAAAATATTGCAAGAAATTTAAAACGCCATCATCTGCAAAAATACGTAAAGGGTTACACACTTCTCTATATGTATATGACCTTAATTTGCTTTGCTTTTCCTTGGAATCATGTTGCAGGAATTTTGTGTTCCTCCCTTCGATATAATTACAGCAAGAAAAATAAAAAAAACTTTGTCAGCTGAAATGATTTCTTTTGATGCGGTTTTTGGGCCTTGCCACCTCATTTCAGTCTTTCTTTTTAGCAGCCGTTTTACAAACTTTTACTGTCTTATAATATTAGAAAACAGGACTCAATTCGTTTTCGTCGTCGTCATCAACACGCTTTCTTTCTTTTTTTTTTAATGATTTTTAACTTTATAAAATTTTCATATTTCTTTTGTGGCAATCAGCCAAACATTTGCCATCGCTTACCTCATTTCCATTGATTTTTTTATCCTACAAAAAAATATTCCGTTTTTTTTCATCATTATTCGTTACTTTTTTTCTTAAATATCGTAAAGTTAAAGTGATTATTTTCTTAACAATGAAAAAATAAAAAAAAAATCATCAAAAAATGAAATTTATGTACCCTACGACCAGTACTATAATACGTCATATTCTCAAAGTTTTTTTGGTTTAGACAAAAAGTTTCAACTGGTCTTTAACGTATTTGTATATAGAAACTTGAATGAAATTCTTGATTAGTGTTTGTCTTTAGCCATTGTTTCCACATTTTTTGAGGCAGTTGTAACACGTCTCCTCCAGTTTCAGGTTCTAGAAAATGCATTTGGGGCGTCCTTTATCCATTTCTTACACAAGAGTTGACCAATTCTAAATAATCCTGGCAAAGTTCATTAAACTCTTAAGGTCCACTTATTCAGTTTAAAGTAATGTCAACAATATACGCTAGTGCACCAGAATATGAGAAAAGCTACGTCGTAAACCTTACTGAACGATTGTAATGACCAATTATGTTATGTATGTATGTCCTCTTACAGTCTTAAGTAATTATTTAATAGTCCCATGATCTTGTACATTCACCTATTCATGCAGAGACAGCTAATACTCAATAATACACAAGCCTTAGCAAAGGTTCTGTCTTTCTGTTGCAGTTTACAGTCTAGAAGAATATCAAGTCCTCCATTTGACAGACATGTTCTGTATCAGAGATCAGCAATGAATCGTATTTTCGCTACTCATAGGTACTTATGAAATTTTGAGTATGAGTGAGTCAAGAGTATTAAAATTCAACTACTCTGATTCATTCGTACTCGCTACAACATTGATTTATAAGGACAGGTTGAGTATGAGTATGAGTACAACGTTGACATCAAACTCACAACATTCGATTCATTGTTTGATTCATTAATTCAGATTCATAAATTTAGAAAAATACTTATAATACTTACGAATGATTCGAGTCACTCGAATCATTCATCAAAATTTACAGTAGTA
Organism: Sarcophaga caerulescens; assembly: GCA_927399465.1. Classification (NCBI taxonomy): domain Eukaryota; kingdom Metazoa; phylum Arthropoda; class Insecta; order Diptera; family Sarcophagidae; genus Sarcophaga; species Sarcophaga caerulescens. The sequence continues at coordinate 139,869,577 of OV656872.1, read as the reverse complement.
GTTATTGTTGCATTTACAAAAGAATAAAAAAGAAAAGACAAAGACAGCAAGCAAAGCACACACACAACCTTCTAGCGAGTATTGTGGTGTTCGTACTCGAATCATACTTATTTTATGCTTCGTGTATATGTTGAATCATGGAGAGTCGAAATCAACAACATCGTGCGTATTGTTAAGTATGAGTACGATGAGTATTTCTAACTTTGAATATGAGTAGTATGATTATGACATTAAAATAAGTATGAATGCGTATAAGTAGCTGAAATTATAAGTATGACTCGAATCTACTCATCGTTTTGAATACTCGTTGCTGATCTCTGTTCTGTATTTAAAAACTCATCTGTCGATCTTTGATTAAATTCAGTTCAAACAGTGCAGTATAGATTTCGTCAATCATCTTATGTATATCCAAACATTTGAGTATTGAAATTTGAATGAGTCTGAGGTAAGATCCTATTCTTACCACTATTTTATTACATTTAGTAAGTAAAGAAATTGTTATTTAGTTTGGGTTCCACTTTTAAATCCTCAATTACTATAAACGCCATTAAGAGTAGAAGAATATCATGAATATTCAATAACAGACTACAGGACCTCGATTTGGAATGGATGATGGATTCTATACTGACACAGGTCAACAAAGCGGGCTTGTAAATAAACATTGGAACGACGCAATTATACGAGTCAACTCTGTAATAGAGGAAACCGATTTAGAAGACATTACGTCCATTTGCTGCACCGAATGTATTCTTACGACCTCGGATGGATTCAGTGTTGAAAATTAAAATTTTTAATGGAAATAAAAATAAATTGCAATAAAATGCAACCAACTGAGGAACAGGAATCATTACGGGTACGATCTGTATATGGAGAAGACATGTGGAGAAGGCCACTTTCTCCCGCAGTATTACTTGAAATCTTAGTAAAACATTGAATTCTTACGTTCTTAGTTACGATTGAACTCTGAACAAAACCTTCTATTAGTGACAAGCCTTATATTAGGTTAAGTTACCTGGTTTAAGGACACTTATACCGGATAGGGCACAATGGAATGTTGGGGTACTCCGGGGGCAGAGTGGTATACCCATTTTCACAGATGGGTCTAAGTTAGGTGGATGTACAGGTGCTGGGGTTTTCTGTAGGGAACTCGGTCTTGAACTCCACTTCAGGTTGAATGATGACTGCAGCGTTTTTCAGGCGGAGATTTTCGCAATACTGAAGGCTATTGAGGCCATAGCTGGTGGCCCATCTTCGGATTCGGAATCTTACATGATCTTCGTTGACAGTCAGGCTGCCCTTAAGGCCATTGCGTCGGTCTGGTGCAAATCACGACTGGTTCGCGAGTGCAAAGAGTCGTTGCGGTCTTTTGGACCGGACCGTATCCGTCTATGCTGGGTTCCGGGTCATAGCGGAATACTGGGCAATGAGACGGCGGATGCCCTCGCTAGGTTAGGTTCCCTTTCGGGGGGCGATTTAATAGTTGGTCCTGAACCCCCAGTCTGCCACCTCTATGGCCTCATCGATGGATGGGTCAGGGAGGAAGAGCAGAGGCGTTGGAGGAACGGATCAGGTTGTTCTGTCTCTAGACGTCTATGGCCTGCTGTGGACAGTAAGAGAACAGATTGGCTGCTGGGCTTGGTTAAAGCCAGCGTAAGGTTGGTTGTCGATTTTATCACAGGGCACTGCGAGATTAGGTCGCTGACGGGGATCTGGAACAGATCCCAGCCGGACTATTGCAGGGTATGTTGCGATGAGGAGGAGTTAGAGACTATCGAACACCTCCTCTGTAACTGCCCAGCCCTTGGCAGGTTGAGGTTGAGGACCCTTGGCAGAGCCTTCTTTGAGAGCTTGAGTTCTGTGTCGAGAGCCGACATCAAGGCTCTCCACAGATTCATTAGCAGTTTGAGCTGGTTGAGAGGTGCTAGGGCTTCATAAGTGTAGTCGCGCGCTCAACCCTTGTTTGTGTCTGTTTCTTTCTGTGTGATTCCCATCCTCCCCTTACCCTTATGCCCTCCTTTCATCCTATTCCCTCTATTTCCTTCCCTCTCCAAGGACGTTGTACAATGGGTCAATTTCGACCTCCGGGTATTGTACTTGTCTTAACGGACAAGTACACGTCCTCTAACCTAACCTAACCTATATTAGGTTTGCAGGTACTATCAAAATGTGAAATAATTTAATACATACATAAGTGGCGCGACCTACAGTTTCAAGTCGACTCCGAACGACAGATCTTTTTTGAGAAACTTTTCATGGCAATTTTATTTACTCTCAGAGTTTTTGCAAAAAATCTGCTGAGAGGCAGTCGCCGAAGAAATACTGTTTGTATTTTGTTTTGATGTCTGGCCTGGAGCTCGAACCCTGGCTTTACGTCTAACAAGCCAACACACTACCTACTAGACTACGGTGACTTCAATTTATATAATAATTAATAGGCTAGAGAAATCGACTTTATTACTGTGAAATAAATGTTACTTTTTCATTTCAGAGGCGAGATATCCAAAAAATTACGATCTTATGAACGTACGGTCGTTTAGTTTTAATATTTGGCAAAGACTTCGGTAAAGGATTGGTGTCGATCACTGCACTGGTTTAGATCTGCTCAACTAGATTCTAAAAAAAGTCAGTTCAGTCTTTCAAATTTGCAACTTTCTGAGTATACTTCATATCAAAAACCAACTATTCAAGACTGGCCTCACTTCCTTTGGTAACACTTTTCGCGAATTCTGCCATTTAAATACCCATTTGAAGAATATTAAAGTTTTTGGCAATTTTCTCATCATTTTTTAATAATTTGTTTTTTTTTTTTTGTGATTGGTCAAAAAACTCATCACCAAACAGGCCAACAGTTACTATTATTTGTGAATAAGTTTTCTGCATTATTATGGGAAAAAGTTTTTATTTTTTTTTTCTGTAATAATTTTCTTTCGCTCTCCTTTTAGTTTTAAGGCCGCAAAAAAAAAATATCTTTGAAGATAATTTTTATTTTTTCATTTTAATTTAATGAACTTTGCAAATTCTATGAGTCAATACCAAGCGCAATAGCGCCAGGCAGTAAGCAAAGTTAACGAATTTCGTTTTTGTTTGCATTTCTCGAAAAAAGAGTGAAGGTTTCACGAGTCTTTCTTTTTAATGAACAAAACTTTTCTTCTAATTATTTAGCGATTTTTAGAAGACTCCTTATTTCACCCTCTTTTTGTTTAGTTCTTTTCCTTTTAATAATACCAAAGAAAGGCCCGCGCCATAATGGTGTTAATTGGGGAAGAAATATGTATTTTTTTTAAAAGGTTTAGGCATTTAAATTCTTTATAAATTTAAAAGAAATTCAATGAATTTAATTTTGTTTCTTTTGTTTGTTTCCTTTATTTTCAGGTAATTATTACATATGATAAGAAGCCCCTTAAAACGAAATATTTATTGAAAAAGGATTTGGTATGAATAAAATATTATTTTTTGAATTAAATTTTAACATAAATCCACTGTTTAATAGTAAAGGAGGTATTCGAATAAATTGCAAATTTAATGACATTTATTTATTGCATTCTATAATGTGTGCCCTAAACTAGACAAAGTGGTAGATTGCGTAAGGGTTTGGGTACTTTGAAACATTTTGAAATCCTGGCCTCAAATAAAACTAGTTTTCTTGAATGCTGCACCATATCTTCCGTTAGTATTTGTCTTATTAAACTTAATCCATTCACAAATAAAAAGAAGAGTAATTGTCGCCTTTCCTTCGCATAACCATCAATCACACAATTATGGTTCTCGCATGAATTAGCCGTATTGAAAAGCATGACGATCGACTGGACATTCCTTCGAAATTAATTCGAAGGAGCTGTTGGTCTGATTATAAGTAAGAGAAAATCTTCTATTTCATGTGTCAGTGCCCGAACCTTACTATAAAGACTGCGCTCTCCAACATAAAAATTTGCTGCAATAGCAAGTTTTTTGTTAGTTTCAGTATGGTTTTCAATTGGTAATGTCGGACTTAGGGGTTTAATATTGATTTATGGTAACACTATAGACCTTACTCTTCGAGGAGGGCCCGCCACCTAAACTAACCTTACCAAACGTAGTGCATTTACAACGAACTATGAACATAATTTCTCCAGCTAGCCCTGTGTCTGGCAATATAATCTAGTTCGGTTGCAGACCTTACAGTTTCATCGTTAATAGTTCTGCACCAGGATGCTCACCGAAGGGTTCTGCTACTGTATCCTTGTGCATTTCATATCCTTCTTCTGTGTTAGGTAATGTGATATCATGATGTTATGCGTAATACCATGATACCCAGAACTTACTGACAAGTTGAGATTAACTAGTCTCGACCATAAGCATCTGGGTTTCACATTTAAAGAATGGCTCCCTTAGAATCAAGCTAAAAATCAGTCTGAAAGTTTATTGAATTTAGTGATCGATCCGATATCAAGTAACAATTGCTCCGTGAGGCTATCGACAAAGGATAAGCCAAATGAGGGAACTCTGCATCGAGCCAGAAACGGACCTTAGCAAATAATGTTGACGATAATCTCTTCTGCCTCAACCGATTTACTATATCTAAAGAAATCATTTACATTTATGCGTAGTCTCCCCGAATGCCTACCTATTACGAAGTGACCAGTGAGAATAGTGACTGAGATGTCACTACGATCTAGTTTAAATATCTAAGTGGTACTTCCTTATATTGGAATTTGTCAGCAGCCAATAAATAAATCCACCAAATGGAAAGCCTAACATACTAGATAAGAATCATGAGTGGATGGGTATTCACCAAGAGTGTATCTGCTCTAACAAGTTTATCAGCTACACAATAACCCGGGATATCGGCGTGACCAAAAACCCACATCAAATTAACACCGAACTGCCACTAGAGTCGATCAAAGGAAGCATATGTCAACTAGTTTAAACTCACGTATTTCTATTCCTTCATGTTTTCAATTGTCCTTCCTTCTGCATAGAATAATGTAGGAATTTTATTTTCTAGTGATCATAGTCAAATCGATTTTTAAACCAATTTTCCGTGTTGTGTGGGCTATCTATTCTAATTGTGTATCTATTCTAGGTGCGTATTTCTACTGTAAGTAGCTTATGATTGAGATCAACCAGAAATCCTGGCTTCAAACCCAACAAAACAATCAGTTGAGTATGCAGGATATGTCTGGGAATTTAAGGATCATTTATGCTTTAATAAATGTTCATAAATTGTGTGGGAATTTCGATAGTAAATAAACAGTTTTTCGGAAACAATCTAAACTTCCGTTTGATTATGAAAAAAGGAAAAAACAAATCAAAATTATGCAACAAATGAACTTAAAAACACATAAACACTGAGGGTGGGTTTTTACCAAAACAGGCAAATCCTTGATGCATAACCATTAAAATGCCAGCTCATAACAGGTAAAATGGAAGTAGACACCCTCACCCACTTGGTCGAAACAGGAAAAGTAACAACAGGAAAAACAATGAATGCAAAAGCTGCATTTACATATTCATCGTGTATGAACGCAGCAACTGAATAATAAAAATTCAAAAGAAAAATTCATAGAGGGTGTTGATTTCTCACGCTCCGCCATAGAAACCACCACTAGCCCATTGGGCAGGGGTAAAGTTCCTTATAATATAGTGCACAGGCATTTGATGTAATACCAGTGGCCGGTTTTTTTTTCGAAACTAATTTCCTAATAAAACCAAACACTGAACCATTACACGCGTAGAGTGAATGGTAAGCAAGAGACAGTTTTAGTTTAGTTCTCAAGCCTTTAGTTTTTTTCTTTTTTTTTCGTTTTCTGACTTTGAAAAATATACCACAACAATATTTTAATAATTTCCTTTCTTTAATTTGAAAACAAAATGCACCACCACTACAATAGCTAGAAGCCAGAATTCAAAAAAAGGAAAAATTCCCATACTTACGATCATGAAACATTTAAACAAACAGTGTTAAAGCTCTGTAATGCATATGCTGCATGACACTTGCAGCATTACTTGTACAATACATTGTGTGTCATCATCAAACTCTAAGATGCCATGAAGATGGTATTAGCATAACAATCTAGTGCATTCGTATCTGTAGTACTCTTCTATTTTTTAGTATAGTTTTATAAAATTTTTTATTTTTTTTTGTTCATTTTTCTAGGACAAACCGTTTGAAATGAAGAAATATTCCCACTGTTATTTATGAAAATATTAAATTGCTGACCATTACATATTTAAATAGATTTGCCTACATTATAATACAACAACTATTACTTAATACCGCAGCTATTCTCTACTCTAGTTCCGCATAGATGTTTTGGTTCCTCTTTTTTTATTTTACACTCTAGCCAGCTACACGCATAACATTTTCATTCAATCTTTTCATTGTGGACAATCTGTGGATGGAATAAAAGAGCCAAAGAGAAATAAATTCATTCATAAATTTGTTTTCTTTCTGCAAGAGAATAACAGGGGCGTGCTACATTAAGTAAACAAAAAAAGGAGTAGTTTGAGTATATGAGGTAACAGGAAAAACTACTTTTATGTCGAGGAAATAGTACCAGACAGCTGTTTTTTTTCTTGTGTTAGAGGAACAGAGTGCCAAATGTGGTAAAAAAAAGTTAATTCACAAAGTGGCGTTCTCTACTTAATTCAGTGAAAACTAGCTGCAAATACAACGCCTACTTTGTTTAAGTTTTCACACAAGAAACTCACTGCGGCCCACGGATACTATCCGTTAAACTCAATTTTACTCTTGTTGATGCAATGAATTCCATTCTTTTAAAACCGATTCTAAGCCCCATCGTTATATATCTAAGTTTAATTTTTTATCATAATCTAAGATAGGGAATTACCTAGCTAAGAAGGCACGAAAAGCCACTTGTGCAATTTATTCTGCAATTGGGGAATTCATGCTAGTGTTGTTCTCTAGATTTATTCGATTGTCTTCGTAGCTTTTCTTCTTTATACATTTGTCTTCTGATGGACTACCCCAAATAAAAATTACAATTTGAAACTGCGGGAGTACGGGTGCATTACAGACAACTCTTACAGAAACTATTTCAATAGATTTGTAACAAATTTTTGTCACACTGGCAAACTATTTCGTCTACACATTCCTATATCCCAGCAGAGAATCCAAAGACTCAGAGTAAAACACAGCAGGGAAGACTGCTCCACTTACATACTCATATTCACGCATTCGGCGAAAGACTCCATAGACGGGGCATACTCTTAGGATATCTCTTGGCCTGAGGTGTATTTCATTCCGATGTGAATCACATTTGAGAAATTAGTCATAATTGTGAAATCCCGTATCAATAACATTTCTATCTCCTTTCGCATCCAAGCTGTAATCGGATCTGTTTCGTAGGTAAGCTTCAGCCCTAAAATGTTTGGCATCTGCTGAGATTCCTTTGATCAACTCCTTTGGTGTCAACCTCATAAACAATTGTCTGTAACCAGGAACACATAATATGTGTTGAGATGACGAAATATGTAATGAAAACAGGCACAACGTGTACCCCCATTGTAGTATACGTAATCTAGTAGGTAGTGTGTTGGCTTAATAGTTGGGAGGCAACATTTCAGACCTCAGATCAGACATTCCCAACAAAACGAAATATAAAAAAAATACTCGTATATCTGCGGCGATTAGCTCTCCGCAGATTTCTGGCAAAAAATTGTCATGAACAAGTTCCTAAGAAATCTGTCGGTCATCAATAAAATTAGGATGTTGGCCGCTAAAAAATTGTCGGCTGAGAAGACAAACCTGGTCTATTTAAACCAGATCGTAAGGGCATATTTGTCACTCTAAATACATGGAAAACCTATCTACTACTGTAGAGATTGTAGGTGACTAATGAGAAAAGAGAGTCATTTAATAGAATTTTTTTCTGACTCAAGCAAAATTTTCTGAATTGGGTGACCCCTTCTCGATATTATATTGATATCAGAATGATCGATTTATTAATCATTCGGCATGGTTTACAGCTTGATCCTAATGGGGTCATGCTTTAATTCAGGGGTTACCAAAAATTTTTTGGTTGTGTATTAGTGAGTAAGAGAGAGAGAAAATAAGTTGAGAGCTTACAGTCATAGAAAAATGTTAGTAAAATACCCTATTTTGATTTTCATTTCGTCAACATACATAAAGTTATACATCTTTGATTTAATAATTAGGGAATGGTTTTTAGATATTTGTTGGGTACTACTTTTGGTTCATAAATTTCCTCTCCTACTAATAACCAACCTTTTAATTTTTCCAAAATATTGCTTTATGCCTATAAAAAACTTGTACTCTTTCCATATTATCTTAATTATTTACTTGACTATTAAAACAATCAAAATATGTTTTAAGAACATATAAGACTTTGAATTTAAAAAAACGATTTTTAACATAAAATATTTTTTGAGTGTAAACCTAAAAAAAAAAGAAATATAGCATCCGCTGACATGTGTGCTTGTCGCAGTCTGATCGACAATTAAATTAAAAAGCATAAGCAATATGTGTGAATTCTCTCTGCACAATTGTGCTATGAAATGGTAATCCCTGCTTTAATTCGAAAACATATTGCTGTCCGCACCGGTTAGTCAGGATTTACAGTTATCTAAAGGACTTCGCTTCGTATAGTATATCACAGGGGGCGATTTGTGTTCTCAAGCGAGCTTTGATTTCAACGAAGCCTGTCACTTGATTTTATCCCATACTGTCCAATTTTGGTACTTTAACTTAAAATTTTGTTATTATTTCTTAGTATGGTATTATCCTGTCGTAATTGGTATTTAACATGCCTCTGCTTTAATATTACCACTACCATTACAATCTTCTTTTATAACATCTATTATAAGGGCTCTATTTGAAAGTACTTTTACTACATATGAACATACGTACGTACATGCATAAACATTTTAGTGCGCCACCGCAAAAGAGCTCTAAATAGGGTTACACTTCTGAACATATGATATAATTCCGCATTTTAAAATGATTTTTTTATGTTGTTTTTGTTGTCTTTTTTTTATATGTGATTCTTAATTTTTATTAATATTTCAATAAATTTCTGACAAGAAGTGTTAAATCAAAGTGTGTTCCACTCTTTCGCTACGATGGTAGATAGTGAAAATAAAATATTTTTTTTTCAAATTTATTGTCCATTTCTGTTTATTATTGTTTTATTTCTTGTTCCCTAGTTTTTTTTTTTTTTTTGTTTGGTTTTCGTAAAAATATTCTCTGGGGTCTGATTAGCATATCCGGCAGATAAAGACATCAAATGCGTCAAAATGTCTGTGTTGTTCTCTGCATCACTACACCAAATACATGGTGTACGATGGCAATGGTTTTGTTGATGACAATGACGATGATGGTCCATCGTTCTTGTCACCCATCATCATCATCATCATCAGCGTTGTCATATTCTATAAATCAACTAATTTTTGCTTTCATTTGTTCTTTTTCTTCTCTTTTTTTATTATTATTATTATTGTTGTTGTTGTTGATCTTTGTCTAAGAATTAAACACATTTGCTGCAGTTGTTGTTTTACTATTGTTACCGACTGTAATGACGGACTGCTTTAGTTTAAAAGATTAGCTTAAACAAATAGAGCATAGACCATGTATGTATGCACGTATGTATGTATGTACATAATATGGACAAGATCTTGTTTTCGATTATTTTGTCTACGTCTGTGGTTCACAATTGTGAAGACTGTTTGTTGTTTCTGTTAATTGATCTAAACAGAGCGTTTGGGAACATTTTAATTGTTTGTTTAATTGTGGTTACCATTTAACGCCCTTTGATTGAATTGTCTTGAGAAATCTGTTGATAAAAGCAAACTAAAACAGAAATTATAATTAATTTGTCTTTTTTTTGCATGGAAAGAAACTCCCTTTAATAAAAGTCTAGACAGAATTATAATCAATGGGGTAGATATAATTAAGGTTGAGATAAGTTTGTCCACAGACATGCTGTGTGTTTTAATTTTATACATGAATGGCGGGACCTGGTTTTTGCACAGAGTCTGATGTCTAATAAGCCATCACTCTACCTAGTAGACTGCGGTTCCTTCCCTCAAAATCTATGTCACTAGCAGAAGACATAGATAGTCTAGTAGGTAATGTGTTGGCTTATTAGACGAAAGGCCCGAGTTCAAATCCCAGGTCAGACATCAAAACGAAAATATGAAAATATTTCTTCGGCGACTTCCTCTCAGCAGATTTCTGGCAAAAACTCTGAGAGTAAAAATTGCCATGAAAAGCTTCTCAAAAATCTGTCGTTTGGAGCCGACTTTAAACTGTAGGCCCCGCCACTCATGTATACAATTAACGCTTACAACACGAGTGGTGTGAGAAGCAAGGACGTTGTACAATGGGTCAATTGGACCTCCGGGTACTCTACTTTTCACAGTTGACAAGTACACGTCCTCTAACCTAACCTAACAGAAGCAATAAATAATAACCTGTTTTGTTAAAGAGACTGAAAAGAAGCAAAGAAATAATAATTTAAGTTGGAGAAGTGCATTGTTGTAGCCCTATGTGGCTTAAAGGAACTGAAGGAAATTTAGATATGCATAATTAACCATTAAAACCATTTAGTCACGATTACGGACTGACTTATTCGGGTGGCCGTTGATTAGTGTCCTCACTGTGGGATAAAATTAACACACACAACATGGGAGCTATGAAAAAACAGAAAAGATCGGAATATCGGCACTATAACCCGGTAATTACTTATGGTGTTTTCTTTTCTACAAAGAAAATGTCACCCTTTTACAAGGTGCATTAAAAAAAATTTTGACCAACCCTGTTGTAATGTCATTTTTTATTTGAGAAGAACATAACACAAATATTAAAAAAGGGTATGCCCTGTGTTTACCACTTATTAAGAAAATGAATGAGGAAATGCCAATTTGTTCAAAGGTGTTGCCAGATCGCTAATTTTTCGACTTCATTTTTTGCACACTTTTTTTATAACAAAAAAAAAATATTTTAACACTGTTCTAACATTGAATGCAATTTTTTATATTGCTGACCATGTAGCTTTAATAATGTAATATTTCCTTAAGATTACTCCACAAAACAATGAAAAAATTAACTTCAAATTGGATAACAATACCAGGCGACTTTTTTTAAATTTCATCTGGTAATCCTATAAATAAACAAAAGTCATCTGCTTTACAGGGCATTATCAGCACTCTCGATTAATACAGGGTATAAATTGCAATGCCCTCCACCATTGGCAAGTGCGAATTATTTAGAATAAAACATACCACCCTTTTAGAGGGCGAAACATTTTTAAGAAACAAACGCAAAATTGCATTTTGCGTTAATAAAATGCACATTTTTTGGTAGAAAAGAAAACACCATTAGTCTTTCTATTTCCTGCAAACAACGGACAGTTCAGTTTTAAACAAAATGTATTAGTGTTGTAGTAATGTGTGCCCATCCGCTACGGTCCATTGTGGACATTTCCCAAGAGCGGAATACGGAGATAATTAGGCTTTAAGAACCGAGATTTCGTCATCCTCATAGTAAGGAAATAACATCCATACAATCGCCCAGACAACTTTGTCAAAAACCGAAAACATACATCTGGGGCTGGCCACACTTTCTGACTTATTTTCATTACCCTGCAAGTCCTTGAACAGATCATTAGAAGTGTGAATTTGTTTAAATAACTTAATTTCAATCAAAAACATTCCTCTCACACTAGACACCTTACCATCACAGTGCAGCTTCCAGCTGGGTAATTATAATGTCCATATGCTTGCCCTGTACAACTAATTATGTCAGGCATTACTTCCTTAAATTAGTTTCGTAACCAAAATGATTAATTAATGAAATTTATTGTTCATGTACTGGCTTTTCTTCCATTCTTTCCTTTTTTTAATAAAATTGAATACAAATTAAAACTTATATTCTTGGGAAAATATCTTTTAAAACGATATCATTTTACCTTAATGAACCGCAAAAGCAAAAGTAAACAAATGAACAAAATTTTCAATAAAACAACGCTTACACAGTCTAAGACAAAAGGTGAGGAAACTACAAGTGAAAAAAGGGTAAAAAAATTAATACGAGCAGCAACAACACAAAATCTAGAAGATGTGACAGAAAAATGAAGAAAAGAAACCAAATGAAAGCCAAAACACAAAAGACAAACAAAAGAGGCACTATGTACTTAAAAATACATTTTGGAAGAAACAAACCAAATAAAAATTAAAAAAAAAACAGAAACAAAAAACAAAAATAAGAAGGCCAATAATAAATATAATAAAAAAAAACATAAGAAATCAAGTATAAAACAATAACAACAATACGGAAAAAATGTTACAGTGGTTAAATTCACTTCCTTAACGAATGTCCCCGTGTCCCTTTTGTTGTAAAGTGTTTTGGCAATTGTCTGTTAAAGACAAGTCTCACATTGAAGAATAATTACAGCAACAAAGATTACAACAAACATTATAACAAAAGTAAAATAGCACACACAATAAAAGAAAGAACCTTTTGGATCTTAAATTATGTCTCAGGTTACTATTGAAAAGCGTAAGAAATTACGAAAAAAAAAAGCAAAACTAAACTAAACTCAGCAGGAAATGTGTTCAATGACACTTCGTTTTTATTTATAATGCCTTTGAAACAGGCAGACGCAACGGCATTAGGGATCGACAATCGTTGAGAACTGAATTGAATTGTCGTAATGATCCGACTAAGTGATGCCCTATAGCAAAAAAAAAAAAAAAATTTTATAATGCTTCATAAATATTTCTCAAAGGAAATCAAACCAGTCCAGAATAAATCTTGGTTGTGTAGAAATCTTTACACTCGAGAGCTTAGTCAAACATGCCAGAAAGTGAGAAGTCAGACATTCCTCGTCCTCAGATACAGCTCTTGCAAAATTCATTCGCCGGAATGCCGTGTCTTTTCGCATGCTTACCAAGAGGACACTGGCCCGCGAGTATGGTTATTATGCGATTAAAAGCTTTGTGAATTGAGTATTAAAATTCTCTTCTTATCCATACAAGTCCAACAGTGTCTAGCATTATTACGTGTACCCTCTTGCTGCCAACGAGATTAAGCCTCTCTGTAAAACCAGTAGACTTATCTCATTTCACTAGGCTAGGTTAGGTTAGAGGACGTGTACTTGTCAACTGTGACAAGTACAGTACCCGGAGGTCGAATTGACCCATTGTACAACGTCCTTAATTCTCACACCACTCGTGTTGTTTGCGTTAATTTTATACATGAGTGGCGGGGCCTACAGTTTAAAGTCGGCTCCGAACGACAGATTTTTGAGAAGCTTTTTCATTGCAATTTTTACTCTCATAATTTTTGCCAGAAATATGCTGAGAAGAAGTAGCCTAAGAAATATTTTCATATTTTCGTTTTGATGTCTGACCTGGGATTTGAACTCGGGCCTTTCATCTAATAAGCCAACACACTACCTACTAGACCACGGCGACTTCAAAAGTTGGTTTTAACAACATTAAAGCAACGCACCCAGTGGGACGTCACAAGCGAGGGCTGCGGACATGACCTTTTCTTGGGAGATTTCAAGACCACCCAAAATTATAAAAAATGTGGAACGCTTCACGATTTTGCGTGTCATACTTGCGCAGGGCCATGCTAATCTTCTCTGTATCGTTCCAATTTTAGTATATGTTCTGCCGAAGCAAGAACAATAATTTCGCTAAGACAATCGGAATACTTACGCTCTGTAATTAATCGGAATTTGCGAGCTGCATACCAGTGCTGTCCAGTTCATCAGCAATACAATTTTCAATCATATCCTTTGAATATCCCGGAACATAGATAGGGTAAGGATATAATAACAGCCTGACTGTATGAGTAAATAAAAAGATTTTCAGGAAAAATCCCGCATTTCCCCGTTTTCAAAACGGCAATGATCCACAATTGATTTTAGCTTACGAAACAGAGTAAAAAACTCATTCATATTGCGGGTGAAGTATGCTAAACACGCGTGCCAGTACCAGTTGTAGGTTAGGTTAGGTTAGGTTAGAGGACGTGTACTTGTCCGTTAAGAAAAGTACAATACCCGGAGGTCGAAATTGACCCATTGTACAACGTCCTTGGAGAGGGAAGGAAATAGAGGGAATAGGATGAAAGGAGGGCATAAGGGTAAGGGGAGGATGGGAATCACACAGAAAGAAACAGACACAAACAAGGGTTGAGCGCGCGACTACACTTATGAAGCCCTAGCACCTCTCAACCAGCTCAAACTGCTAATGAATCTGTGGAGAGCCTTGATGTCGGCTCTCGACACAGAACTCAAGCTCTCAGAGAAGGCTCTGCCAAGGGTCCTCAACCTCAACCTACCAAGGGCTGGGCAGTTACAGAGGAGGTGTTCGATAGTCTCTAACTCCTCCTCATCGCAACATACCCTGCAATAGTCCGTCTGGGATCTGTTCCAGATCCCCGTCAGCGACCTAATCTCGCAGTGCCCTGTGATAAAACCGACAAAACCGACAGTACCAGTTGTAAGTAAATCGCCTTCCTTGAGAAAATCATTCAAAATTTAAACCCTAAAAACCCTAAGAACAGACAACACAACACTGTAAATTTTTTCAATTGTTGTGCTTGTGGGAAGCTCACTCTGGACTTTCAAAATATTCAACATCAGCCGTGTTAACACGGCCATAACAAAAGCGCTTTTTATATACAAAAACCAAAAACCTGTGCGTTTTTTTTTTCTGTTCAAAAATATTTTTTTTTTTTTCAAATTTTAATTGAAGATAAAACAGATTTCATTTTGAGATTAAATTGAATTGAATTATTACGGCTGAAATATATAAATTTACATGAAAGATAAATTTATTGACACTTAGGCCAATGAGTCAAACGTTTAATAAATTTTAAATCAAAAATAATTGTAAATGAAGAGCACATTTCAATTTACTGCTCTTCATATAAACAAACAAAAAGAATTTAAGTATCTGACTGCCTGTCATCTGTTTGTAAAACACCAGCGTCATACAAGTTATTATAAGTCATATAAGTCGTCATTTTTATCATGAATAACTCAAATCAAATGCCTCAATATTGTAAGCGGGTTGGTTCACTTTTTTTAGTTGACTTGATATCCACTATACGAAACGATGACTAAAAGCAGGTTGAACAAAGAAGAAATTATTACGAGGAGTATTACGGGAATTATTAGTTTTATTTCTCTTTTTTATTCTGTATTTCAAGGCTTTAATGAGGGCGTCCGGTTAGTTGTCAGGCTGTATATGGCTGAACATTTAAACGCTCTGGTTGATTGCACTTTCTTTATGAAAATTTTGTCTTTTTTTTTTTTTTTTTTTTTTGTTTAATGACAACCCAACACAAAAACCCATTAATGCTTAGAAGGGACATGTGCATACAAGCTTACAAGCATGGTGCACTAAAACGTATTTTTTTTATGAGTAGTCTATAGATTTCTTGTTCGTTTTTATTTTCTTTTTTTCCTTCTTAATTATAAGCAAGTATTTCACCCCCTTTTGTAAATGAATATTGACTAGACGAGAGCATAAAACTGTCGATCTTAATGTAAAACAGCTAAGATCATAATTAATTTTGATCATTTTTAGCAGACTTCATATAGTTTAGACTCTGAATAAGAAATATTGTATAATTTCAAGTCTAATGTTAAAGGATTTCAAAAAATATTGAAAATAGTTTCTAAAGTCTGTTGTATCTTACACCACACCATGTATATAACATTGGAGTCAGAATATTTTTTCATTTAAACCATTTCGATCAACTCTTTAGGTAGAGGGTTATTGCAAACATACTTAAGGCTCAAGAAACATTTCATGACAATTAACCAATGACCCCCAACTGACCACAAGTATTCATAACCAGAAAATAACTTGGGATAGTATAGATGAATTAAAAAGCACATATCGTATCCAAATAAATTTTGGAAGGCATATTTGGATACAGATAAGTGTTCCTTAAACTCTCTTTATTTACTTACTTACTTAATGGGTCATTATAACGCTTCAGTCAGGATTACGACTTTGATTCTCCACAGCACTTATGTTGTGTGTGTTAATTTTATGCATAAGTTGCGGGACCTACAATTTAAAGTCGAATCTGAACGATTGAAACTTTTCATGGCAATATTTTTATTTACTCTCAGAGTTTTTGCCAGAAATCTACTGAAATTTGTTGCCGTTAGCCCATTGCTGTGTGTTTTCCTGACGTCACAGATAGCTGCAAGTAAGCCACAAACTACAACGATCGTCAAAGCCATATCATCGGTTAAATTCAGCTTGATTTATGCGTCAGAGTCATGGAAAATTGAACGTTTTAGATGCGCTTCACCGAGAGAAGCCATATTTTTTTTTTTTTTAAGTCTTTATTGAAATCTTTTCTAAAATTTATAACATTGTTTTGAGATTTTACTTAAAGTATTACAACAAACAAAAACTTAATAATTAAATAAATAAACTAATAAAAAATCAGAGAATTAAGGAAAAGTTGTCATAAAAAAACCTTGCACAATCTTAAAAAGTCATAATTTTTAAAATATTCACTAAATTGGCTCTTTCAGTAAAAAGAGATCTAGTGGACATTCAGTAAATTCCTTATTATTCCATATGTAGACGTTCTGCATTTTTCATTAAATGACAGAGTCAGTTCCCTTGCGAATAATTCAATCAATACGTGACTAAAGTTACTGTGCAGCAAATCAATAGAGTATCTGGGGTTCAGACCATGTATTATTTTCAAATTTTTATTTTGTATTACCTGAAGTTTTTTCTATATGTTCTAGAAGCTTTAAAGAACCATACCTGGCACGCATATGTCATAATAGGCCGAATACACATTCTGTACAAGAGAATCTTATTCTTACAATTCAGTTTAGATCTTCTGTTAAGTAGAGGGTAAAGGGCTCTACCGCACCTGACTGCCTTCTCACAAATATATTCCAAATGCCGTTTAAATGATAATTTCTTATCTAAAATAATTCCTAAATATTTAACATTATCACTAAGTGGGATCATAACTCCTCGAGAGTAAACATGTCTTGTAGGAATACGTTTTAGCGACCTATTATATGGAAATATTATAGCCTGTGTTTTACTATCATTAATTTTTATTTTCCACTTGTCGAAGAATTTATGGGCTAGTTTCAAACTATCCTCCATTCTTTTAACTATTGCATTCGACACTTTACCACTGCAAATGAAAGCACTATCATCTGCGTAAAAAGCCATTTCGTGATTCCTGAGAACGGTAATATCTGATATGTAGATCGAGTAAATAGCCATATTTGATGTCATATTCCATACATAATGGCATAAATAGGGCTTTCAAAAGAATAAAAAATTTCGATGATAACTCACATATACTTTGTGCTACTAAATACCCGATAAAGTTTACTACACTACAAAGATCCAAGTAACCATTCTTGCTTGACCTATTGCTATTAAATTTAATCCCTATAAATAGCTTTGCCTTTAACAAATAATTTCTTATACAAACAGTTGTTCAAGTATATGAACATAATCTTACATCTTAAAACAAAAAGAAAAAAATATTTAACTTCTCTTCTAAACAAATCTGCACCAGAAACAATAGAAATTGAATTTTAATAACTCAATGAAGCAACATGAAACAATTCTATGATTTATTTGCATTTATTTGATTGGCAGAAGAACAACAAAATTGAAAAAGCAGACACAATTTTCAACATGATACTCGCAAGCTTAAACATTTTAAAAAGACAATTTTGAAAATTTAGAATAACAATAAAATTGTAAAGAAAGAAAGCTACTGCACTTCAAAAGCCAGTTAGACTTTTTGTTCAACATTTCTTAAATAAATCTAAAGTAGACCAACAAGACTCACTGGGTTCTTTAAACCCAAATATTTATCCTATCCATGAACATTATGCTTGTGATTCATATCATCAATGCATGCATGCATGCCACACACTCATCTTTGGCTGTGTTGTATGCAGTATTGTCCAGTTCTATTCAATCTGATGATTCTGACTCCAATCCCAATCTCCAATGTGTGTGAGTATACTCGTTCGTATCTGTCCTTGTTGCTGTCTGTTGAATTATTAGTTTGCGTTCAAGTGATTGTGTTTTTATTGAAATCAATTTAATTTAATTGTTCAACTCAATTTGTTTTGTGAAAATATTACTTAGACCGAGTTCATTCATTCTCTTTTCTTTTAAAACGAGTTGGAAAATGTTTGTAACTTTGTAACCGTATCTTGCAAATTTAAATGCAATTAGATTTCTTAAATTTCCTTGCTTCTCTCTCTCTTTATTTTCCTTTCTTTTTTAGTTTTAATTTTTGTAATACAATTAAAAAGAATTTTTTTATCTTCTCTTATTGTTTAAACAAGAAAACAAATTGATTAAACAAACAATTATTTGTCATCTCATTGTGGTGTGACAAAGAGCATGATTTTTTAAAATTATTTCAACGCATTTACAATTTACCATATGTGTACTGATACTTTGACATGTGGGCATTAGGGTGGTACTTATATTTGGTTGTTTGAGAGTAAGTGTTGTTTCAATAAATTCGTTACCATTTTGCTACTCTAGAGTGAATAGATAGCAGGGAATATTTTTTAAAGACACAGAAATTAATTGAAATTAAAAAGAGGACTTTCTTAATACCATTGAAATCTGCTCATTCTGTTCGACTGACCCCAGGAACCAAAAGCATCTCTGGATATAATGATTTTTTTGTTTTGGGTCACAATGAATCTCACAATTTTCCAAAATCGATAAAAAAAAAATATTTACAAATTTCGAGCAATGTTTTGGAGTGAGAAACCAACTGACAAGATGTAAGCTCTTAAAAAAATAGCGTTATTATTCTCAAACTGTTCTTCGATACAACAACTGCACATGATAGTACTATTAGCATTTGTTTCCCCAGAGAGAGTTGTCCCTAAACAACGACAGATGGCAACCCTGTCATTCTAGAATTTACTACAGTAAACCAATCACTGGCTTAGTTGGAAAAACTAATGATGAATATGGGGTAATTAATTGAAAATAAAAAGTCTTTTTAAACGTTTCCTTTCTTAAAGTTAAAGAAAATAAAGTGTGTGTGAAACATCATCGAAGTTTTCTATTCATTTGAAAGGTCATTATGTGTAGAGCGAATACGTAATGTTCAATTTCTATGACGCATAAATCAGGCTCAATTTTAATAATGGCAGTGTGGCGTAGCTCGTTCACACGCACTTTCGCTTTATAAAATCCACACAAGAAGAAGTCCAACAGGATCAAGTCACACGATCTTGGTGGCCAATTCACATCACCTCTACGTTAGATGGCAATGTCTACAAATAATTCATGCAGAATAGAGGATGTGTAAGTGTAGAGCCGTCCTGTTAAAACTACTTATCGTTGGTATTCAAATCATCAAATTCAACACAAAAGAAGTTGGTAATAAGCGATCAATAGTGCTTTCCAAGAAACATGAAGATGGTATTATTAAACGTCAAAGTTCGAAAGTTCCTGTTGGAAGATCCTATAGGAATAAACAAGAAGTTTAATGCATAAAAAATATTCTTTTTTTTTTATCTGTTTTCGTACCATTATTGTGTACCAGCCTAATACATTTTTTTTAAGTTTTTTTTTCAAACTATCACTTTAATTTATTCAAAAATAACATTTTTTAAATAAGACCGGTCTTGATTCACTGATTTGCAAGTAAATTTAACCCCATTGATAATATTTCACAAGCATTCTAGAAAGATATTGATGCCACCATCCTTATAATTTGAGTTCAGAAATGTCACAATGTATCTCAACCTTATGTCCTAATGAAACAGCTTTGAGTCAGACTAAAGCTTGGCAAAGTAAAGCCAAACCTCACATCCCATCCAAGTTCAGAGTAGCTATCACATAACAATGTGGGCACTTCTACTTCTCATAGAATGCTGCTGCCATCAATTTGGAAGTTCCTCACTCCACCTGATTCTGTGAGTGTATACGGCTAAATTGTAATGCAACTACAAATTGTATTCAGGCTATTACAAAAGGAATGTCTAAAGCCATACGAACGGTGTAGTGCCTTTAATGATTCAAAAAATCTTCAGAATTATACACCGAACCTCAGCCTGAAGTTTATCAAAATTTTAAATAAAATTTTTTAAAGAATTTAATATTTTAAAACATTGTTAGAAATGATTTTCTTTTTTAACAGAAAAAAGTCAAAAGTTAAGATAATTTCGTATTCCAATGCCATAAGTTTTTTTTAATGATATTTAAATTACTTAATTATTCTTTTCTAACGAAAACTTTAATACAATTATATTTAATAGAAGAAAAAGAAACCCAAAATGAAAAAGCAACTCCTCAATGTGTAGGATATTGAACATTTGTTTAGACAATTAACTTTTGACACGATATTACCTTGAGATATTAAAACAATTTATATGTCAGTGCTATTACACCTTCGCCTGGCTAAAGAAAACTTTACACCCAACTCTTGGTCAGGATTTTTATTTGTGTGGTAAATCTACAAATGACAACGACAACGAGGAAAATATATGAAATAACAAAAACAAAAATATAAAAATTGTCATGTCTCCACTCATGAAGGAGATATAATATGAAATGACCATATTTTGTGGGCTTTTAAGTTAATAATTATGGCCCAATAATATTACTTTTTTTGTTGTTATTTATTTTTTTTTATTTTTTAGTCTTCGTGTTATTGTAATTGCGGTTTATATGACCAATAGCTTTTAGTATTCTTTTCTTTTTTTTTTTTTTGTTTCTTTTTCAAATCCTTATAGCATTTGCCTTATGCGAGTAACGTACGTCGTATCATGTCAAAATTATTTATTGTTTGTGATTGTCTATACAATATTCTGCCATACACCACCCCACCCCACCCCATGTAAGTTTACCGTCGTGGCCATTTATGATGGCGATACATTTTCTATCTGTTTTATATACTACTTCTGTCTGTATGCGACATTATAATAATAATTGTCCATTAGAAGTTTATCTTTTAGTACAGATCTTTTGCTGTTGTTGCAATTTAAAAAATGGTTATTAAAATAACCGCCAACAGAAGGAACATTCAAGCCATACTCGTACGAGTCTAATGCATTTTTACAGCTCAGCTAGAAAAACTTCTGTTGTGGTCATCAAGGACTGCCTTTTTTTTTGTCTGGGGTTTTTCCATCACTTTGATATTAAAAAAAAACACAAAATTTAACTGTCGTTGTTGGCTTCTGCATTCAATTTAATTTCTAATATTATATGCGAGCGAACATGTACGTACGTACATATGTATGTATGTATGTATTGCATTTGAAAAATAAAGGAATATTGCATGCCTTATTAGTTTTTCATACGTTAGATTAATGCCTTGTAATTTTTCAAAGTAAAATTAGTGGCTGTCGGTCGTTTAAATGCACTTTACCGTTGAGGCCATGTTACACGAAATGATATGAATAATTTTCTACATTTTTTTCATTGTTTTTGTAGGACTAAAATTATGAATTTCATTAAATCATGGCATGTAAATTCCAAAAGACACCTAATTTGGAGAAAACCCGTGATTTTTGTACATTCGGATTTTCTTTCGCTTTAATGATTGAAAATATTTTCTGAATATTTGTATTAGGTCAAGACAAACTAGTCTTAGAAGTCTACTTTCGAATTTACAAACCCAGATTTATCAGAATTCAACCAATCGTAGAACAATTTTAGTCTTAGAAAATTTTCTAAAAATCAAATTTTTGCCAAAAAATTGCATACTTCATGGAGTCAACCTCAGGCCTCTTCAATGGACATTTAGAGCATACATTAAAGGAGCAAGACGTATGTATGTAGGCATCCACTAGGATCTTCAATTGCTATATTCTCTCCGTGATTCTCTCCGTCAAGCTTTGGTTGGCCTTCTAATTCCACGGCTTCCATGTGGATTCCATTATATAATCAGTTTTGCTATGTCATCATCGGGTTTTCTCAAGAAGTTTCCGGAAGGAAATATAGATATCCTTCTTTTTTTGTAATATGAATCGTGTGGTCTTTGCAAAAAAGAAGTCTTTGGTATTATTTCTGAGTATAATATTTCTAAACTTTTCAGTAAACAGCGATTTTTAAATGCATAAAAGGAGTTCACAACCCTAACCCCTGAGTTCTGAGTTACACTACTCACAGTCGTTGAAATGTGTTGTCTTTACACATGAGTTGGATTTGCCAATTCAAGTGTTTTTAGAACTATGTAGATATCACCATATTGTAATCAATCAGATAAAAGTTTTCGTGCTTAAACTCAGATTCTTGAGGAGGTTTGCACTGAATCCGCTGAACGTTGTAAGAATGCTGCTGAGACAGCATTTCGCGTTCGTACAGTGCCTAGATTATGGCGATAATTTTCTGAGGTGTACCCCTGCAAGCGAAGGCGTACCACATAGCCAAATGAGCAAGAGTGACAAAAGCTTTTCCAAAATCTAATAATGCAAGGTGTCGATCGTCACTCGTTGGGTTGCTCAATAACACTACGAATTGACGAATTTGGGGGGACATAAGATCAAAGAGTGTCCAATGCATCCCTAAAATCTCATTGCTTAGCGTAAATTTGGGACTGGCATGCATTTATTATTTGAAATATTAATCTGGAGTTCTAAAAATCTCCAGATCTATAGATTGTTATACAATTATTAAAAACACATCCTCAGAAGGCTCAAATGTTACGAGCAATAGACTTTTTTAATTCTTTCCATATGCCTTTAAAGTTCCGATAAATCTATTGCTCTTAACAAATTATTTGTAAAACCGTTTTAATTAAATAATTCCCCATAAAGGCCGATAAAAGTGGATGTTTATTTTCAATGCAATTAATCGAAATCCTTAATAAATAAATAAATAAAGTATGAGTAAATCAATCAATAAATTTATCACAAATTGTTTATCAATAAAAAAAAATATAAAAAAATAATAAAAAAAAATAAACGAGTCTACAGATAAGATAATTAAAATTATATTCAAACCTAAAAAAAAAGCTCTCCGACTTAAGTACAAAACAATAGCGAACTGAAACTAAATTAATAGAGAAAAGGGGTTGCATCTAAATCTTAATAAAACAATAATCACACAGAAAACAAAACAAAACGAAAAAAAAAATACGAAATATTATCGTAATCATAAAATACTGGCGAATACCAGAAAGTACTAGAACTTCGTATTCGTAAGATAAATATGTAAACCAACAGGTATTGGAGAGAGGAATATCGGAATACCAACTCAACTGTACTTTTCTACAACACCTAAAAGTATATTATTTGCATTTCTATTATTGTATACATATTTTTAATAACAATTCTTTTTAGTTCGTATAGTTTTATGGAAGAATGGATTTTACTTACTCTTGATTAGATAGGAACTATAGGGCGAAAAAAAAAACACAGCACATCTAGGTATTATACTCTAACGTAGAAATAATTACGATTATGGAAATAGATATTGTACTCGAACTTATGTAAATATCGAAATATGTGCATATGGGTAGGAGGAGTCTGATAATAAATGTAAGTAAAATGTAAGGTATATATGTAGGCGTCATTATTATTATTACCCATTGCATATACACATACATATACATATTTAGGCATATCATATCTATAGGTAGTAGATTTTCTTTTAATTTTTCAATCTTTTATTGGCACACACTACAATGGCAACTACAATACAAAATAAAAGAATAAATAAACAGTAACAGTAAAGCTCAAAACACAGAACCACTAAGGAAGAGACTACTCTTTATTGTTGTAAGAGAGCAGTAAGTCGTAGCTAGGGTATACTAGCTATACGACTATTCCATTCTATGGGGCCATGATTTGCTGGTTAACATTAGCAAAAAACTAATCATCAAGCCCAGCTTGAGTATATAAGGAGGGGATGGTGGTGTTCACGATAATAGGTGCTCGGAGGACTACATTTATCATCTAAGGCATCGTTTGCTAAACTGGGTATCACTAGACGTATTAGCCAAACAAGTAACTGCGACTGCAACAATGAGATTGGATGTCACAGGAGCACGAAAATATATAAGCTATCGAATAAATCTTTTTATGATAATGGTTTACACGTCCCTGAGAACGCCATCTACAGGTATTCAGTGATGAATTCAGATTATCCAGACAAAACCCGATATCCGAACTGTTTCCGATTGGGGTTTTATAACTGCAATACCTAACAGATCCTTTTATGATAATGGTTTACACGTCCCTCACGAACGATATCTACAGGTATTCAGTGATGGATTAAGATTATCCAAACAAAATCACATGGAGGATCCTTTCAGCACAACTTAGGTTATCCCTTGCTCTAACCGATTACTGTATTCAGGTTGAAATAATCGCTATAAAGATAACAGCTAACTAATATGCTATTTGAGGATATCTTCAATTTGAAGTCGCCGTGGTCTAGTAGGTAGTGTGTTGGCTTATTAGACTGAAGGCCCGAGTTCGAATCCCAGGTCAGACATCAAAACGAAAATATTTCTTCGGCGACTTCCTCTCAGCAGATTTCTGGCAAAAACTCTGAGAGTAAATAAAATTGCCATATAAAGCTTCTCAGTAAAATTTGTCGTTCGGAGTCGACTTTAAACTGTAGGTCCCGCTACTCATGTATAAAATTAACACACACAACATGAGTAGTGTGAGAAGCTAGGACTGAAGGGTGCGGGCTTCTTGGGGACGATTGCTGTAGACTGCCTAATGGTGAAGGTATAGCACTGGCCATTTGATAGTCACCTAGCAGCAACTCGTTTCCTTGCCGTTCGCATCTTGAGATGTCCACAAACACTACTCCCTCTCTTCCACCTTCCTATAACCCATTTTCCTAAAAAAAACCTGCACAATGCACTGCATGAGTAGGGGCCATCCCCTGAGTGCTGGTCTCACCAAAAAAAAAAAAAAATTCAGACTATAGAAAGACTGATTTTTTCTCTACCACTTTTGTCCCTCACTATACATTATCTACTCACATTAGTAAGTGCTCGCATGTATAGTTTCTTTTTGATTTCGTGAAACTAAATGCCTTAATCAATGGCAGTGGTGGTGGCATGATTTTGCATACCCATGGCCATAATTATCTGTACACTTGCACACATGTTCCACACCTCTTGCATCTCTGTCAAATTACAACAATACTTTTATAAGCTCTTAGATATTTTACCTGTTGTTGTCTATAGAATAGAATTCTAAAAAATCATCGAAATAAACAATAAAAAGAACTAAATGAGAGGCAATAGGAGGAAGAGAGGAAAAATGGATAAGGACGGCCACATACATACGAGTACATATGTATGTATGTATGTATGTATTATTGTCATTATTTATAAACATTTATTTTAATATACAATAATTCTTGTTCTTTCTTTTTATATTTTATTTTATTTTTTTTTTTTTGTTCACTATTGTTGCTCGTGTTGCTGTTGTTGTTGCTGTTGTTCTTGCTTATTTAGAAAACTTTCGTGCTTTCATTTATTATCTTTTTCAATTCATCTATAAGAGTTTGTTGTATGTATGTATTATTTTTATTTTTTTTTCTTTTTTGTTTCCACTAAAGTATACACACACGTCTAATACGTACGTACGTATGTATATTATAGCTTTTCTACAATTTTTTTTTCATGGCATATAGACTTGCAAAATGAGACTTTGAAGCCTTTTTTTTTTTTTTTTTGTTGGTATTATACATTTAAATTGTTATAGTTGTAGTACGTATATCTATTCCAGATATCTTTCTCTATTTTATACTTTAAACTGTAGTGTATTATTCTATACGACAGCAGCTGTATTAATAGCAAAACAAAATATGATTTTCGTGGCATAAAACAAAGCATTTTGGGTTTTAATCATACCACCTCTTTTTTTCATATTCTTTTTTTTAATTTTTTATATTAGAACTAGCAGATTGTAAACGGCGTTGCGCGGGTTATGTAGTTTGGATTAGTTTAAAAAATTAAAAAAATTTATTATTGGGTCATTTTTGCATTAAAAATAACAATAAATAAAAAACCGGTTTATCGGTTTCGAAACCGGTTTTGAAACCGGTTTCTTAAAAAATGCAATTTTTCAAATTATTCGGAAACCGGTTTAACAAACAACACAGTTTTTTGAATAATCTAAGTCCTAAATATAAATGCACTCAATTTGCCCATTTTTCGCCCCTTTCCCCCTCTCTGGACCCCTTTCGATCCAACTTTATAAACGGAACACCTCCAATAGCTATTTGCGAAACTTAACCAAGCTAAATCGTAAAAAAATTACCTATAAAACAGATAAAATACAGAATTTATGCATAAAGTACTAATTTTTGCCCATTTTTTCTCCCTTCGTCCCATTTTTTCCCCCTTTCGGTCCAAATTTTGAAAAGATTTATTGTCTATAACCTGCACCGACAAAAGCTCGATCTATATCCCAAATTTCAAGAAAATCGGTCGAGGCGTTTAGACGTGATTGACTAACAAACAAACCAACAAACAAACAAACAAACAAACAAAAAAACAGACTTACAGAAAGATTTATAATATATATTAGGATATGACATTTAATAACACATACGTGTACTTGTGTTTATTTTGAAGAAGGGGTGAAACATTTTTAAGGATTTTCCTTTTTGTTTTTTTTGGTGCCAAAGCAGTCATTAGCAAATAAAGTGGGGGTGTGTGTCATAAATTTCTGGCAAAAAAAAAATTAACTTTAAAGCTGGCAACTAGCAATACCAATAACAATTAGCAAATGCAATCGCATCTAAGCAAATTACAGCAAGAGACTTTAGAAGCTGATCTTAAAATCAATATGAACAAAACTGAATTGCTGGCGATTTACTCTCCTAAGCAAACGGCTTTCTTTTGGGGTCACATACAAAATAGTAATGAGTTTTTCTTTCCACGTCTAGTATTTGTGCGTCAAGGAAATTTTTTTTTATTTAACAAACATAGGGGATGAGGTTTTAAATCACGATCTAGTATTTATTTGATATAGTGGGTGCTTTCAACAACGTTTACCCGAAATCGATTACTAATGCTACCAGAGAACTGGATATTCATGCTACTGTCACCTGTTTTGTTGGAAAATATTTAACATATAGGCATACGAAATCTGTTACCCAAGCGGAACCAGTCGAACTCTCGCTTATGCTGTGTAAAAATCAAAAATTATTTTTGGACTAAGATTACTATCAAAATGTTGAAGCGAACTGATTTGACTTGAAGTTAACCCAATCAAAGCAGAGACAAAGACTATTCTCAATGACAAGCAAAAGTTCCTAAATTGTTAACCCATAACATCAGTAGAGTACTGACTCCATCTAATAAAACCTAAACTGGAATATGAACACGTAATCCATAAGCAGTAAGACGGTAACTGGAGTATTGTAAAATATATACTGGCTGAATAACTTTATAATCAAATAAGCTGTATTCAGCTGGTGGCGGTTTGTTGGATGGCATTGGAATAAAGGAATCTTCAAATCCGTTATGTATTATGAAAATGGTGACGATCATAGTAACAAGAACTTCACAGCATTTTATTGGAATAGGCTGGGAATAACCTACGTTATGGAAACTGTAATGACAAGGAAGGAGTTGACACCATAAAACATCTTCTAAACCTAAAACGAAAGATTCTTGAGCGGCCGGAGTAAATGCTATCGGCGTTCCAATGGAACATTATAGGAACCAAGTGAGCTATGCCCTCCCAAGCTCCCCCTATTGCATTTGCATTATTCAAAATAAAGATTACGTTAGAAGGTGTTCTCAAAGCCATGATATTTTTCCATTATCGTGTCCAAGTAATGGAACATGTAAGCTTTGATTAAGATATTGATTGGTCAGTTATTCCTGTATTTTTTAATATTTAGTGTTGATAGCCCTTTTAAATCTTTTACGGTTATCGTACAAGGCACAGAAACAATCAGCTTCAAAACTGATTTTAACCCACTTGCATCAAGCGGTGGAATATTCTGCTCTTATTCGCGGAATATTTCGCAGAAAAATTTCCTTTGCTATCACCAATATTTCGTAAACCTTGGCTGTAGCTAATTACTTACAGTTGACATGTTCATGAACGTTTGGAGCATTTAGAAAGATGATACAAATGGGTCCAGAATGGATCGATCTTAACTTAAAGTATAAGCAATTGAACTTGACCCTTTAAAAACTTGCTAGATTTTTATAAGGCCATAATATGTTAGCCTTGAAGTCAATAAGTAATTGAGCTTAGAGGTTAATAGCTTTCTTTTCAATATTTTTTTTTTTTTTTTTTTCATATGGAAAACTGTAACTTCTACTTTCTTTACCCAAAATTTCTTGGCAAAATTCTAGAAAATTTATTTTTTTGTAAAACCCACACACGGAATACAAATTTTATAAATTCTCAGCTTAGCCACGTTTTTCCCTAGCACACATAATTTCTGTAAATTTCCTCATTTTAAGTGAAACTAGAAAATTACTCAAATGCATTTGGTACGTACTTTTTGCTCTTTTTTTCCCATTTCATTTCACATAATTTTTCAAAGTTCACAACACAATTTCTGTTTCGTTTGGTCGTCATTTTATTATGATTTTTTTGTTTTATTTTAGACTTCAATACTTATTTAGATCATATATTATTTATTGATCGCGATAAATAACACGAAACTTAGTACAACAACAGCAACATTAAATTAAAAGGAAAAAGAAGGAAATAATTTTTCCGTATGGAAAACAAGTAGAGAAAGACAAAAAAGAAGTTGAAGGTGGAACAGAGACAAATTTTAAGTGCAATTTAAAGGCAGTGGTAGTTGTAGTTGTATTTCAAGGAAAAATTTATCACGCAGCCAATAAATGACATGTGGGTGGAAAATTGCACAAAACTAAACTAAAGAGCAAAAAAAAAAAATTAATGAAAGAAAGATAATAATGAAGATAAAATATAAAAATGTTTTAGAATAACTTTCCATAGGTTTTTTCAAAATTTAACGTTTTTTTCCCACTTTTTTACAGATTTTTTTTCAAAGAGTACGTGCCTTATTAATCATTACTTTGTTAGGGTGGGTGTTTTTATTAGTATTTCTTTAATTATTTCTTTATATTCATATTTCGTTTTTTTATTCTTATGTGACCATATGTTTACATAATTACATGTTACGTTCGTGCAACACATTCTCTTTAAATCACCCTTATTTTTGAAAAACGATCACAAGACAGTTTTCTTTAAGAAATAAACGAAAAAAACAAAAACGTTGCACTTATGGCAACTGAAGGTTGCTGACTTAAGGCGCATGCCATAGTAGATTTCTTGGTTATGCTTTAAAAGGAAATTCTGTTGTTATTGCTCAGGTTCATTGAATGGAACCGTTAAGCACTGCCCGAGTATGGTGTGATCATTATCTTTTCATGTCTTAAAAGTTTGGTTCTTAAGTTTTTCTTTTATTAAAATACGTTACTTTTTTCGTTTGGCCAGTTGTAAAAAGGGTGGCTTTAGGTTGTTGGCAAAATCACGGTGTAACAATAGAGGCGGAATAAGAAGGTTAAACTCAAGGCGACGATTTCAGAAAGGCCGTTTTATTTTAAATTTATAAAGAAAAAGAAGCTGGTAATATCTGCACACCAATGACATGAGGTTTCAAATCTGCTGAAGCAAATTCTAAAACGATAGGATTGCTAACAGTCGTTGCTTAGAAACAACGGCTTTATGGAAATGGAAATTAGATAGGGGTATAATGATGAAGGTGTCACTAACTGTTCTTTCTAGACCGTTTGTTGTCGTTGTTTTGCTCTCTGGATAGTGAAATGCCAAGCAGCTTATTGGATGGATTGTTTAGAAGAGATTGAATTAAAATTTAAAAACCGTGGATTAATCAGTTTTGTTGGCAAGCGCACAACACTTTCTAAAATTGTATAATTATCTTTATCTTAACACCAATATTTAACCAGTTTTTAATCGACTTTTTCCAAGTTCGTTCTTAGTTTAGTTATTAACGTAACACCAAATTGCTCATTAGAACAGCAACTTGATAGAAACCAAAAAAAAAATTTTTGTGTAAAAATTTTAAATTTATTTTAACGGATTTTAAAATCACTTGACCAGAAAGTTACATTAAAAACTCATTGCCCTAAACATGTACAACCATAAGCGAGATTTTCTTTCATTTTTTTTTTTAGACTTTTAACAAACACTTGTCCCGGTATACGAGACATACATACCTACCAAAACTTATTGCCCAAACCGAACTGAACCAAACACATGTGTTCTAGTCAATGACATAAATCTCGTGCTTTTTATTTTATTTTTTTATTTTTTTCGTATATAAAAATTATGAAAATTTCATTTCACTCTGTTATTCAGTTACAATACAATAATGATGACACCCCACATTAAGAGAGACGAACGTTAAACAACCAAACGACAACAATTATTATCACCACCCTACTCTACCAGACAGACAGACAGACAGACAGACCGACAGTCAGATGAACAGACCATAATCAAACGTATAAAATAGTTGATAGCCTTTGTACAAGTATTCCTGCTATGACTGTTATACATAAGTGTTTGAATAGAACACATGCCAAAATGCGATACAACGCGACATTTACTGTGCTCTTTGATCTGTGAAGGCACATTCCAAATGTACTACAACTACAAGCGCATTTAAGTAAGGAATTGTCCACATATTAGTGTGACTACACGAGTAGTCAATAAAAAAGAAGATAGTACTGATGTTTTTTTAAACAAATTTCTGCCTTTTGCCTCTTTTACTTTACTCCCCTATCGCACTCCTTCTTTTTTCAGTTGATATTTTAAAATTGATGGGTATGTTCAGCATGTTAATCAGTTTGTAATGAAGACTTAATAAATGCTTTGAAATTTAAGCTAAACTTGAATTAAAAATATACTTTTTAAACAAACTAAGAGAAAATAAACACCGGGATATGAGGATTTCCCATTATCCGAGCATATAGAACATGAGGTCTATAAACACCCGTTGGTATACTATTACGTTGTATAATTGTAACTCCTGGTTGGCAGCAGGCTCCCCAGTGCCTGCCAATGACTAACCAATGTTTTTAACTGTCCTCCTTTTCCTCGTTGTTACAGCCTTCTACAAAAGTCGTTATGAAGCACTCTCAGTCACCGGACGAGTGCAACCACAGGCCAGTGTTCCGTTATAACTGCAATAGGGTTCCTAAGAAGAATCTGGTCAGGTTTAATGCAAGTTTTATTCCATAGGGAAGTCGCCGTAGTCTAGTAGGTAGTGTGTTGGCTAATTAGACGTGAGGCCACGGTTCAAACCCCAAATCAGACATCTCCAACAAAACAAGAAAATCTAATATATAAAAGTCTCGTGTTACGGTGTTAGTGGTTAAACTCCGCCGAAATGGATCGACCGATTTTCATGAAATTTTGTGTGCATAACGGGTAGGTCTGAGAATCGGACAACATATTTTTTTCATATCCTTGAATGTTAAGAGGGCGTGGCAAATCGTTAAAATTTAATATTTAAGTACATATTGATCATAGACGAATGCAATTTGGTGGGTAAGTTCGTAGAGTCGATATCGACAAATTCACCAAAAATGGGCGTGGCAACCCTCCCTCTTTAAGAGATACCTATAAAGCGGGTAATTCGATGGTTCATAACTACAACGCTTTCGATATAAGTACATCCCCACACTTATAGAAAGTTAGTTATTTTTATACTGTTTTATGCAGCGTATTACAATAAATATATATGTAATGTGACCTCTTTTGGGCAATAAAAAAAATCAATTTTGGACGGGACGAAGTTCACCAGGTCAGCTAGTTTGAAGTATAATAAAATATTTTTTAGGCGCTTTCATCTCAGCAGATTTCCGGCAAAAACTCTCGGAGTAAATAAAATTGCCAAGAAAAGTTTCTCAAAAATTTGTCGCTCGGAAACGACTCTAAACTGTAGGTCCCGCCACTCATGTATAAAATTACCACACACAACATAAGTGGTGTGAGAAGCTCGGTCGTAATGCTATGTATGTATGGGGCCAAATTTCTCTAGTCTCTCTGCCAATGAATGGATTATCCCTTAGATCTCTGTTCTCTAAGGTAAGAAAAATGGTTGCGAGTGAAAATTTGTAAGAATCCCTAAAAGATGGGAAAAAGTCTTAAAATGCAAAGAAAAATATTCTAAATAAAATTCTTGCCTCCTTTATATGTAACTCTTAACCGAACTGAACTATTAGGTTACGAAGAAGAGTAGGGTATCGATTGATTCTACTTTTACTAATTTGCTTATATTTACAACGTCTATTAATTTTTTTTCACACAATTTCATATCGATATTTACATAAACGATAGACAAGAATAAACGTTACATTTTCTTTTTCTTGCATTACAATCATCTTTTTGCCTTTGAATATTATTTCCAAACCTTGTAGGTGTAGAGGGACAAGCAGTTTAACAAACGTTATATTCAAATTATACCCAAGGTGCACTGTTGGCGAACGGGGTTAAATAAAAGGTGCATTGCTGGGTAGTGAAAAGGTGGTGCTGCTGGTTGGTGGTGGTAGAAGGTACTTAAGAAAAGTCATACTTAAAGTAAAGACATATGCGATAATTTTCCTCTTTCTTAATAAACAAAATATAATAAAAAATTTGTAGGTAGAAGTAGACATGTGTCTTTCTTTAAGTTCCCATTATTTAAATGTAAAAGTTCCTTAAAACGATATCGTCAGCCAGTCGCACACCCCTAAGTGAAAATAAAAGGCAATTTGTAAAAATATTTTCCCAAGACGCATGCGTGCATAAAGTTTCGTTTCTTTTCAAAGTAATTGATGAAAAAATATTCTTTTTTTGCTTTCAACGGCAAGCGTTCTTTACGATTTTGTGAGGGGTGAAGAATTGTATTAAAATGAATTAAGGAAAATGAAGGAAAATCAAGGCCTTTTTGAGACAAACATATTTTCAAAGGGGACAGATCGACCTTAAGAAATTTCAATTAAATGTGACTTTTAGTTTTCATAACGTATTTTGTATTAAATGAACAAAATCAAGATTATTTTATAATTTCCCACAGTGTTTAAAGACAATCGGCTATTTCGACTGCCAGATCTTGTATAAGAGAGAAACATTTTATTGACTTTTTAGTTTAAAGAAGCCAATTTCGAAAAAAAAACCATTTAACAAGTTTTTAACTTCATATATAAAGATATTTTGTTGCCTGTAATGTCTAGGGTCTGTATAACCCGTTAGTCAGTAGTGTGATCTAACTTCTCACACCTAGCATGCTGTGAGTGATAGTTTTTCGATGAGCGGCGTGACCCACAGTTCAATGTCGACTTTGAACCACAGATTTAGGAAACTTTTTATAGAAATTTTATTTACTCACAGTGTATTTGTCAGAAGGCTTCTTAGAGGAAGTCGCCAAAATAAAAATTTGTTCATATTTCATTTTATTCATCAAGAAATGGCTGGAAACGCGAAAAATGATTTTTCAATTAAAACTAAGGTCAGTTTCCAACTGCTCTACAGTTCATTCGGTGAATACACATGGTTATGGTAGGGTCGTCTAAGGTGATTTGGTAAAACACACTAAATACATGACAACTAATTTGACAGATGGCAGTTATCCGCTGTCAAAGTTCAGAAGTCCCTGCTGGGAGATTCTATAGGTAGAGAGTGATTGTGATAGATTATTGCCTACGTCCCTAGTACTCTTGAAATCTGTGAAAAATAGCAATTCATTTTAAAATTTCCACTGAAGAGTTAGTTAGTAGCCTGTGCAGCCCTTGCGCTGACCAACTTCTTCCTTTTCCCTGATTGTGGTGGAACTTGGTCAGTAAAAGGACAGCGTTCACCCGTGGCATCACAACGGGCCGCTATGCGTGCTCAAGTGAGCTTTGTGACATCAGAGCTACCACTCCAACCTAACCTAACCTAACCTAGTTAGTAGCCTGCTTGGTTTGGTTATCGATAATTGCTTGACTATCTTCTATAATATCTTCACTTGTTTCAATTTTTTCTAATTGTTTTATTTGCAAACAAACTGAATTTCAGCGATTTAAGCTCAAATGTACGTAGCTCTTCATACTTATATTGTGGATTTTCAGAAATTGTTGTTTGCAAAGTATCCATAACTAATTGTGCATATCCTTTGGAATAATACAGTATTTCCTACCTATTTGTAAACATACAAACAAACAACAATTAAGCAACTAATTTGCACAAATTAAACTACAGTTTTCTTAACAATCCCATTAAAAAAATAAATAAAAACAAAAAGAAACCAAAAAAAATTCTTTCAGAATTTTCTTTACCAAACCATAAGATTTCATTTAAGCCAGTTGGCTAAACAACTACTGTCTGTGAAACACGTTATCCTTATTTCTTATTCTTACAATGAAATGTTAAGGATAATGCATACATACACACATACATACATATGCATACTCATAACCATATTTCCAACGAATGTATATGACTTTTAGTTGTTTTAAGGCGGGCATAACCATATTAGTTTACTACCGCATAAACTTTTCCTATAATCATAAAAATCTTTAAAAATAAAAAAAAATATTTTTTTTGTCTTCTTTTTTTTATTGCCAAATATTACAAGTTTTTCTTCTTCTTCTGTTTTTTTAAGGGTAATTTTTGGTATATTTTTACACAATCAAACCAACACAACACATTGTAAGAGTGTGAATGAAGCATAAAAAGTTTATTTTTTGTTTTTTTTTTTTTTTTTTTTTGGTGGAAAAATTAAGACAATTTTATACGTTTAATGCGGTTTTTTAACGACAATTGTCTTTCAAACATTTTTTATGTTTTTATTCTTTGGAAATGATTGTAAAAAGTTTAAAAAACAACAAAAACTGATTTTAATTTCATTTTACAGCAACAATAACGACAATGTGATGTTTTGTTTTTTTTTTGTATTGGAAATATATATACACTCAGCCACAAACAGCCATGTCACAGAACGCAATTCCGATCGAAAGTGGTTTCAATTCCGAAAGTTCAGTCTTTAGAAAACGAAAAACGAAAAATTTCTTCGGAATGAAACCACTTCAAATTTTCAAAGTTGTTTTGATATTTTTGATGATTTATTAAAGAAAAATATTAATAAAACTTATCAAACTGAAAGACAAAATGGTATGTTTTATTATTAATAGGATTTCTAAGTATTTACTTAATATTTAATGCTTAAGAAATTAAATTTTTAAACTTGCTGAAAAAAACAAAACAAAGTGATATATTTTTTCATCGAAGTATTGCCACGTTATTTTTTTGAGCAAACCACTTATTTTTGAGAACAAAAATTTATTAAGTAGAACAAATTTAAGCGGTGGCAACACAAACGATGGACAAAAGAAAATACAAAAATATTTTTACGTTGCATTTAATTCAGTTTTATAAAAATGTAAGTACAGATTTATTGAAATTTTTTTGTATCATTAACTTATATTTTTTAAGGGGTAAAGGGGCATTTTCCATATAAAATTTTTAATTTTTTTTATTTCAATTAAAATTTTTGTATCAGCGTCATTTTCTCCTTTTTTTTTGTTCTGCTTTTTATTCACCAATTATGTTTTTTTTCTTTTGTCATGCACTACGTTGCCATACTTTATTTGAAAAGTAGCAATTTTATAATTTTTGGGAATGAACAAAATCGTTCGGAATCTGAAGAACCTAAAACAAAATCGAACGGAATTGCATATACGGAATCAAAACCATTCCGATCGGAATCTGTGACATGCCTGAAAAGTATACATACGGTTAACAAATTTCAGAAATTTTTTTACCAATCCGTTTTCGTTGAAAATCTTTATAATCGTCTGACAACTTTCCTCGATTTTAAAACGGTCTTTTGCATTGGTTCAGAAATTTGTGAAATTTGTTAATCGTATGTATACTTTTGTGGCTGAGTGTATATGAAACGGAATTGCTCAGTAAGCAATTGGGCGTGGTAGTTTAATATACTCTTTACAAGGCTTCTTACTAAACTAAGCACACCTGATTAAACATCGTGATTACTATTTGGTGTGAATAGTATCTTGTAGATCCTAAAACAATTTTTCAAAAGCTGAAAATATGATCGCACTTGGATTTGTTTCATTATATCATTTTAAAAAATTTTCAATTTTAATTTTCTGAAGCTTTGTAGGTTTAACTATGCTTTAAAGATCCATTACGGAGTAAAACATAAGAAAGTTACCAAAAAAAAAACTAAAATAAGCTTACAGTCGAATGTGAAATGAAAAATTTTTTTCATTTTCAAAACAACCAATTCTCAGAGGATAGGTTAGGTTAGGTTAGATTACGTGTACTTGTCCATTAAGACAAGTACAATACCCGGAGGTCGAAATTGACCCATTGTACAACGTCCTTGGAGAGGGAAGGAAAGGAAATAGAGGGAATAGGATGAAAGGAGGGCATAAGGGTAAGGGGAGGATGGGAATCACACAGAAAGAAACAGACACAAACAAGGGTTGAGCGCGCGACTACCCTTATGAAGCCCTAGCACCTCTCAACCAGCTCAAACTGCTAATGAATCTGTGGAGAGCCTTGATGTCGGCTCTCGACACAGAACTCAAGCTCTCAAAGAAGGCTCTGCCAAGGACCCTCAACCTCAACCTACCAAGGGCTGGGCAGTTACAGAGGAGGTGTTCGATAGTCTCTAACTCCTCCTCATCGCAACATACCCTGCAATAGTCCGGCTGGGATCTGTTCCAGATCCCCGTCAGCGACCTAATCTCGCAGTGCCCTGTGATAAAACCGACAACCAACCTTACGCTGGCCTTAACCAAGCCCAGCAGAAAATCTGTTCTCTTACTGTCCACAGCAGGCCATAGACGTCTAGAGACAGAACAACCTGATCCGTTCCTCCAACGCCTCTGCTCTTCCTCCCTGACCCATCCATCGATGAGGCCATAGAGGTGGCAGACTGGGGGTTCAGGACCAACTATTAAATCGCCCCCCGAAAGGGAACCTAACCTAGCGAGGGTATCCGCCGTCTCATTGCCCAGTATTCCGCTATGACCCGGAACCCAGCATAGACGGATACGGTCCGGTCCAAAAGACCTCAACGACTCTTTGCACTCGCGAACCAGTCGTGATTTGCACCAGACCGACGCAATGGCCTTAAGGGCAGCCTGACTGTCAACGAAGATCATGTAAGATTCCGAATCCGAAGATGGGCCACCAGCTATGGCCTCAATAGCCTTCAGTATTGCGAAAATCTCCGCCTGAAAAACGCTGCAGTCATCATTCAACCTGAAGTGCAGTTCAAGACCGAGTTCCCTACAGAAAACCCCAGCACCTGTACATCCACCTAACTTAGACCCATCTGTGAAAATGGGTATACCACTCTGCCCCCGGAGTACCCCACCATTCCATTGTGCCCTATCCGGTATAAGTGTCCTTAAACCAGGTAGGAATATAGCCTCGGGCACAATGTAATCAGTGGCTTTTTCCGAAAGTCCATACCTTCCGTCAGGAAAGACGATACTCAGAACTCTGGAGTGACCTATCGAGCGCTGCTTCCAGCAACCCGATTCCCTCAGGCGTATGGCACTACGCGCTGCACACCTCTTGACATATAAGTCAAGCGGAGTCAGACAGAGCATAGTATCAAGAGCAGCCTGAGGGCAACTCTTCCTCACTCCAGTGATACTCAATTTCAAATTTCAAATTCTCAGAGGATGATTTTTACTTCTTCAGTGCATTGCACTGGAAACCAGAAAATATGTTGAATGAGTGAAAAGAGCGTAGTGTTTATGGACATTAGACTTAAATCTATTTATATTTTAAATGACAGGAAAGAGTTCTGCATTAGGAGCGTTCCATATACGTATAGTGCGGCTATGGAATAAATTATTTTTGTAAAACATACAGGATTAGTCATTACAACCCTTCAGTCAGGATTATTACCTAGCTTCTCATACTACTTGTTGTGTGTATTAATTTTGTACATGAGTGGTGGAACCAACAGCTTAAAATCGACTCCGAATGACTGATTTTGAAAAACATTTCATGGTATGTAATTTCATTAACTCTGAGTTTTTGCCGGGCAGCTGCTGAGAGGAAGTTGCCGCAGAATTATTTTATCATAATATGTTTTATTCTAGACATCTGATCTGGGGTTTGAAATGTGGCGTCACGAAATAATAAGCTAACACACTACCAACTTGACAACGACGGCGAATTCATTATACAATTTTACAGGCCAATCGACCACATACGTATGTCCTCTGCTAAGTTAAAATATGCGATTTTTAAGCTTAATTATTTTAATTATCTCTTAAGTATAATTTTTTTAAGTAGCGATATAACGGTATTGTACCGTATGATATTTCTTGTATAAAAAGGCCGTATTTATGCATTACCTAGGTACCTGTATTGTACCCTTGCGGTACCGTTTTTAATATCAGACAACTACTTAGTCATTTTAAAGGAGTAACAATACAATCTTCCCAAAGGTGACACAAACCCTGGCAATATTAGAAATAAATCGAAGCTATTATGAAATACAGCGACAGCGTTGGCCATCTTTGCTTCATAGGCAACATTATATCGGGTCCGCCATCTAACGTTTTTTTTTTCAACTAGTGCTTATTTCGTGAATGGTAACACCTAGCTCATGTCTGATTTGACAGATAATTAGTTTTATCCTTACGCTGAACGAATATGGTTGTGTATTCACGTTTTCGCTTCGCTAAGTGGGCCTGCGATCGACTTACAGAAGATGCCGATTTTGGTAAAAAAAAATCATCTTTTCAGATGAAGCTCATTTTGATCTTGTCGGGTATGTAAACAAGCAAAATTGTCGCATTTGGGGCACAGAAAACCCGCACGCATACATTGAAAAGCCGACGCATCCAAAACGAGTCACTGTTTGGTGCGGATTTTGGTCCAGAGGCATAATTGGGCCATTTTTCTTCGAAAATGAGCAAGGAGTGGCCGTTACAGTCAATGGCGATCGTTATCGGGCCATGTTGAACGAATTTTAGTTCACAAAAATTGAAGAGGAGGATATTGGCAACATTTGGTTTTAACAGGACGGCGCTACGTGCCACACAGCCGAAGCTACACTCGATGTTTTGCGCCCTGTTTTTGAAGATCGCATTATCAGCCGCAGAGCTGTTGTCGTTTGGCCATCTCGGAGCTGCGATTTGACACCGTTGGACTATTATTTGTGTGGTGCCGTCAAAGATAAGTGTTACGCCACCAAGCCAGAGACAATTGACGCTTTAAAGGACAACATTCGTGAATCCATTGGTGGTGGTTATTTGGCGGACCCTATAATTACTTGATCAAAAAACTGCTAAATTTATATAGAAAATCTGATTAAATTGAGCATTTGGACTACTAACTAACACTTGAAGGTCAACTTCACTGTCATCGTATGTAGAAATTAATAATTTTAGTTCAAGCGTAATGTCTTTTTGTTGTATTGTTGCGGGACTTGAAACAATGTCATCTCAATTATCTTAAAGCCTCCAAAAAATCTTAAAAATATTCCCTTTTAGCATGAAATCATAAGACATAAATAGACTAAGCCATTGGCTATGTATTAGACATTGAGGCCGATAAGTGAGCTCAAGTGAGCTTTGATTTTGGAGAATATACTACTCGTTCCCCCATCCTATCCTAGCATTTTGTAAAACATGCTACAATAAGTTGCTTTCTAAGAAATAAGATTCATTTGTACATATAAAAAAGTACTTTAACAAAAGTACTATTTGTAGGGAAAAAAAATGTTCATTACCATTCTTAAAATCTCTTTAAGACTAAAATCGATTTCCCTCTAATATATTGGCTTAGGAATTATAAAATTGCCACCAGTTTGGCTCCCAGGCTTTGCCTGTTTTCTGTCAATATTTATCGAAGCGTCAATACCGTGTTTACGCCTTTATAAGCTGCCCTATACATATTCCATACGTTCTAACACTTTGAAAGTGACCAGGTAGAACTCGGAAGTAATAACACAAAAAAAATTTCTATTTTTTTGTCATTTCATTTTTATACTCCTGCAGTGTTTATCTTTTTGACATTGTGTCCGTGTTTCTTTCTTTCTTACCGTGGCTTTACAAATTCATTTGGTATTGTTGTTATAGTTGTTGTTGCTGTTGTGATATTCAATCCCTTTTTTTATATAGAAAACACAAACAACAACAATTATGATCATCATTATTATTATTATTATGCTTTGAGGTGACTTACAGAGTATTGAGGCATAAAGTCCAGGTGTGCAATAACTTATGGCACGCACCGTGTATAGAAAGAAAGAAAAAAAAACCAGTGCAAAAGAATACTTTTTGTGTGCTCATCTGTATCAGGAGATGATATATAATTAACGAAATACAGTGGTGGTTTTATAATTAGCACACCCATTTATACTATGCTTTTCCACTAACAAACAAAGATTAATCTTTTTTCAAAATTTATTTAGGGACAGTGGAGTATAAATGACACGTTTTAATTATAAAAGCAATAACTGGCTTGGTCACCTAATTAGCACAGCCCGATTAAAGATGGACAAAATCGCAGGCACTCCTTCTCTTTAATAACGAATTAAAAACTTTCAGAAAGGTTTTGCCAGAACACTACTGAGGGTAAACCGCCGAAGAAAAATTTTTTTTTTTTATTCTGTATTGTTCGAAATGTTTGAGCTGAGGGTTGAACCACGGGCTCGTGTAAAAGAACTAGACTACGGGGAATGTACTGCAGTTAGTCGAACGTAATGTTTGAAAACTAAGTGGCGCGTATTTGACCGTTACAGTATAACATTACATTCACTTTAATACATACATAGTTGGTATTTACAACCCTTCAACAGGATTACGACCTAGTTTCTCACACTACTTAGGTTGTTCATGGAAATTTTATTTACTCTTAGAGTTTTTGCCAAAAATCTGCGGAAATCCCCAAAGATATATTCAAATTTCGTTTTGTTGAAGATGTTTGACCTGGGTTTTGAACCGTTGTCTCACATCGAATAAGACAACACTACCTACTGCGACTACTCAAGGATACTATATCAGCATTTAATATTTGCTTGAAATGAACAGAACAATACTATGATTTCTTAGGGATTGTTATGACACTATAGAGACTTAGAGGCAACTCAAAGCTAAGTAAAGAAGTTCGTATAAAATAAATGCGACTCTATATTTTCAAGTGTTTTCAACGAAATTATGAAAGAAAATAAACACAATGCTGGAAAAGCCAACACATAAGTGCTTGTAAATTGTATGGAAAATTAAAGTTCAAAATCGCAATCTAAAATTGACTTACGACTGCACTTATAAGCTATTAAAAACTGTCTGTATATATAAAATGGCTTTATTTTTATCGTTTACTTACGTATCGGTTGCACTTGATAGTATTTAGTCTTAAACTAAATCCGGATATTATTGCGAGCAAGAATTGAACCTCGTCTGCATTGTTAACAAATATTTCTGTTTTTAAAGTTGTTTTATTTTTGATGGTCCTCAGCCGACAATGCTTGAAATTTCTACAATAAAACAAATAAAAAATGTTAACATGATAAGAATAATAAGATTTAAGTCTGCTTTCTTAAGCTTTCAAACTGATTAAAAGAAAAGGGTGGTTAATATGAATTCATACTTAAATTATAGATTGTACTGATAAAAATTCGATTATCAAATCCTTTTTCTATTTTCTCTATTTTTTTAACTGCTTACGATAAATTTTTTTAATCAAAACTTTTTTCTCTTTTTTTGTTATCTTTTTAGGAGGATTAATGATGGACGACAGAGATAAATAACGCTTTGTTTGTGGTAAATTTCTTACAAAAATAAAAAACAAACCTGCAGAAAAAGTTCAAAAAAAAAATTAACGAAAAAAAAATAATTTTATTTGTATTTCCTTTAAAAAATATTTCCTTCCTTCACAGTTCATTTTTTT
Source organism: Sarcophaga caerulescens (assembly GCA_927399465.1). Classification (NCBI taxonomy): domain Eukaryota; kingdom Metazoa; phylum Arthropoda; class Insecta; order Diptera; family Sarcophagidae; genus Sarcophaga; species Sarcophaga caerulescens. The sequence goes on along the minus strand of OV656872.1, from coordinate 139,827,707 downwards.
TTAGTTTTAATTTCATAAAATCGCTTCAACCTCTTAATAATATCAGCTGTTTTGGTAAAACAGTTTTTTTTTTATTTCTTTGCTATGAAAATGCATTACAGAGTAAAGTAAAATTCATCTTTTTCAAGAGAGTAATGAAATGTGTATGCATTTCGATCCTTTCTTACCTTCCTTTCAGTTCCTTTCATTTCTTTATCCTTTTGATGGGGTGTTTGGCTTCATGAATGTTGGCTGGTAGTTTTTGAACCTTTAATAGAAAGTTTCATTTGATGATGTGATGGCGATGGTGGTGGTGTTGGTGGTGGTGGTTGTTATTTTTGCCTTTTTACCTCCTCTTGCAGTGCCATTTATTGATAGATGTTGTAAACAATTTTTTGTTTCGTTAAAATGCAACAGACTTTGGACTTTTGTACAGTCATTCCTTTAGTTATTTAAAGTTTTCTTTGTTGTTGTTATTTACAACATATATGTTCTTATATGGGATATATTCACAAGGGATAAGGGCTGAATTTTATTAGAAAGCAGTTAACAGTTGTATTTTCTTTTTTTTTACAAAAATCGTTTATGTAAAGGTATGTCCCTTTTTGGAAATGTAGGAAATTATTATGGAAACAAAGAAAATATTGGGCAAGGTCCAACTACAAACCGTTTTAAATCTAACATCATAAAGAAAATGTTCAATAGTTGTGTTTAATAATGTAAAACATAAGTTTTAAAATTCCAGAATTTTAGTTTAATTTTCTAAAAAGAAATGTTTTTAATTTCAAAAATTATTAAAGGTAGGTAGGTTGAAAGATAAGTAAGCTTGCTGTACATTCATCAACCATAGTTTCTATAGAAAGTCTGTATTTTGTACAAACGTCCTTAACTTCTTCCAGTCCAATCCCAAAAGTTATTGTGATCTCAAAAATATTTTGATGAAGAAAATTATTAATAACACAGACCTGCGATGGTTTTCCCCTTAAAAAACTAATTAGCAATTTGGATACGATTTCTGAGAAAATTACTTTTTTAATTTTTCCCAGTGTTACCGCGTATTACTAGTGTTAATTTTAAATTTCTTTAATAACCAAATAATTGGAGACTTTTCATAGATTCTTCTAAACGAAGTCTTAACCTGTATTACTGCATAATGGTAGCAATTGTTCTTCTTTGCCGGTCGGTCATTCCATTCATTTGAAAGAATGTGATGAAAATTTAGAATTCATATTAACAAAAATAAAGTACTCGGATCATGGTTGGACTATATGCGGCGATCTAAAAATATTGAATATGCTTCTGGGTCAACAAGGAGGGTATACAAAATATCCATGCTTCCTTTTTGAATGGGATAGTATATATAGAGCACAACATTCGATCAGAAAATACTGGCCAAAAAGAACATCGTTAACCCCTAGAAATAAAAACGTTATGAAAGAGGCGCTAGTTGATCCGCTAAAAATCTGCTACCTCCACTTCAGATTAAATTAGGTATTATGAAGCAATTTGTGAAGGCACTACCTAAAGATGGTCCCTGTTTCATGTACCTCTGTGATAAATTTCAGTCGGGCCTGAGATAAGGAAGTTAATGCAAGATGATAAATATGAAAAAATCATGAATAAAACCGAAGAGAACTCTTGAAAGTCATTTAAAGAGCTAGTGAAACATTTTTTAGGAAATAGAAAAATCCCAGATTATGAAACTATAGTGAATGATATGCTCAACAACTTCCATAAACTGGGTTGCAATATGGGTATAAAGTTGCATTATCTGCATTCTCATATTGACTTCCTTACTGAGAATCTCGATGCCGTAAGTGAAGAACAAAGTGAGCGCGTCCACCAAGATATTATGATTATGGAAAGCAGATACCAAGGAAGGTGGAACGCAAACATGATGGCAGACTACTGCTGTATGTTGAAGAGAAATGAACCGCATAGAAATCGTAATTGAAAGATATAGAAGATGAGTTTTGAGGGATGCAGAAAAAAATAATTTTGATTTCCTTAGCGTGTTTGGCATTATTTTTAACTAATATTGTTCACTTTCGAAGTAAAACTTCTATTTTAAATCCTTAAACTTTTGTAATTTCATGCAAATCTTTAAAAAAAATCTAAAACACGCATGTCATCAATAAAAACAAATTCGATGTGCTAGAAAAAAAAAGTTGCATTTTAATTTAACATACCTATATAGTTTAAAAATTAACATAATTATTGGAAGGGGAAAATAAAAGTAAAATTTCGCAGGCCTGTGTAATCTGTCTTTAAACAAATAATCTAATTTTGTTTGATATAGCCATAGAGAGAGATTTTATTATTCTTAAGAAAACAGCAGAACAAGGCAGGTTCAAAAAGACTACGACATTTTGAATGAAACAAAGAATTTTGAATACAAATGCACTTTATTTTTCTATACCGGTTCCTTTGAGGTCTATACACTTCGTTTCAACGTTTCTGCAATTTTTTGAAGGTCCTCAACATAGATTAGTAACATGATTTCATTGCTTGAGTCTATTTCTTCAGCCATTTGTTTTGGAGATTATAGCTCGATCCGAATAATTTCGACGAATGCGGCAAGTGAAGAGGCAATTCGTAGCCAAATTCTAGAATTTTTGCCATAGAATCTGCACATACACATGTACATCCTTGCATTGTCCTGGATCACAACAATTTTTTTTACTCAAAAAAAAAAAAAAAAACAACAAATAACTGACAAACACATCTTATCCTTCTTAGGACCAGATTCGTCACGATAATACTACAGTTTTTACTTCTCGTATATATTATGGTATATCTACGTTTCATTCAAAGTTACGAAATCGAGCAAAAGTGCGTCGCTGTTTAATAACGCGAAACACTTCAACAAAGTTGTCATGATGGATAGCTTTCTTACTTTGAATTTATCCTACAAAATTGAAACCACTGAGCAATGTGTGTTGCCTATGGCTGTCACAATCTCTTGTGCTTTCAATTTTCGATCGTTTAACACCATAACCTAAATTTTGTCCATTTGTTTCGTAATTGTTTATTTGGGCTACGTTAGGTAAGGTAGTGGACTCTCCTTGAAGAAAGAGGTCCCATTGTGCTATCCCCATCACGGTTACCAAGCATTGTCTAGAGGAAACCAACTCAACTTCAAAATAAATCCTGAAAATAAACTCCAACTCTTTACGGCAGCAGGATACAGACACATGAGGTGACAAACATTCCCTCTCTTCTCTTCAGACCCACAGCTCCTGCAGAATTTATTCGATGTAATAGTAGTATCGCATAAGCATTGCAGTTGTACAATGAATGACCGGCAAATTTCTACTACTCTACTGCTGCCAATGAAGTTGAGCCCTCATTGTAAAACAAACGTTGAATATCTAATCTAACTAAGGCGATCGGAATGCTTATGCCCTTTAGCATGTCTGAGATTTGGATATCATTATAGTCTGCAACCCGCGTAAGAATTAGCTTTGATTGATCCGAAATTTTTCTAATAAATCCTAGGTATTTAGCGACAAAAACAGATACGTCAAAGAGACGTTCGTCAGGGATATAATTGGATTCTTTTGAATAAATTAAGAAATTTTATGAGAAAATCCCACCAATGAACAACTGAAAAATGATTTAATTTAAAACCTTTAGACCTGTTTCATCAGAAACTCAAACTCAGCAGAACTCATAAAATTATGATAAAAAGAAATGTAAAAAAAATGTCTTTCTTACTGCAGCAAAATATTATTTTAGTACTTCCAGCGCCATCTATATTTTGAAAGAATCATCACAGTTGTAATTTACAAGTGACCAGCACTTGTAATTTTAATACTCAACCTGTTTATGTCATCATCTTCACCATCTACCCCACACCAGCACTCATCCCCCAGTTTAATATCCCTTCAACCGGTGTAACAATTGAGTCTAACGAATATAACAAACGAAATTCAAATTAAATGTACAACCCTTCTTTGGGTAACTCAAAAACCAAAGCTTTTAAATGGATGGAAGAAAAAAAAAAAAACTCTTCTAAAGATGAAAACCGAAGGGGGCTAAAAATTTATCTTATTTAACTCCCCTTTAGAAGCAAAAAAAACAAAAAACAAAACATCCCCAAATTAATTTCATTTCAAAGCTTTTTTTTTGTTTTTGGTTTTCTTTAAGAGTTTTAAAATTTTATTTTAAAATATTTTGTTTTGCTTTTAATTTTTCTTTCCAGAGAGACTTTTAAGCGCGCGTAAGGAGAGAAAAATAAATTCCAACTAAAAATTAAAACAAAAAGAAATTTAAATTTAATTCTTTTTTTAATTTTAAATGAAAAATAAAATTTTTGAACAAAAATTATTAAAAAAAAAAAAAAACAATTAAAAACTTGAAAACAAAAAGAGAAAAAAAATCGAAAAAAATCTTAAAAATTAATTAATGCTAAAGACATTCGCATGTGTGTGGTGGTGGAAAGAAGATTCAAAACAAAATTTACAATTAGAAAACGGAAAAAACGTAAACGTCACATTTTGAACGGGAAAGCCAAAAGGGAGAAAATCAAAAAGAAAAACCTCAAGTTGTGAATCAAAATTTCTAAGTTTGGCGATAATTTATTATACTTTTTTGTAAGGAACAGTTTTTCTTTTTAAACTGTCAGCGCCAAAAACAAAACTAAAACGAAACGAACAACATAAAAACGGTAGAAACACGCACACACAGGCATAACTGCATAAATAACCAGCAAAAAACATAAGCAAAAATAAAAATTCAAGCATTTCAAGGATTTTTGTTTTGTAAATAAAAAAAATAACAAAACTAGACTGACAAAAACAAACAAATAACTCTGCTATAACTTTTAATTTGATTTATCAAATAAAAACAAGGCTCTTTCTAGGCTAATACGCAAGAATATGATTCAAATTTAAATTCAAAAAAAAGAAAAAAATAAAGAAAAAGGAAGAGAAAAAGTAAGGAAAAGAAACGGAAATACTACATCTCTTGATTTGTTTTTTGTCATTACTTAAGCAACAAACAAACACTTACAGGAGAATATTTACGGCGAAAACAAACGACGAATTGTAAAAAGAAAAAGAGAACGAAAAACAACCCAAAACGACCCAACCAAAGCATTGCTCATTTCTTTGAAATTTAGCTAAATCACTCACATTCACGTACACATTCAAAATATAAAAAAAACAACATCTACAAATTCAACAAACGAAGGAGAAGCCAAAATAACTTAAACAAAACCAAAAAACAAAGAAGAAGAAATAAAGAGAGTAACATTCTAAGAGCAAGAGATTTATTTGAAAAGAATTATTTGCTGTGCCAATGCTCTGTATGCAAAGGTATTAAACACACACCATTGCCATCAAGAGACAAACGGCGGATTACTCACACGTCTACTCAACTCTGCTACTCTCCTTTTGGATACAAATTGAGCCACCAATAATAGAGTGCGTTTATTATTATTTTCACGCACACACTAAAACACACTCTTGTGTTGTTGTTGGTTTCATTTTTGTATTTTTTGTTTGTTTGTTTGTTTTGTATTCAAACTTAATGCTGTCTGTACTCAATTTAAATTTCTTGTTTTTCATATCCAAGCATTTACAAACAAGATTATGTTAAAGTGTAAGTGTGTGTGTAGATTTATGAAGGCGAAATTCTCTAAATTACTTTTGTTACGGTAAACTAAACACAACGCAGGAGAATTAAAGGCGAAATTCTACACAAAATATTTACCTACATATTTACTACGTAAGAAGAAAATCAAAAAAAAAAAAAAAAAAGAGAGTGTGTGACTAAACAGTAAGAGAGCATAACAGCATAAAAGCAGGCTAAGAAATTAAATTGAAATTGAATAGAAAAAAACAAACATCAAAAGTTAATAAAAATTTTTTTTGGGGACCATCGTTTAGATTTACTCTTTTTTATAAATTTGGTGGCATCTTATGATGTCATCAGAAGAGGATAACGAATGCTTTGGGTTGTTTACTGATGATAAGTCTCTATTGAAGACAACATTGGCATTAAATCAAAACAGTAATACGCCAGTGAATACATCGCCAATTACTACCCTATGTACTGATATAACGGCTAAAATTGAATTACCAAATTCGCCGTTATTATTACAAGAATTGGGAGAATTACAAGAACAACAACAACAACAGGGACTTTTGAAAAATAATAATAATAATACAAATAAAAATAAAAATAAACAACCACCACAAATACAACAAAACGGTTGTACAAAGAAGAATGATCAAGAAAGGGGCGAAAAATTCTCAAAATTCGAAAAAACAAACTCAGTAGACATTATTACCAATACTATTAAAGCTACGACATTAATAAACAACGTCGACGAGGAGGACGACGACGACGATAACAATTACGACGAAAATCAAACAGAAAATCTACAACAGCAAAAGCAAGAACAGGAACAAGAGCAAGAGCAAGACAACAACGAAGGAGACAACAAACACTGTTGTGTTAATGGTACAACAACAAACAGCATTACAAACGACGAAGGAGACGACGAAGTTATATTTCTCTTCGGTCAACAGCAAGAACAGCAACACCAACAACAACAACAACAAGAGCAATTACAAAATAATACTCTTAGTAAAACAAGCACTGGTGGTAGTAGTAGTATTAGTAGCAGTGGCTCAATTACCACCGCCAATACTACGACAACAACGGCGTCTGCTTCAACCACTAATACTACAACAACAACAACGACGACGACGACTACGACGAACAAGAATATTAATAACACGACGACATCACCAACATCGTCGCAATCGTCATCCACAGCACAACAACAAGTCGTAACAGACGTGGATGATAATTTAGAAACTAGTCATAAAGGTGCCGTCAATAAGACAACATCGTCTTTAACGTCGTGCGGCTTAAAAACTTTTAAAAATTCCTTAAATACGTTACAGCAAATAAATAAAAATCTTGTAAAGAATTCAAATAAACTCAATAGCAATAACGGTAACAGTAACAGTCAAAATTTAAATAAAAAGGATACGAAAACAAATAACGCGATTTCAACTTCCTCCGCATCCGCATCGTCCTTAAGAATAAAATTAACAAAATCTCCGCAAACATTAACGGTGAATAATTTTTTAAGTGAAACACAAAAACAAGTGAATGATTTTTGTACGAAATTAGCTAATAATTCTAATTTAAATTTGAATAATACCCATGAAAATTTTATAAATTCTTTAGAGGAATTGCAACAACAACAACAGCAACAACAACAACAAAAAAGTGATTTAAGTGTTTTCTCATCGTTACCAAATTTTATCAGTCAATTACAACAACAGAATACCGCGAACGCCCAACAATTAATCGGCCAAACGCCCAACGCCGTTTTAACGCCGTCAACAGCTGCTGCCTTAATGAGTAGTGCTGCTGCGGCTGCCGCGGGTGCCGCTGGACAAGCTCTATATGGGGCCTTACTAAACTCCTCCTCATCCAATTCATCTACACCCCTGACTAATAAGAACTTTACGTGTAATCCAAGCAATTCGTTACATTCACCAAATTCGGGTTCGGTTTCTTCGTCGCCCACCGGCTCCTCCGCACTGTTGACGGGCCAGTTTACGGCCGCTTTGGGTAATTTGTTTGGGGCCAACGGTTTCGGTTCGGCTAAAATGTTAAACGAACTATTTGGTCGACAGATGAAGCAGGCCCAAGATGCTACCAGTGGTTTACCCACTTCATTGGATAATGCCATGCTGGCTGCGGCCATGGAATCGGCCACCAGTGCCGAATTGCTCAGTGCTGCCAATTTGGTCAACACTTTGGCTCTAAACAGTTCAAATAAATTGCTCAATAATAACAACAATAATAACAACAATACCATTTCAAATCATGCCAGTGAGCCGCAAATATCACCGCGGATACCCACTCCCACACCCAACAAAAACAGACGCACCAGTAACTGTAGTGAACGTTCCGCAGAAGATAGTGCTGCAAACAATCGTTCACAGGAAATTATTAACTCTCCGCCCCGTACACCCTCGGTGGGTAACAGTTCCACTAATGGTGCGGTGGTTTGTTCTTCGGCCAATACCGGCACATCACAGTCGCCCTCTTTGCAGCAGCAACAAAATGATTTGGCTCATCATATGTTGCGCAATATATTGCAGGGTAAGAAGGAGCTCATGCAACTGGATCAGGAATTGCGATCTGTTATAAACCAACAGCAGCAGCTCAAGGAAAATCAGGACTCCCCCAGTCTTAAGCTCAACAATAATAATTCTTCTCTAACCAACAATAATAACAATTGCTCGGAAAGCAAGGAAAACTCATCAAATGTTATCAACTTGATAGAGGACTCCATGTCGGAGATAAAGATTAAAAGTGAACCTTTGTCGCAACAAACGCCCATGGAATTAATGAATGGCTGCAACAGCCAGCAAGAGAGACGTAAATCGTCTGATTCCGAGGAACTGCAATCGCAACAAGATTTGGAAGATGCCAACTCAGAGAATGAAAACTTGGATCATAATGATGCAGAACAAAATGAAACGGACCACTTGGATTTACCCGCCCAGGTGACCAAAAAAGAAGCCGACGATATTCTCGAAGACGTGGAGCTGATGGGTTTAAATTCCCGTTCTGATTTGGAATCTTTAGCTTCACCCAGCCAGTCGGATATGATGCTACTGGACAATAGCAAGGACGATCTGGAGGAGGATATGGACAAGGAATTAAATCCGAGTTTAAATAAAAAATCGGACTTAAAACGGGCCCGTGTAGAGAATATAGTCTCTAGCATGCGTTCTAGTCCCAATTCCCAGCATTTACAGGTCAATGGTTGTAAGAAGCGCAAGTTGTACCAGCCCCAACAACATGCCATGGAACGTTATGTGGCTGCTGCAGCAGGCCTTAATTTTGGTCTCAACCTACAAAGCATGATGCTCAACGACGACGGGGACTCTGATGAAAACGAATCTCCCCAATTGCAACAGAAACGCAATGAAAAGAATGCTTTGAAATCGCAATTACGCTCAATGCAAGAGCAATTGGCTGAAATGCAACAGAAATATGTGCAGTTGTGCTCACGCATGGAACAGGAATCGGAGTGTCAGGAAATCGAAGACAACAACAGCGATAGCATGGAACAAGAGGACAATAATGTTGACCTTTCGCCCTCGCCTTCCCTCAGTGGTGGAGACAAACAGAACATTGAAAACGAAAGACCCTCTTCGACATCGCCCGCCCTGACGCTGAAGCCCAATAAGCATTTGAGCAACTCTAATCCCCCAATCAATTTGGATAGCAATCCAAATAATGTTCTGTCTCAGATGATGAGCAAAATGATCAGCGGAAAATTGCACAATCCCTTAGTACAACATGCTCACATGCAGCCGTCGTTCAGTAATCCTTTGCCCTTGCTGCAGCATATGCCGCAATTGCAAACTCCTGAGGGAGGATTGCCACATCCAGCCGCCATTAGTAATGCAGCGGCCATGTATTTGGGTCAGCAGTTTTTCCTCGAACAAGAAGCCCGACTGGCCAAAGAGGCTGCCGAACAGGCCCAACAGCAACAGCAGCAGGCTCAGCAACAGCAACTGCAACAACAACAGCAGCAACAACAGCAGGAGCAACAGGAACAACAACGCCGTTTCGAACAAGAGCAGCAGCAAAGACGCAAAGAGGAACAACAGGCTCAACAACAGCAGCAGCAACAGCAACAGCAGCAGCAAATGCAAAGACAGCACCAGTTGCAGCAATTACAACAAGAGCATCAGACTATACAGCAACCCTCGCGAACCCAATTGCATCACAACAGACATCATGGGCGCCACAATACCGCACTGAAAACGGAATTATCGGAAAAATTCAATATGTTGCGCTCCAGTTCCAGTTCCATAATGCGTATGTCCGGCGCCGATCTCGAGGGCCTCGCCGATGTCCTCAAATCTGAAATAACCACATCGCTATCGGCTCTAGTGGACACCATTGTCACACGTTTCGTACATCAAAGGCGGCTGTTTAGCAAGCAATCAGACTCGGTGGCCGCCGCTGCCGAACAACTAAACAAAGACCTTTTGCTGGCCTCACAGATCCTGGATCGCAAGTCACCACGGACCAAGCAATCTGACAGATCGAACAACAACAGCACGAATAGCTCACAATCCGCCCAATCTAATGCAGTAGCAGTCAATGCAGGTAATAATGGTACTCTACTCCTAGTTAATAATAGTAATAATAGTACGAATAGTTCAACGAATAGTTTAAATAATCCAAATCCATTAACCACTACTCCGACTAACTCTAGTAGTAACTCTAGTAATTCCCAACAGCAGCAACAACAACAGCAGCCAATGGGCCATTTGCATGGTGCCGTTGGTGCCGCTGGACCCACTCTGCTAACGGCTGGACCGATAAACAATGTCAATGTTAATGTTAATGTGCCTGCACAGCACCTTAACAATCCCTGCCAGACACTGGCACCAAATCCGGTAACAAATCAAGTTGTTACGACCTCAATGGCCGCCCAATTGAATGCTCAGACCTGTCAAAGTCTGATAGCAGCACCACGCCTCAACGGCAGTCAGCTATCATTTCCCTCGCCAGCGGCAGCAGCTGCTGCTGCCATGGGCCTACAAATGCATCATGCAGCAGCGGCCGCCGCTATGTCGGCAGCTGCTGCCGCCTCTAGTCAACAGCAAAGTCTGCAGGCGCTCAATCAGCATCATGCCCAGACGCTCAATGACGCCAACAATTCCGTTAATGTCAATGTCAATATGGCAAATCCCAATACTAATAACCACAACAACAGCAACAATAATAACAACAATCTGAATACAAATAATCTGAATAATCTGAATAATCTGAACAGTATGAACAGTATCAGCCAAATGAACCCAATGAACCCAATGAACAATATGAATACGAACAATAACAACCATAACCATAATAATAGTAATATGAACATGAACATGAACAGTAACAGTAATAGCGTTAATAGCGTTGTTAATAGCAATACTAATAACAATAGTTTAAGTACCATAAATATACCACCACCTCATATACGACCTTCGCCCACAGCGGCAGCAATGTTTCAGGCACCCAAAACACCGCAAGGCATGAATCCAGTGGCTGCAGCTGCTCTCTACAACTCGATGACCGGACAACAAGTGGTTGGACCCATGCAGCCCAACCCATTCTGTATGCCCGAACCCAGAGATCAACAGCAGCAGCAGCAGCAACAGCAACAACAGCAGCAGCAGCAACAACAGCAGCAGCAACAACAACAACAGCAGCAGCAACAACAACAGCAGTTACAGCAGCAGCTTTTAGAACAAAATGAAGCTTTGAGTCTAGTGGTAACACCGAAAAAGAAACGCCATAAGGTAACCGATACACGAATAACACCACGAACCGTCAGTAGAATATTGGCTCAAGATGGCATGGTCGTACCGCCCAGCCCACAGAATAATGGACAACAATTGCAATCGAATCAAAATAATGGACCCTGCAATAATACGCTCAGCAATAATTTAAATCCCGCCTCGTTATCGAACAACAGCAGTAACAATAGTGGCAATAATAATTGCAATAATCTGTTGAATAACACTGCAATGCAACATCAGCAGCAACAACAGCAGCAACAAATGAACAGCAATCAGAATAATAATAATAACAATACAACACCCGCCCAAAGTCCTTCTCCCAGAGGTCAAGCGCCCCTTGGCACGAATAACACGAATAATAACAACGCCAACAATAATAACTATCTTGCCCAGGGACCGCAACCACCACCACCACCACCTCCCATGATGCCCGTTTCGTTGCCCACCTCGGTCGCCATACCAAATCCTTCGCTGCACGAGTCACAAGTCTTCTCACCGTACAGTCCATTCTTTAATCCACATCCACCGCATGCACCGCCACCACCGCCGCCTCCACACGGCCCACACAGTGGTCCCCATGCCCCGCCAACAGCCGCTCAAATGCATCACATGAAACTGTCTGCCTCACCACCTGGCGGTCTTGCTAGCCTCATGGACGCACGCGATGGCTCACCACCACTGCCGCCTCATCCATCGACTCTGCTACATCCCGCCCTCTTAGCAGCCGCCCATCATGGCGGCTCACCCGACTACAGCGCCCATTTGCGTGCGGCCATGGATGCCCAAGATCGCAGCTCCGATTGCAATTCCGCCGACATGCAATTCGATGGTATGCAACCGACAATATCCTTCTTGAAACAACAAATGATGTGAGTATATATTTTCACTCTTACAATCCTTTTTTTTTATTTTTTTATTTTTTTTTTTGTTTCTGAAAGTTAAGTCTAAGTTGAAAAAATAAATACAATTATTTTTTGTTCTAAGATAAGGCCTATTTTCAAATTAAACACTGCTTAACGTTCATTTTTTTTTTGTTTTTTCAATTTTTTTCAACAATAGCAAGAGAAAGGTGAAGAAATAGAAAAAAAAGAAGAAATTTTAAAAGAATTTCAATGAATTGATTGAATACAGTTGCTCATAAAATGTTAGCCTGGAAATAATTAAATAATATTTATTTTCTTTTAATATAAAATCACATTTGGAAAGTCATCGTATTATTTCGAGCATGACTGTTGTTTATTTGATTGTTTTGATTGCCATATTGAAAGGAAACCAATCAAGTGTCTTGTAGTTTGAGAGAGAGAGAGGGAGAAAAAAAGAGCATTTTTTTATGTGTTGTTTTGATTATTATTTCTGCTACAACTACTCTAAGTAGCTGCAGTCAATACAAATTTCTCAATCTCATGCTCCCGCTCCCATTACGTCCCCTTAACGTTTTTATTAAGAAGAAATAAATAAACACACACACACACAGTGAAATCAAAACCTTATTTCAACAACCCCAATCACTTGTAAACAAACACACATACACACACACACCAACACGGATTAATGAAAAATAGTGAAGGAGAGGGAAAAAGTGAGAGCAAGAGTAAAAAAACTTAAGAATTTGTGTGCAAAAAAAAAAAAAAAAAACTCAGTGCAGCGAAATAACTAAAGAACCTATTGAACAGCCACAACAAATCTTAGTGTTCCCTCTCTCTATGTATCCTCTAGGTTAATACCATACATAACCCACCACCACCTACCAATACTGTTACATCTTGTTTTAATGAAAACACAACTACTCAAGGTGCAATGCATGCAAAATCAATCAATGCAAACAAAAGCAACAACAACGCTAAATATTTCTCCACACTCTATTTGTTTTTAACCCCCCCCCCCCTTCAAACTGCATATCTTCTCACAATTTTTTAATAAAACTCTTGCTTACAAACTCACACATACACTTGCACTCTCCACACTTTACAGGAGCACCACCAAAGGCTTCACTTAGGCATGCCAGACATGAATGGATTTTCTATACAATTTTACAAACATTTCAATCAATCAAAACAAAAAATAAGAAAAAGATTTCCATTTTTTTTCCAAACAAAAAAAAAATCGTTTCTTCACCTTTTCGCGTATATTATATGCATAGTATAGGGTATACATATATAGTTTGATTTATTTTTCTTTTTTTTTTTTTTAATTATTTTCTTTAATACTAAAATGTTGTATTTTCTTTCTTCCTTCCTTTCTTTGGTTCGGTTTGGTTTAACATTTTCCGTCTGCTGCGCTTGATTTACTGCTGTGATGTGGTTTTAATTTTTTTTTTTGTGAATTTCAAAAAAATTTATTGAATTTTTGATTTTTTTGAAATTAAAAAAATAAAAAAAAAAAAACCATATTTATATGGAATTCAACATTAGCAAAAATAGCGATTCGTTAACAACATCGCATTCCTCGACGCTAACGCCGATGCATTTGAGAAAGGCTAAGCTGATGTTCTTCTGGGTACGTTATCCCAGTTCATCGGTATTGAAAATGTACTTTCCCGATATAAAATTCAATAAAAACAATACAGCACAATTGGTGAAATGGTTCTCGAATTTCCGGTGAGTAGAAAATATTTTCTTTTATTTTAAACATCCTCACTCTATATTTGGCGTAAAATTTAATCTTGTAATATCGAATATGTACTTTGTACGAAACTTTTTTAGGCCAAATAAAATCAAAAAAAAAAAAATTAAATCTTACTGTAAAAAGAAGTTTCGCCGCAGTAGTTTTGTGTTTTAATTTAAATTGATAATTTTTAGTAATTCTTTGCTTATTTATTATCTTAAAATATTAATTAAAATTTAAAAATGTTTTATTTTGATGATACACATAATTTATAACACATGAAAAGATTAGACTTTCGTTTGAAGGCAGCTTTATTAAATTTAAAAAAAAGAAAAATATTTATTTATTTCTTAATTACAATACAGTTACAATACAATACAATACAGTTACAAAGCTAAGTAACTCTGACCATATGCTGTTAGAAAATTTAGAGATCTTCAGAATTTTCATCAAGATCTGTGATAAGAATATCTTCCAGATGTTCCGAATATGTTACTGAATTCATTCTGATGATAATGAAACAAACAAGAAGTTTGAAGTAATAAGATAATGCTGCCTACACCAAAACTTTTACTCCATAAAAATTTTGTTAGGATCACACAAGGTTTTTTTTAACCATTCAATTAAGACTTTTTTTCTTGGAAAAAAATAATTGGGCAATTCACACGACTTTGTATCGTGTATGTTGTATTGAATACATTTGGTTGTTTGTGAACGCTCAATGCTTTGCTGTATTGTGTATTTCGTATTCCAAATGTATTTTTTTGGCATTCAAACAATTTAATAGCACGAAACCAACACAACTTTTTAAAAACATATGAAAACATATACACGTTTTTTTCATTCACACAATTTGATAGCACGAAACCAATATAACTTTTAAAAACATATGAAAAAAATGTGTATAAGTGTATCGGATTTTTACATGAAAATTATCAACAACAAGCATACACTGTATAATCGTCCAACAATACACTCAATACAACGATACAACTGCTTGTGTGAATTGCCCAAACATTTTCCATACATTGCTCCATGACATGTAAATCTAAGTAAATCTCTCATTGTGTATGTTTGTTAATTGTGGCTTAGATTATATTTTTATCATTTAATCGATGGGGTAGTACTCACAATAAGGCCGTTAGATTTTGAAGTGACTGGATGATAAAGTTTTATTTCTTTCTATCTCGATATGATGAACCATGCTTGGTGGCGATTCGAATTCGATTTGAATTTGCCAAAGTCTGTATTTTTATAAATTGTTTTATAATCCACTTAAACGGTAAACAGAATCCTTGATTATCTAACCGAAGTTAGTAAAAAAAAAAAAAAGAACTATCACGCAGACCAAGGCAAAGCTTTATAAATACTACGTTCACACGTCACCATCAATTTCAATGTTAAAAAATGCGATTACTCAGTTTCATTGTCCCTTGCCGCACGATGGGGGGCTACCTTTGTCCACAACCGAACACAAACGCAATCGTGTGGCAACTTTCCAGGTGTATTTAGCGTTGCTTTATTTCGTAACCATAGACGAATAGAAGTTGCAGTAGACTCTACAGAAAGCAAACAACAGACAAAACATAGGTTTTCTCCAGTCCAATCGGTATCAAAAAACCCATAGAAGGTCTGTAATTATTGTAAATTTTGTGTAAACTTGTTAGGTGCATAGAAACAAGAATAATCAACACATCTGTAGTTTTTTTTATTCGCCTTTCTTCCTAGTACGATTGTCTCAAAACATGTCCTCCATCTTTTCTTTATTAGTTTGTTTTGTTTCAATTGAATTAATTTAATTCCCTTTCTAGCAAGGCAAGTGATTTATTTACTGTGGCAGCTTCTAAAATGATAGAGTTGCCTTCTGTCCTTGTAGAGAAGGAACATCATCTGTTGCGTGAATTTCCAGCCTTTGTCAAGGGGTGGCCCTGTCTTTTTTTATTTTCTTAATATGTATAACCATCGTTCAGAATTTGAGCTTTTCTGACGAAACAGGGGAGAGCGGGATTCCTGGGAATGTTTTAATTTTTTAAAATCGAAACCCTGATAAAAGTTTTTTTTTTTTTCAAACAAATTGAAAATTGTAGTTAACCATAGAATATTATTTTTCTCTGAAACATTCTACAGAGTTTATGAATGGAGCTCGGAGGAGATTTTGTTGAAAAATAAAATTATTTTATATCCATTATATCATAAAATTGTTTAGGGAGATGGTTTTTTTTTTTTTTTGTTAAAATTTGAGCACGTAATCCTTTAGTAGTTCTCGGAATTTTCGTTTTCCGATATTTCATTTTGTCTTATTTTTAATGCTTTTTTATGCTTATATTCTACTGCAAAATATACCAATTAATTCATTCATGATTTTTAATATTTTTATTTCATTTTAAAACATTTCTATTTCCGATTTTTTCTTAAAAGAATAATTTAATCGTTTTTCTCATTTTAAGTGCACACCCTTAATGTGCAAAGATATGTAAATAACTAATAGAATGCGAGTGTAATATTTTTGTGTTTTTGTATTTCCTAATGAGAGAAGCTAATTAGCTGTTTCCGTTAAATAATGCTCTCCATACATCTCTTTCAAATAATCTTTTTATTTATAAAGAGTACCTTCTACCTACCGCAACACAACAATCATATGAAATGAATAAATGAAGGTGTCAAAAGCTTAATAAATTCTATGCAGGATATTTTTTTTTTCGTTTCTAATTCTTCTTTTTTTTCATTTTTAAATATCCCACATATTATTTAAGTGCCATAATACATAGAACCCTAAAACATTGAACACTCTCTTCTGGTGTGAGTAAATATGCAAAATACATGCATACATGCATGCAAATGTACACTCACTTATACGATATTTAGTTATTTAGTCTTGAAAACAATAACAAAAATTTCATTTCTACTCATGCCTATGCATATTTACACTCACATGTGTACGTACACACATACTTTATACACCTGTGAGCTGTAAGTAAAGTCCTTCCGTTTTGTGATTATTTTTTTTGTTATTGTTATTGTTGTTGTTATTGTTTTGCATTTAACAAAACCTAGAAAATGTGCATTAAATGTGGTATTTTATTCTCTTTTCTCTAAACACACAGTGTGAGAGTGTGAAAGAGTGTTTAAGACTTTTGTATTGTGTTTAGTTGCTTGTTTGAGTGTGTATGTGTGTGAGTGTGTTTTTATTTCATTAATATTATAATTGTCAATTGTGTTATTTGTTGTTTTTTCTTTTTTTTTTTCTGGAAAGAAAGTTTAAATGAGCGGAGAGTTTGGTGTTTTGTGAAGATTTAATTGTTTTCGTTGTGTGAGTATTGCAATAGTATTTGTTAGTTTTTTAAAAAGGCTTCGTTGTTATGTTCTTAAAAGAAACTTTTAACCCTTAACTGGCATATTGAAATGAAAAGAGTCCTTAATTCTTAGCTTCCTCAAGAAATATAACTTTTTGATTTGTTGTTTCTTTAAGACAAAGAAAAAACCGTTACTTTTTCTCTTATTTGTTTAGTAGAAACTTTCTCACACCGGAAGACAGTTTAACTTCTCTTTCAAGTTACAAATAATACGTTTCAATAACGCAAATGTCAGTTTTTTTTTTTTTCTTCTTTTTTAATTCTTTTCAAAGCAATGAAAGGTAAGGCCAACGAAATTCCCACCCATTTTAACTTATACAGGCCGCAGCTAACCCTCTCAAAGGCAACAAAACACCCTAAATTTTATAATCAAGAACACAAAAGAAATTCCCTTACACTAAGCCAACAACCCCTAATAATAAGTGATAGAAATATATAATAACGGTTGATTTTGAAAATAAATCTTTTTTTTTTTTTGCTTTTAAAAGAAAAGAAAAACGTCTTGGGTTTTTACGTCTTTAAGACGTTTTCAACCCCTAGACTTGCGCATAAACTGCTGTGGAAGACGTAGAAAGAAAAAACAACATAAAATCTTTAAACAATGAAATTTGAAAAGGTGCAAATAAATGCTTACATGCATAAATACTTTGAAAATCTTTCTTTTAGATACCTTGACATACAGCTGTTTGTTAAAACTCGTACCAAATCACAGACCAGGTGATTTCATTAATACTACGGCACGCTTTTCGTTCTTCTCTCTTTTTTTCTTTTGCGAAACAGATGTGGTTTTCAAAAAAAAATTTTTAAATTTTTGGCGCGAAATATCAGTTGCTGGTATTTAAAGGTTTTCAATTGTAGACATTTTCATTTCAATAAAATTAAAGTGTGTTAAATTATCTTCTGAAATTTTCCAATCGTCTTTACTGCAAATAAAAATGTGTCAATGCAATTTTTATGCGGGTTTTTATTTTTTCTATTTTTTTTTTTTTGTTCAATTTTATAATTAGACCAAGTCAATGTTAATTAAATAAAGAAGTAAAAACTCTTATTTTAAGCTAGAAAGTCACAAAGCAATAATCGAAAAAAGGAAAACAAAACCCGCAGATTTTACAAGCCAAACCACCTCAAACTGTAGACTATTTCCAAAAGAAAACAAAAATAAATTCGAAAAATATTAGCACATGTTTACACTGTTAATTATTCTGTTTTATAATTTTACATTGTTTACAGAGTGTACCTAAAAGTAAAAAATTATAAGTCCACTTATAAATTATTTTAAAATAATAAATTTACAAATATATGTCCTATTCACCTAATGTTGGCATTCTTTACATGATACATTTACACAATACCTTATAATTTGAACAAATACTTTTATGTTCTGTAGTTTTTGCATTATATTACAAAATTTTAAATCAATAAAAAATCAAATATTTATTTTTTTTAATTTTTGGCATTGTTTACCTTATTTCATGTATTTGAAAAAGACTTCATTGATATTTATGAATAACCTTTTAATTACACGAAATTAGAAACTTCTAAAAATTTCAAAACTTATGTTTTTCAACAATTATTTACATTTTTACACAAAGTAAAACACTCGCCATAACTTTATAAATACAAAATATTAAATTTGTTAGAAATTGTATTTAAATTTGTTGATATCACTTATTATTTTGATTCATTTTCCCCCATTTTTTTTCGAAATGGAGTTTTTTTTTATTTTTCCTCAAAAGAAAACTTAGACCATTTCTTTTAAGGTCTTTGTGGGCACTTAGTAGCAAGAGGCATATCTATAAAAAAAAATATTTTAACACAAAACCAAAGTTTTCAAATTTTACCATATGCACTATATTTTTTTTAATGGATGTTTTTTTTTTGCTCAAAGAAAGCCTAGTTCTTTTCCTTTAAGAGCTTTGTGGTCACTTAATGGGATGCGAGTGGAAAAACATCATCCTCTTCTGCATTTGGACTTTCTGGCCATCGATTCGAACAGACACCCAGTCTTTCATTCCTGGCATCATTCGACTCATATCATCTCGCTGATAAAATTGTGCTACTAGAGATTCATTTTCGCACGCTAAAGTTTTTCCACTCGCATCTCTTTAAGTAACCACAAAGCTCTTAAAGGAAAAGAACTAAGCTTTCTTTGAGCAAAAAAAAACATCCATTAAAAAAAAAATATAGTGCATATGGTAAAATTTAAAAACTTTGAATTTTGAGTTAAAATATTTTTTTTATAGATATGGCTCTTGCTACTAAGTGCCCACAAAGATCTTAAAGGAAATGGTTTAAGTTTTCTTTTGAGGAAAAATAAAAAAAAAACTCCATTTCGAAAAAAAATGGGGGAAAATGAAAATGGTACATGTGCCAAATATTGAAAAATCTTATTCTTGAGTTAAAAAATAATTTTTTTGATAGATATCCCACTCGCATCCCATTCAGCGATTATGAAGGCCTTAAAGGAAATTTTATAAGCTTTCTTTTAAGCAAAAAAAAAAAAAAAAATAAGGCCCAAATTGAAAAAAAATTTAAAAAAAAAATTAATTTTAAAAAAAATAAAAAAAAAATTTTTTTTAAAATTAAAAAAATTATTTTTGGAAAGATTGAAGAAATAGCTATCTAATATCCTTTGGAAAATTTTTGCTAGGACCAATAGGTGAAAAGTTACACACATTTTAAAAAAACCCTGTATGACCAAAATGTCCAACTTTGACCCCCTCTAACTCCGACAGTTCTTGACTGATAGAGCTGAAAATTTGTGTCTGGCCAACTATCCAATAGTACTAACCTTGGTGCAAATTTCATCCAAATCGGAAGACATCGATTTTAAAAATTGGGTCACTTGACACGAAATTGCCCATATACATATTTCTCTAGAATTTTAAAAATAATGAAGTTTCTTACATGAACCACATATCATTTTCATTATTTTCATATTATATATGTACCTGGTATAATAAATTAGATGGAGGGATTAATTTTTTTTTTAAATCTTTGTAATAAGATCTTCTTATTGTTTGTTTATTGATTTTCTATAAAAAATCTTTACTACTCTTATTATTTATTATTTTGTACTGCATACTTCAAGGCTGGTTTGAAATGAGCAAAAACAAAAAATTTCCAGAATTTATATTTTTTTGCCAACTACTCAGGCATATTGGTTTCGTACGTTTTATGTTTCATAAGAATTTTTATATCAACATCGTCATCATCATCATTATAACTCTGGCTGTTTCTTTTTGTTGCTGTTGGTGTATTTGTAATAATTTCTTGTTTATTTACAATCATAAAAAAATATTTTTCTTTACGATTTTTCCTTTTGCTATTGCTGCCTACTTTTAGGTGCAATCACATGTAATTTTTTCTCTTTTTTCATATTTCTTTGGCGCTTTTAATACCAGAGGGAATTTGTTATTTAGCGCGTTTATAATTTGACATCTAGAAAGTTGTCATGCTGCTTGCCATACGCTCTTACTCACTCTCTCTCTCTCGGATACTCTGTGTAGTTTGGTGTGTGAGTGTTAAAAGTCTTTTGTTGTTGGTGCTGCAGATGTTGGTTGTTGTTGGTGTTGTTTGCTATTTAAGTCAGTAGCAGCAACAATAATTTTTTTCTTTATTTGTTCGTTTATCTGTTGCAATCTTTTCAAACTGTTTGTGTATGTGTGCAATAATAAATAATTGTGTACGAGTGTGTGTGCGTGTATGGATGTGTGAGATTTTATTTTAGCGTCAAATATTTATTGTTTGGAAATAACAACAATAACAATAGCAATTCAAAAAAGCAAATAAAAAAAAGAAAATGACAAGAAATATATTGCAGTTGTTCTTTATATGGCATCTGCAACAAAAAAGGCAAAACAAAAATTGCAAAAGAATAAAAAATTTAACAACAACAAGATGTAATAGAGCTTAGGGAAATCTTGGAAATTAGCACGATTAATAGATGGTGTTGTCGCACTGCTGTCGTGGAGAAAAAATGAAGGCAGGAATTGTTATAAAAAATGTGAAGAAAGAGTATGCTTTTGGCGTTTAAGGAAATGGTAGTGCTATAACTGAATGTGATACTTTTTATCGAAATCCTTAGAGTATGCTACAGAAATTTGTAGAGCAACCATTACATAACTTTTTTGTAAGGAATATACTGATTATTTCTTAGAGATATAATAATTCTAGCAATTTTAATTCTCAAAAATCAATTATTTGTATACTTATTCAAAAAATAAAAAACTTTTAAACTTTCATATTATTATTTGTATTACTATTAACATACCGAAAGTATGCTTCAATATTGTTAATATTTGTAGTAAAAACCGCAATTCTTAAACCATATATTTTATATTCTTTTTTTTTTGGTTTACTTCAAATTATTTATTTTTCTAACCCATAAAAATATGCAATGCATGTTTTCATGAAAATTCTAAATACCTTAAAATCATTTTCCAAAAATTTTATTCATTATGTTCTCATAGTTTTTTAATTTTTTGTACAAATAATTCGCTCACATTAAGCAAATATTTGTCGAAATAAATGTAATCAAATTCTGATTCCTAGTTCAATAGAATTGATTGTTTTAGTCTTTTGGAGATATGTAGTTAGTATGGATTATATCCGTAAAAACGTAAGTCATGACTTAAATAGCTGACCAAACTATGTGGGCCTTCTTTAATACCAAATGGTTTAAGGTGGCTAAAATTATGTCTTTAATTACACAACTATTGGAAATTCGATTAGAAGAGTTTATATTAGTTATTTGGAAATGACCTAGAGAATTTAAGAATGTTTGTATACATTTATACAAAAATGTGTTTGATTCGAAAGCTACTGGCTGGTATAGACAGATAGACATTAGCTGTGCTTAGTTGAATTTCAAAAATGACTGAAAAATATTGAATGCCTTAAATTGTGCTCTGTTTCTTTAATTTAACATCCAAGGTATATGTGTCTAGAAGGTAATCTTTTTAAGATGCCTAAAAGTATACTTCGCTTAGCAAAAATTTAATTAATTAGGATTTTTTTTTCTACTTCAAAATTTTTTATAATTTTTTTTATTCAATTTTATCTCCCACTTCTTGTTTTTAACAAGCTAATCTATGCCTAAAGCTTTTGTCTAATTAAATCCCACCATAAGACCCAGTGCAGCCCTTACCACCCCCATCCAATCCATGGCATTCACTCACTCAGCATTGCTTGAGTTAATAAGAATACTGCAAATATTGTTGCATACTTTTGTGGTTTTTCTGTGCAGCATTTCAAAATGGGTTCTGGGGAGCTGAAGGATTTTTTTATTTGTCTTTTTTCTCTCTGTTTTTTTATTGCTGCTATAAATGACATGCAATACAATAACGAACGTCCTAAGAAACCCCCTTAAGAACTGCAATCATTTTCTAACAGTTGAGAGATATGCTATGATTTTTTTTTTCATTTCATTTTCTTTCTTTTTTTTTTTGCCATGATTATT
This sequence comes from Sarcophaga caerulescens, assembly GCA_927399465.1. Lineage (NCBI taxonomy): Eukaryota > Metazoa > Arthropoda > Insecta > Diptera > Sarcophagidae > Sarcophaga > Sarcophaga caerulescens. The sequence goes on along the minus strand of OV656872.1, from coordinate 139,804,962 downwards.
ATTATTATTAATATAGAATATTTTTCTTTCGTTTCGTTTGCTTTCTTTCTATGTTTTGCACATTTGAGATTTATTAAAAATTCTTTACACACAAAGACAAAGAAAAGTAATACCCAAACATGAAGTATTACTTTTTATTTTTGTTATAGAATACATAAAGGATTTAATAATTTGAAAAAAGGACTTAATAATGATAATAAAGAAGAAACAAAAAAAAAAGAAAACAAGAGGAATTACATGCATACCATACACACATACATTAGAGCGCACTTATAAAAGAAGTGCAATGGATGCCACTGTGCTGCCACTGTCACTGGCAAAGCATAAGCATGAGAAGAAAATATTATTGAAATTTATATAGAAAAATAAGTAAATAAATGGGTTTGTAAATGTATGTGCGTCTCTGTGTGTGTGTGTGTGTATTTGAGTTTGAGTTTCTATGAAGAATTATAAAAAGGAAATGATAATTATAATGTTTGACTACAACGAAGAAGATAATAATAAAGCCTAAAAGTATGCTGTTGCTGCTGTTGATGCAAATTATTAATAAATGTCATATTAATCTCCTTGTCTAACAATCCAATACAATAACAATAATGCACATTAAGTTGTATAATGCTGTCAGAAACATAAAAGAAGAGAAGAAAAATGAAGAATTTCTTCCATTTTTTTTTGCCTTTCTTTTTAACCAAAACAAAAGGTTTCGTTAAATAAAAAAGCTGACAAAATGAACATTAATTTTTTAAAGAAAAATGCACAAGAACAAATTAACAATGGAGAGTGCAAAATAAAAAAAGAGAAGAGCTACTTGTTTTAGAAAATCATGCAACTAGAGGAAAATAATTGAAATTTTTTTTAAATGATTTTAAAAAAAAAAAAAAAAAAATACGATTCCCACATGAAGTTAAATTAAGAAAAAATTTAACACCATTTTTCTTAAAAAGAAAAGATGTATGCATATACACACTATGTATGTATGTAATATATACAGTGTGTTACAAAAACAGAATGCGGTTTAAATTTCAAAGAAAAATAATATGAATATTTTTAAAATATTAAATTAAAATATTAAAACTCAAGTAAAAAATAAACAAGAGAGGAAATGATTGACTACAAACCCGATTTGAGTCCAGGATAAGTCTAAATCTTTTTTAAATATGTTTATTTTTCGGATTGAAGCGTCTTGATCTTCAATTCCACTTTTAAACATCCATATGGGAGGCCCCACGACAACCTAACTACCTAAAGAGAATAATTTCTACAATGTACAGTAATAGCAAGATCAAGCAGCAATAAAACAGAACGCAATGAGCAAAATTGTTCATAATTAGAACCTGGTTCAGCACAGCAATCCCCTGCAGGAGTCAATGAGTAAAATTGCCAATGAATTTCTTTATTTATCCAGTGTTATCTTCTTCCGCTCCAAATAACTTTGAGGGCAGAGTTTAATTACCAAACAATTGAAACAGCGTTTTTCAATTTTCACTATTTTATCGATCTTATTGCCAATTGGTAACTTTTCCACGTATGCTGTAGGTATACATCAGTTTTTGCTTAATACTATACTTAGTCTACATATGTACATTATTCTCATACATCTAAGCACACAGCCACACCTAAGCACATACACCCATATTAGGAGAAAGGCAGTGCATATAATAAAAACAAAAGAAACTTGAATTTTATAAGAGCCACTAACAACTGCTTCAGCTTAAACCTAAAGAGGTTGTTAAAGTTCCAAAGAAACAAAAGCTCAAATGTTTACAAGAGCGGTCTGTGTTTTTCTTTCTTTACATACTTGTACATACTTGCATTCCCACACACACTCTCTCTCGTTCTATCGTCCTCTTTCTATCTCCGTCTCTCTGTTTCTGTTAGAAATTAAGGCTTCTTTTTGTTTGTTATTGAAATAGGCAACAGCGAAATGTCAACACAAGCTAATTAGTTTATTTAAGATGGTGGAAAATTTTGCAGAGAAAAGTGGCTCCTTATTAATATATTAAAAATAAACATGTGGTCTTCCTCTCACTCTCACTCTCATTCTCACTCTCTCTCTCCCCTTCTCTCTGTGCAGCGCCTAACACTCTTATAACTAAAACCAAGGCTTTTTATTTATAAAATTATAAGTATACACATACATGCACACGCATATGTAAGTAATATAAAGAAACGTTATATTTGTTAATATTTTATGTCTCTCTTGCTCACTGCGTTTCCTCTATATAAAGAAGATCCCTAAAAGTTTTGTTTATGAGCATATGTTTACGTATGTGTGAGTGTAGGTTGATGTGTGCAAGTGTTAGATACTTAAGTTTATAAGTACATTGTGTGTATGGTTGTGTGTGTGTGTGTAATAATCTTTTCTTCTATTCATATGTATGTTGTTTAGAAAGGAGTACTTATATTGAGTAGCAGTGTTGTAAAGTGTATATAGACTGTGCTTCAAGGGGTGTTGCCATGTGCTTGTATTTTGTTTTTTGTTTCTTTAATTTTTTTTTTTCCAGGTTAAGTGTTTTCATATAATAAATGTTACCTTTTCTTAACTACTTATAATGCTAACAGTTGCCAATTACTTTATTATGGTGATGCTTAAGTGTTTACAAGAAAAAGACAAGCTTAAGAGTATTGTGGCATACTAAGGAAAGTGCCGTTTTTAGAAATAAGAAAAGCTATACTTCAAATAAAAAGCCTATACTCTTAATAAAAAAGACACTAAAATGCATTAATTAAAAGCATACAAATAAATTAGAAAATGATGGTTGAGATTGTTGAGGAATATAGGCCAGAAGCTATAGATAAATCACGGACCCAAGTAAGCTATGCTCTTAAGGCAGTTGCCACTTTAACCTTAGATAACCTACCAGAAGGAATCACTGCTTTTCCTTCTGTTCGTCCACATTGGTTTTGAAATACTACAAAAAATCGCGTAAAGTTGTCGCACCATGTATTTGGTTGCCACACTCTTCGCAAGATGGGTTGTTCATAACCAAGTTATCATGCTAAATTAGCTTGTTCTCTCACACTTTCAATCTCCGATTTGGCACATTCTGATTTTGTTTTTTCAATTGTTTTTGGTGTATATATCCCAACTGAGGATCCAAAATGATCGGATCACCATTGCTTGGATCACTGAAGCTGTTACAGAAAATGTATGATCAAGTTTTTCCTTGACATGAGTGATGATTTTTCCCACAAGAAAGTGTTTAATAAACACACAAAATTCACTTTTTTCTATTTTCTACTAGCAATAGCTTTAAAACACAAACCAAATTACTAAACTTTAGAAAATTTGAACCGACTGAAATCCTCATAAACTTATTGAAAATCCTATTTAAAAAAAAAAATTTCAAAATATTAATTACCTATAAAATTTAATTTATTTACATAAAATTTATTTTTATTTACTTAATTTATTTTTCTTCATTTGCAGAGAATTTTACTATATACAAATGGAGAAATATGCCCGTCAAGCTGTTACCGAAGGCGTTAAATGTGCCGAAGATTTGCACATTAGCGGTGATAGTGAACTATACAGAGTATTAAATTTACACTATAATCGCAATAATCATATCGAGGTAATTATTTAAAAAAAAATTTAAATTTTAAAAGTTTTAATCAACATTTTTTATGTTCCCTTTATTTCATAAACAATTCTTTTTACTTTTTTTTTATTGGAAAAGGTTCCTCAAAATTTCCGTTTTGTTGTGGAGCAAACATTGCGTGAATTTTTCCGCGCTATACAAGGTGGCAAAGATACAGAACAATCGTGGAAGAAATCAATTTACAAAATTATATCGCGTCTCGATGATCCAGTACCCGAGTATTTTAAGTCTCCAAATTTTTTGGAACAATTGGAGTAGAACACACTTCAAACTCAAATCTCATACACTACCAAAAAGAAAAAAAAAAGAAAAAAACCAACAACAACAACAACAAACCAAACCAATCAGTCAGTCAATCAGTCAGCCAACAAACCATCACTACCTTTAAACCCTTTTTAATTACTGCTAGAAAACAAACAGGAGTAGCAAAACAAAATCTTTAAAAAGGATTTAATTTGATTCCTTTTTTTTTTAATCAAACCATAGAAACCAAGAAATTTAGAATGGTTCGTAAAAGCCTGGTTTAATAGATTATTTATTTTTCTTTTGTGAGGAAGAAGCAATAAAAGCTTAAGAAACTTAAAAAAAAAAAATTAAAAATTCTAAAAGCCAAACTTTACAAGCAGGAAGTAAAATTTAAAAAAAAAAAGGATAACAACACGAACCATTAACTAAATCACTAGCTAAGACACAAACCCAATTTTTAAATATATACATACATGCATACATATTTCCAAAGACGGCATAACAAAGAAAAAATACCTTAAACCATAGCATAGTGTAAACTGTATAACCTGAAAATAGTTGAAATATTTCTTTTTTTTCATTTTTAACACAAATATTATATACAAAGAGATAATAAATTTTCATATATCGTATATATTATATACATAGATATACATATATTTTATATGTATACAGTGAAAGGTCTTTATTAAAAAGACAAAATTTTTACCATAGAAAACCCATACATTTTAGGGACGGTCATGAAACCAAAATTCAATTCACCAAACCTTTTGAAAATTTTCTTCAAAAACAAGGTTGCACAGTAAATTTTGTTAATCGGCAAAATTCTTAACAAAAAATTAAATTATTACATATAATTTTTCTATTTAAAATTAAAAAAAAAATTTAATTTAAAAAAAAAAAACTTTTTTTTGGTTCTGTTAAAAAAGAAAAAAAATCAAACAATAATTTTGACCATATGTTTTTTTGAAAATAACCAAAGTTTAATTTATAAGTTTAGTAGTTTAAATTGTTATTTAAAAACATTTTATTAAGAAACTAAAATGGCACCTTTAAAAAGTTTAAAATTTTACTATTTAAACTTGTATAATTTTTTAGGTCTCACCCCCTAGTCTTTGTTAGTTATTTGCTTCAATTATTATCAAAATATTTTAAAAATTATATTTTTTTTTATTTAAGTTTACTTGTATATAGTTTTAATTTTATTAAATAAGTTTTTTTAAATGTATTTTTTTCATCATTATCATTGTATAATTCAATAAGTTTAATTTAGTAAATTTTATTTATAACTTCTTTAATATAATTTAATTGATTTTATAATAAAATTTTTTTTTTTATAAAATTTGCCTTAATTTTAAACAAATAAAGCATTTTATGTTATAAAATAATAAATATAATTTCAAAAATTATTCTCTTTTTTTAAAACAAAAATTCAAAATCGTAGAGGATTATACAAATTATATTAATAAAATGGTGTTTTACTTTTTTGCCGACTGTTTCAAATTCGCATAACTTTCAGAATTCCCGAAATAAAGGAACTTTTTGAAAACATAAATACTTTAACTTTAATTCTTAAAAATTTAAACGTTTTTGGTTTTCATCTCTGGTGATAACATACAACATAAAATCAAAAAATTAAAGTCTTTAAAATTTAATTTCTTCAAATTTTTTCCTCACTTTTTTCAAAGTTTCATAACTTTTGTCGTTATTGAAACCGATCAAACTTTTTCATGATTCTGAAATCATAAATTCTCTAATTTTAATTTTTCAAAATTTAATTGAATTTGGTAAATTATTTACTGAGATAATATAGAAAACCTGATCAAAAATCGCTTCAGAATTAAATTTTACGGAAATTTTTTTTAACAAAAAGGACTTATTAACATAGCATGCCTTACCTCAACTATCTTAAATTTAAATGCCACAATAATTTCATAATCTTTGTTTAGTTATTTACTAAGAACACAGAACATTATGAAATTATTACATAAACTTCGTTCACACTAAGCAAATATTTGGAAGACGAAAACTTAATCTATATTTTCTAAACATTTGGGAGTTTAAATTTAAAACAATTTGGTAATAAATAAACTTTATTGAATAATATTTGTAATTATTTTTCCATTTCAACAAATATTTGCTTAGTGTGCTTAAACGTTTAGTGTGTTTACGGCAGTGTTAGCTTACTTGTCAAACCTCCTAACATAAAATTATGATTTTGCTCAATGAAGCTCACTTTGTAGATAAAATGTGCAGAGGGATATTTAGCTGTCATTTAGCCAAGTACACTTAAAGAAAATAGGTATGGCATGCGAAAAAGCTCTCTTTATTCTAAAATGTCAATCAAAAATTGTGCATTATTGCACATTATTTATTATAAAGCATCTGATGGTTTCTTTATTTGGCAAAGTTCTTTAAAAGCAATTCCAATAATTTAATTTTTTTTTTTTTTTTGAAATAACTCCGTGGAAATCCTAATGTCTTGTAAATTCAACCACTGGTTAACTAAAGCTGACATATGAAATATGTTGCCTACATTAAGACGCAGCTATTTCGAGAAATTCAACGTTATTTCCAATAGTTGTTCCAAATCAATCCAACGTAAATTTTTTAGAAACTGTAATTCAAGTCATATAACATTGAATTTGCTTTACTTTTCTCACAGTGCAATTGTTAATACCTCATAAACTCAAACACAGTTTGATATTGTGGCGATAACATTTTACATCAAAGTTTGATATTAGGATGTTATAAGAAATATGTTGCCTACATTGAGGCGAAAGTATTGCTACAATGTTAGTAATAATTAAACGCTAGCTAAATAGAACAATTCAAATCTAGCGTGTAAATTTTAAACCAAAAGTATACTACAGACTTTGACATATATTTGTTTAGTGAGATCCCGTGTTAGTATAATTGAACTGACTAGAGATTTTTAGCCTACTTTAAGGCATATTTTTTGTGCTCTTTAGAAAAAGTCTAACTTAAGGCGCAAATTAATATATAAGAATTAAGTCGTAATAAATAAAGTTAAAGTATTTAATTTTTTGTTAACAAGTAAAACCACATTTTATTCCTTTTTTTTTTTGTTATATTTTTACGATAAATTTTGTTTTTTTTTTTATTTTGTATATAATTTATTACTCTTGGAATGTGGGAGGGTTAAGAGGGATCCGTTTGCCTTATAGTTTTGTTAAAAAAAAATTTTTTCTTTTTATTTGGAATAATTAAACAATTTAACGAGACTTTAAGGCAAACTTAAAAAAGTTTTTAACAAATCTTCTGTAAGAAATTTGTTTAAAACTTTTTTATTTCAATTTATTTTTCATAACTAACACAGCATAACAAACACATTCGTTAAGAAATTCATCATATCAGTATAAATAATTTGTTTTTTCCTTACAAAAAAAAAAGAAAACAAACATGAACTAGGAAAACAAACAAAAATTAAATATTTAGATAGAAAAAATCCCCTTATAGAGAGAGAAACACAAAAAAACCCTGAGTTTAAATTCAGACATCAAACAAAACACATTTCGGAGTTACAAAAACTAGTGTTTTAATGCTTTTCTTATTTTCTTTTTTTCAAGAAAACATATGAACAAAATTATAAATTTGAAAACAAAAAATAATAATTTTTTATTTCAAAAAAAAAAAAAAAAAATAGATTAGAAACAAACCGCTTTTAAACAAATTTTTGCTCAAATGTTTGGCTTGTTATTTACCAGTTTAACAAAATTTTAACACTCTAAAAATGCAATAGTTGAAAATTTAGGCTTAAGCTAAAGAAATTTTGTTTGAATAATCAAGATTTCTTTAATTGAAAACGAAAACCAAATAAAACAACCTGAAAACGGTGAGTTACCTAATCTATTAAATTATTATTGGACAAACGAAAACATACACAAAATATAAACTAAATGAGAATTATTACACTCAAAAAAAAACAAAAAAAAAAAATTACGAAAATTTGGAATATTTAGCATGTAAGTTTGTTTTAATTTTCATTAAAAAAAAAGCTCTTATTTTTTATTTAAAATTATATTTCCTTTTATTTTAATTATTCAAAAAAAATCTTTCCAAATCGGCAAACTAAATTTAAAACCTCCATTTCAAAAACAACAAAATTTTTTGTCAAAATTTTCGTTAATTGTTAATGCCTTGTCAAAATTATTTTTATAGATGATTGATTAAATTTATGTTAAAACTATACAAATGTAACTGAGTTTGTGATAACAAAAACAAAACAAAATTTTATGTAAAAAAAGAAAAAATTAATTAAAATTATAATTTAATTTTTAGTTTATTTGTGTATAAAAAATTTTAAAAACTAAACGCTTTACAGCTTTTGCTAAATGTTTGGCCTGTTTTTAGCTAAAAGCGGCGTTTATACAAAATTTATTTATTTTTATAAGTTTTATTTTTTTTATTAAAAAAAATAGTTAAATTAACTCTTTTGTGCAAAACGTTTAGGCAATTTAAAAAGGCATATTAACAATAAACTCTATAATAAGTTATAACCAAAAAAAAAAATTATATTTAAAATTACAAAACTTTTGGATTTAAATTAAAAAAAAAAAAAAAAACAAAAAAAGGAAATGAAGTAAATAAAACGTTTAGGAAAATTTTTTTTATAATTTAAGTAACAGATTGGAATACGAAATGAAATGAGAATTAAATTAGAAAACAAGTCACTTTATTTTCTTTATTTCATTTGATTTCTTTTATTATTTTTAATATTTTTCTTTTTTTATATTTTTATAATTATTCTTAAAAAACAAGAAACTATTGGTATAAACATTTGACATTTTTGAAAACGCCAGATTGTCTTATAGTGAGAAAGTGTTCTTCTATTTTATAAATAAAAAAACATGAAAAGACTAGAAATATAAAGTTGCCAAATGTATGCATTTCTTTTAAATTCCCTAAATCTTAACTCCAAAGCTGATATTTTCGTTAATTTTTTAATGAAAACAAACATTTAAAATCTAATAACTTTCACAAATAAGAAGTGAACACAAGCAATTCAGGATTTTCCTTCCCTAGAAGGTTACAATAAACAGCGTCGGATTTAATGCACGATAGACTAAATGTTATCCATGTTATCATCCCTTATTTATTCACTCCGAAAGTACTGTGACCTTAGTAAATCTTTGGTGCAAAAATTAGTACATTGCGCCTATCTGAAACATATAAGGAATTGAAGTACAAACTCAAGTCTTACGGTCCGCAATTTGCATCATCAAGCAGAGACAAATTTTCAAATGGTACCCCAAGTATTACTACTACCACAGATTACAAAAGTTCGAAAGTTCCCCTGCTATACTTAGCGACAGCAGCTTATCTTATCAGAGGTTCTTCCGTGAGAGATTAGCAACCATTTATTATCAATTACGGCAGGCAAATTTTCACTCCCTAGTTGCTTATGTTCTATGGCTTTTTGCAAATCCACAGAACGATTTAAGTTCGAATAAGATAAATTTGCACCTCATCTCGCCACATAGTCGGTCTACTGCTTATGCCATAGCGTTCCTACTTAAAGCCCCAACCCAGCCTAATGTAACACTGTTAAATTTCTCTAACAATTCAAAAAAGTTAAGGCTCTCGTATACCATTTGCAAGGTGATCGTGATCAATTTAAGCGCATTAAAAACCGCTTAAATATTTTCATGTAGATACATGATACTTTACATTCTTCTATGGATTTATTTCCTCGCAATGCAACTTTGATTTACTGCATCGTATACTCAACATGAATGATATAATGTCATCTAAAACCAAGTATGGGTGAGAGAATTTGAAAAATCAGACGCTTGTCATGAAAACATCATACATTTTAGTCCTTGTGTAAGCAAATACACTTCACACCATCCGAACTCTTCACTATTCATAACATTCATTTTACAAAACGATATACAACTCTAAGCTATAGGCTGTTAACTCGAAGCACTTGTTCATCGTGTACTTTTATCTATTCAATATAGCAGTATCGTAATGGTTCTAATTTTCTAAGACAGATATAAGGAGAAATAAGGGATGTTTTAAGTAGATTGCTGATTCCAACACAATGCACTGAATAAAAACTAACTTTTCCAACTTTCATAGAAAGCTTTGAAATGCAGGAGCATTTAATTGTAGTTTAAAAATTTCTTTTTAAGAAATTTAAAAGAAAAAACATGACAACATTTGACAACTTTAAAAATAGATCAAATCTCTCGCTTAATACAACAAAAAGGCTCAATTATTAACACTAAAAGAAATAAACTATGCAACCTTAAAACTGTCATAAGAAAAAAAATTTATCAAAACCTGACTATATAAGAAAGACCTCATAACAAACAAAATTTAAGAAGTTTTACGAAGAAACTTCTTAAAACAACAAATAACAGTACAAAAAAACCCAAACAAAACTCACAGATTTTATTTATACAATCACAAAAATATATATTTTTAAACTTAAAACTCAATGTTATATTTTAATACATTTTAATAACTTTTTTGTTTAAATTTATATTTTGCTTTTAAAAAATTTTAATTTTTATTAAATAAAAATTACGTACGAATTCATATTATACCACACGAAAAGAAAGAAAAAAATATTAAACATTTAAATATTAAGTCATTACCATACAAATTAATTATAAAATTAAAAACAAAATAAGATACACAAAATAATTGGTTAAAACAAAAACTACAATTAACATATTTCTTTAATAATTGGAACAACTAAAAAAATAATAAAAAATTCTTTAAAAACAAAAAAATATTTCGCTGGCAAATTGTTTTATTCTTCTTTATAATTTTGTTTTTTTTTTTTCTTTTTGGAATTTTTGGCAACAAAATTAATTTTTCCTTTTTTTTACAAAACAACTGGCATCGCTACCATTATCACATTGCACACTATTGCTCATAAGAAAGGTTTCTTTACACCTCTTTTCGTACACTCATCATCAACATCATCATCTTAACTCATGTTTACTCATTCTTTTAATATCACCTACACTGTTAGAAATAATCAGGTATTATGGTTACATCGATCGTTATATAGATCACAATTTTTTGGATTGATTTCTTTTTTCAAAATTCTCAAAGAGAAAAATTCACAAAAAATCTACCAAAAAAAATTAAAGAAATTAAAAAAAAAATGAATAAATTTTTTGGTGAGTTTTTCCTTTCAAACACGATCTCCACTACCACAACGGCAGCAGCGACGTTAACCTTAAACGCAGCTATATCACCAAAGAACCCTAATGATCTTCAAAAGAATATGGTAAAGTATTATAAAATATTTATAAATATTTTTCATAACATTTCTTTAAGTATACGGAAGTAAGCAAGTAAGTTTTAAAACAATGCACAAATTTTTGGCTAAAAGATTACAATTTCGATATAAAAAAATTAACGAATTTTAAGTTTTAAGCCATATAAAGATTTTAGGTCTAAACGAAAATCATGCAAAAAGAAAATAAATTTTCAGTATGGAAAGACTGAATCCAAAGTGTTAAGGGCGGTAAGGAGCAGCAAAGATAGAATGTAACAACTTCTGGCAAATTCCGTAACAATTTCTGGTAATAGAATCTCGTATTTCGATCAATAATTACAAAATTTCATAGTTATTTTAGAGATTCATAATTTCATACAAGTTTCCTTACGGAAGCAGCGATTAATTTCAAATTTTTAATCACTGTCTCTGTAAGACAAACGATTTGGAACAACTGAGTTTGAAACTTGGCTGCTTTCCATTGAAATTTTAGATAGTCTTTAAGTAATTGTCTTACAAAGGCGGAGGGTGGTTAGCCAAGTAGAGCTGCCCTATTTATTTTCTTCTGCGAATAAGATCAACTAAATCCAGTTGTTTGAAAATATTGAAATTTTTATTCCCTGCAAACTACATATTTAGATGAACTTTACAAAAAAAATAAGAATAAAATTTTATAAAATTGTTAACATATTGACTGGCAGTAGAAAAAATTTAAGTTCAAAAATTGACACTAAAGCCGCGAAATCTAAGAAGCTATTGCCGTCTTGTCACAAAATGAACAAATGTTCGTCAACATATTAAGATAGGAAATTTAAGATTTAAGTACCTGAAGATATTTATTTAATTTTCATATTAAATGAAGCATTGTTTCGTTTAATTTGGAAAAGAAATCCTTAATTTTAAAATAGTTTTCAAAAATTTCTTAATAATAAAATTGTATATAAGGTACAAAATATAGAACAGTTTTGTAAATCAGATTTTTTTTTAATGATTTTTTCAGAATTTTCATCAATAAAAATCTTACAAAAATCTTTTGTACATCATTTAATTAAAGATTTCAAACTAACCTCAAATATTATTTTGATCAGATTTGTGATCATATTTCCCAATGTCTGGTAATTGTAATATTTACTATGAGAAGTTAAAATTAAAATATTTAAAAATCTGAAAATGTTCATCATCAAAATTGTTTCCAGTTTAATTTTGGAACCCAGAGTTTCATCATTAAAATGTTTCCAGTTTAATTTTGAATTTAAAATTAAAATATTTAAAAACTTGAAAATTGTCATCATCAGAATTGTTTAATTTTGAAGCTCAGAGTTTCCAAAATTTCAAATTCATTTTCAAACTAGCTTCACTCATGTTTTATGTGATAGTTTGCCATATTTAACAAAATATGATAGAAAGCAACAGGTTCAACTTTTTTCTGCAGTCATATACGGTTTCAAACCAATTAACTAAAATCCGATTTGATAGAGTCGCTATTTGTATAAAAATAGCTCAATGTTATTTGTGAATTTGAGTTCGGTCATTAAAATTTTCGACATTCTGAAATTGCAACTAAAACAGCAGGTTAGATTTTTGCTAACATTATTATGTCATTTACTCAGACATAAAGTATTCAAATTCAGTAAAAGTATTCAAATAAACTTCAAATTTATATTTTTTTTAAATTAATCGAACTCTGTTGTTAGAATCCAAAGACTATCATATTTGAAATCATATTCAATATTTTAATTTTTACAAAATACTTGTCGCAATGTCCGTTAACATTTAATTCAAATTTTAAATATTTTAAATTGTTTAAAATAGAATTTATAAAAGACTGACTGGATTTTGCACCTTCATTCTGTAAACAGATTTGTTGTTTCTTTTAAGCCCTTATCCATAGCAATGGATTTAGTCTTTCTACAATAGCCCAAGAAAATTCTATTAAGTTAATTACATTCTCTACAGTTTCCAAAAGGTTAGTTGATGCAGTTTACACTTTGTGAAATCAAAAGTATGTATGTATATATAGAAAAATTGCTTTTAAAAATAAAAAATTAAAGCCACATTATAGCCGAAAAGTAACACGATTTTAATAACAAATACAAACTCGATTTGTTTAAATCATAATTGACAAAAAAATATTACAAATAAAAATTAAACAACAGCATCATTAAATAATTACAAAATATAGATCAGAAAATCAGTAAAAGAAACCAAGAATTTCCGTCTTCATTACACAGTAACAAAACAAAAACAAAAAAAAAACAGAAAGAAAAACAATTTTAAAATAAAAAAATTACTTCAAAGCAAGAAAAATTATTAATTTAAAAACTAAAAGAAAATAACAAAGAAAGTCTTATAAATATGCAATATTAATAAATAAAAAAATATAACAAATAAATTTTTAATTAAAGGTCTTAAAACAAAAGCATTAAAAAAGCAAAACCAAAACCAAAAAAAAAAAATTAATAAAACGTAAATATTTTCCTTCCCATGAGGTTTATTGATATAAGTTTTCCATTTAAAGAAAATTCGCAACAGAAAATAAAATTTTAATTAATTGAATTGATTGTTACAACAACTCAACAAAAAAAAAAAAAACAAATACAATAACTACCAGCAATAACAAAACATAAACCGGATATAACCTAACAAATAACAACAGCCATTACGATCTTTGCTATTCATAGCAGATCTAAACTCAAATAAGCTTGTTAAAGCAAGTTCAATTCTATAATTTTTAAACGGAATTATTTTCAAAAAAAGACAAGATTAAACGCAAACAAAAGCAACACAGCATACGAAAAATGGGAATTTTTTTTTTTCATTATGAATATAAAGAAAAATTCCCTTACAAATGACCCCATAATTATAGATTTAAAACTTATGTAAATAAACAAAAAAAAAAAAGCAATCCAAGATTAAAAATACCACAGCAAATCGTATAATCATTACTTAACTATATTATTATCATTCTAATTATAATTAAAACCAAACAAAAAAAAAATACTACAGAAATATCACTGAATCAAAAACAGGATAAAAATTTAACAATTTTTTGAAATCTCTAACTAAGCTCTAACGCAGAGACCTCTCAACAACAACCACCAGAAGTACAAATTATGATCTAATCATACGATCGATCTATGAATATAAAAAAGGACATTTTCATTGGGATGGGGTTTCTGCAACCCCTTTCAGAATGCATATATATCAACCGTAAAAACAAAAACAATATTTCATAAAAATAATCATTTTTGGCTATTAAACTCAAGATTTTGAAAATTCTTAAAACAAATTTTTGATCTAAAATTAAAATATAATACAATATAATTAATATAATTTCAGTTCATTAAGCATCCTAAGTTTAATATTAAATATTTAAAAGTAAGTTTTAAATAAAAAAAAACGTCTGATCACAAATTGCTTAAAAACAAATTACCTTTAAAGAAGGCATACCAACAAAATATATTAGAAAAAAAAAAGAAATTCTAAAAGCAGTTTTGGATAATAATACAAAAAACATATAAACAAAAAATTAAAAAACTTTTAAAAAAATTCACTTTTGAAATAACTTTCGATTAAAAGAAATAAAATTAAAATACATACAAACATATAAACGAACAATTGCGTTTTTTTAGTAGCAAACGCGATTCAAAATTTGTATTACTCAAAAGTAAAATGAACTTAAATTCTGCAATTCGGCTTAAAACCTTTGAAAATTAACGTTTTGAAATGAAATTTAGACACAGAAAATTAAACAAAAACAAAGAACAACTTTTTATCACTTATTTGGACGCTAAACAAACAAAAAAAAAAAAATATCAATTAAAAAACAAATTCAAATACCAAGTAATCTTAACATCTAAGCCATATTTAACATCTTCAATGGCATGAAGAACATCAGCATTAAAACAAAAAACGAAATTCTATAGTTTTATTAACATTTTTCATTTCAACTGCAATAGTAGGGTTGTGATCATAAATACATTCGGCCTTAAGACACAGCTCTAATATGGTTTTTGGTTTAAACAAAAGAAAATTATTCAAATTTTTAAATTTTTAATTTAAAAACGAATTGCTAATATTTAAGCATCCTTAGTTGAAAACAAATTTTGTTAAAGATTTCTTTTTATTTATAAAAAAAATAATAATTATAAAAAACTATAAAAGAAACACAAGAAAAACAAAATTTAAAAAATATAATTAACTTTTAAAATTTATATAAAATATCTATTAATTTGTTTAAGACAATTATTTTGTTCAATGTATATACATACATATACAGTAAAATGTTAGAGAGACTGGGAAATTGTTAGAGATTGAGAGAGAAAGGTAAAAATTTTTCGCTTTAAGCAAATTCCTTATTTAATTAATTATTCAATATTCAATAGGCACTAATCTCTCATGATCAGATCCATTATCTAATGAATGATTTTTACACTTCTTTAAAAGAAGCTGACTTTGATGGCCATAGACAACTGTTTAAATCAGTATATTTACTATTATTAGATACTCTTATATCCTAAACCATGCACAGTTACAGAACACCGTGATCTATTGTGTCCATCTGGTTTTTATTTGTTTAGTAGCTCTACTGAGCTCTATTGAACACTAGAAAACTTGAAAGCAACCTCTTCCATATACATTTTAAAACTGTTTGCAGTATTGATGGACATTAGCCGATTACCATCCACTGTATATGTATTATCATCCCCAATCTCTTACGGGGGTTTCAAATTCACCCTGCTAAGGCTAACGATATTCGCACAAATTTAAGGACCGCTTCCTACATTTGAGTACCTAAGACCACCGCCCTGAGCATTCCAGTTCTTCAAGCATTTTCCAGTTTCCCAATCTGTGATTAGATTGAGTATACCAGAAAGCGCTACTGCAATTAGCAGTATTTGCCTATTTTGTTATTTCTGATTTGATTAAGAATGCACAGTAGGGCGGCGCATAATCCAAGATTCCAACTTTTTGCCAATTTCTTTATTCTTGATAAGATTGAGAAAACTAGTAAACTATAATGCACAATGGTGCTCCAGACCTAAGTATATAGGCTTCATGGATTATTTTCAATCTAATACGTTAACAATTCCAAAACAACAGAATTCCATTTTAAATCTCTAAAATTAAAGATTGTAATCCGATTAACAATTGTTTAATATGTGGGTCAATCTAATGCATTGCTTTTCAGTTTCTATTATGAAGTTATGGCAGATTTCATCAGTTTAATTCTTCCATTGAAGTTATGGATTTATTTTTCAAGGCCTTCTCATTCATGTGCTTTACATGACCTAGCCAGTTCAACAGTTGGACTTTGATTGATGCTCGGCTCGCCCTACAAATCTTACAGCACATGATTAATTTTATGGCGATACTTGCCACCGGCCTAGCTAGAACCATATAACTTACTGAATATTTTTTTCTCAATTACAACTACAAGTACAACTACTTTTGCTAGCGCAAGTTTCCAGGCTTTAGTCGTACATACATAACAGGATGGTTTGAATTAGCAGTAGTTAGTCATATCCGTTAGCAATATTTTTTTAAACTTAAGTGGTCTGGTAATGATATTAAATTAAATGATGATAACGATCATCATCACAGTATATTGTATGTACCATTTCCCATATACTTGAGCAGATGGTTTCAAGACTAAGAAAAATCTTCAACTTTCTACGGATAGTCTTAAACTATTTTCAAAACGTTTGCTAAATTACTTCTAAAGTTTGAGGGAGCTATTCTTAAAATCGACATCATTTTTTCCCTTCACACTTACATATGTATATTAATACATAATTCAACGTAATTTACATACCTTAATATGTAGATTGAAAAGCTGCACTTTCCTATTAAATTCTATAATAAAATGATAATTTCTTCTGCTTTGAGCAGCAAAATTGTTTACTCGAATTC
Organism: Sarcophaga caerulescens; assembly: GCA_927399465.1. NCBI lineage: Eukaryota > Metazoa > Arthropoda > Insecta > Diptera > Sarcophagidae > Sarcophaga > Sarcophaga caerulescens. The sequence goes on along the minus strand of OV656872.1, from coordinate 139,787,940 downwards.
GAGAATATCCACATAAGTACATACTGTAAGCGTCAAAAGAAAGTGTACAATTCAAAAAAATATACATTCATAAATTACCGTTATTTTTTTTTTTCAAATTATTTTATTGCCAGTTTTTAAAATTGAAACAAGAAGAAAAGAATTAAAAAATTTTGGAAATATTGTAAAATTTTTTCGGGTACTCTCCTTAAGTGGAAAACTTGAGTTGAGATTGTTAGAATTTTATCCATAGTGTACACTTTCTTTTGACGCTCACTGTATGCTAGAATATAATATTTTATCTGAAAAAAAAAGTTGTAAAAGACTTCTAAGTTTATATTTTTGAAAAATTCTTTGTTATCAAGGTTAGGTCGGGTTAAAAGGTTAGCTTACCTCTTTCGTCATAAGTTTATAACTATATATCTGGTGTTTCTCAGCCATAGGGATAATTTTAATAAATTTCATATTCTATGAAAATAATCTTTGACTAGACAGCCTCTATATGTGGTTATTTTCTCAGACTTGATTTAGATTTTCGTACAAAGCATTCTTTACGATACGCATATTTTATGTCAATATTTCGATAATCTTTGTATAACTAAATTTCCGCTAAAATACAAAAGTTATCTGAAAAAATAAATAAAAAAAATAAACATTTTAAGAAAGTTTTTCCAAACAATTATTAAGTATTTAAAGTACTATTACTATACTTAAGAAATTAATTTTAATTAAAGCGAAAACCTTGGGTTTTTCACTGTTGTGAAAGATTTCAGTGCGCCTAAAACACTCATTTCCTTTAGAAAATGAAGATTGTCAATCTTAGATGTTGCCCATTGGACTTAATTGTTCAAACTAATTGTTAAAAATAATTTAACCTGCCTTCTCTAAATGTTCTTCTTTATTAAAAGGAAATTCAAATTTCTTGAATTGAATCTTAAACAAATTAATAGTTATTTAACAAAAAAAAAAAAAAGAAAAATAAGCTCTTGAAATAAAATCAAACAATTTTTGGCTTCAAAATTCTAAATGGAATATCAACAAAATACGATCCCATTGATATATATACATTTAATGTATGGAAAATAAAATGTTGCATTAAACACTCAGCAGCCAAGCAAACCAATTAACAACCTCCATTCTAAAAAAAAAACAAAACAAAACAAAAAAATATAAAAATAATTAAAACAAAATACTCAACAAACAAACAAAAAACCAAACCAAATGCCAATTTTTGAATTTATTTCATACAAACAATAGCCAGGGAAACATTCGCAACTCGAATGTGATATTTTTTATTTTTTAAACAAACAAACAACAACAACAAAGTATTTTTTATTATATATACAACAAAACTTTTTTTAAGTTATTTACAACAACAACAAATTCTAAAGACAATACTATTATGATATAAAAAAAAAAATCATAGACTTCTAAAGTCTATGATTTATAACAAATAAAAGGTTGTCTTAAAAAAACCAAAAAAAAAAAAAACAATTGAATCCAACCATAAGAGTTTAGTTTAATATTTAAGCATCCTCAGTTGAAACGTTTTCTCTTTAAATCAAAATAATAAAATTAAAATAATTGATTGATATAAATATTGATAACAAAAAAAAGAAACAATTAAAACATTTTCAGTTTTATATAAAAAAAAAAATAACGAAAAATAGTTAAATTTTTTTTAACTATTTTAGAAAAGAAAAAACGAAACCAGTTAAGTTGCAATAGTCAATGAATGCATAGCAGAGATTTGTTAAATCAAAAACTATGCATTTAAAATATATAAACCGGAATAATTTATAGTACAATTTTTATATACGAAATAACAAATGAATTAAGAAAAAAAAAAGAATTTTTTATAGTAAAATACAAATACAATAAAAAAAAATATATATTTTTATATTAAAAAAATATAAAAAAAAGAGAATTTAATAGTAAAGAAACGCAAAAAAAGTTTTGTTTAAAGGATTATATTTTAAGAACGTAACCCTTTAAAAAGGATTTTTTTAAATTTCATATAAAAACGGATTTTTTAAGTTTATTTAGAAAAACTTTTGATTTTATTAAAACCACACAATTTTTTATAATTTTTCTTTTAGTTTTTTTAAACTTTTTAAGTTTTCTATTAAAAAAACTTTAAAGAAAGACAAAAACAACAAACAACCATATCATATTAAAATTTTCACGTCTTTCTGATTTAAAAGAAAAAAAAAATAAGTGATAAAAACATTTTAAATTGTGTTAAATGATAAATAAATACCAATAAACAATTAAACAACTAATTTCAGTTTAATTAAATAATTAATTGCATTGATAACATTAATTCGTCAACACCAACAACAACCACAAGCAAATTGCGTAAAAGTTAGATTTAAAATTCAATTCATTTACATATTTTCGTTTTTGTCGATTTTGCAAAGAAGGAGTAATAGAAGGAAATCTTAAGTTGCCGTTATTAAACATGTTGCCAAAAATTTTATAAAAATATGGCAACATCTACAAACCTTTTAAATATAGCTTTTTCGTTTAAAACTTTATATGAAAACTTTTAGTTTAAGCTCAATACAGTTAGAGAAACGGTGTTAGTAAGCAACAACAAAACCATGACCATGAAAAGAGCGAATGAATGAAAGAAAGAAGGAAAGTAATGCCTTGTTTTGTTAGTTTAAAGGACAACAAACAATATTCGGTTACCACATACACTTAAAAAAATTACCATAGTCTTTTATAGTTCCACCGCTTTAAAGGTGAACTATAAAATCCAATAGAAAGAAACAAAAAAATAAATAATAATAATAAAAAAAAGAAACAAACAATAGCCCAGTGATTTATATTTTTTAATTTAATATTGTGTGTATTTTTCAATTGTTCGCAGGAATAATTAAAATACACCGACAAACAATACTTAGTACAAATACAAATAAACTGCAAAATAATTGGCATAAAATGAATTTTATGTTTAAAGCAACAATACCTATAAAGTTGTACCTTTAAAACAAAAGCTAACTAAACAAGGCCTACAATAAGTACTCAAAAAGACAAAAGTGAATTAAAAAGAAATAGGATTTCTCTAGCTTTTAAATTTGTTGGAAACCATACACTATAAAAAAAAAAAACAAGCCATAGTAAACGAATTTATATTATAAACCAAAAATTAAACTTAAATAAACAAACAATAGCCCAATCATATTATAAAAAAAAAAATAAATAAATTTTAGTTTAAAAACCTTAAAACTCCTTCTGCTAAAAACAAAAACAAACAAACGTACTCGTATATCAAATGGAATGAAACTTAAATCTTAATTTGAAAGAACAAAAATTGCTTAAATTGAAAAACCAATCCTAAATAGAAAGCAAACGAAAAACGCAATTTACTCTGAGATATTTAAAAACCAAATGAGAATATTTAAAACAACGAGTAACTTGTTATAACTTCTTTTCTTAAAGCAAACATTTTAATTTCTTGTACTTTTTTTTTAAATCTAATAAAAAAAAACGTTTATTTCTTTAAAAGAATATAGCAAATATATTTAAAAAAATAAAACCTAACAATTGTTGTTTAATTTTATTAAACAATAATGATGAAAATAAAACTTTAAAAACAAAACAACTTTTTAAAAATATATTTAAAAATATATTAAAAGAATATTAAATAAAAAAAATATATAAACAGAGACTGCAAACAAATGTGATCAGATATTTTAATATATATATAGGTTTATAATACAACAAAAACAAAAAACATAAAAAAATATATATTTAAAAACAAAAACAAACAAAAAAAAATAGTAAGTAAATAAAAAAATCAAAACCAATTACAAAGTAAATTAAGTCAGATAATTGATAATATTGAGAACAAAAAAGCGAAATATGGAATGAGAACAAATAAATAAAATCAGAAACCTACCAGCCATTTTTTAAAATATTAACATATGTATAACAACAACACACAAATAAGCCTTAGGTATTTTATATTTTACAATAGTCTATATATATATATATAAAAAAATTATATATATATAATAAATATATATATATATACGAAAAACCAATAACAATAAAAACAATCATTAAAGCCAATTCATTTGCAATAGACCAAGGAACCTATGTGCCTTTTTTTTGAAAACTGCAAAAAACGGTAGGGTTCCAATAACCAGGGTTTTTTTGTTAATCCCCGAAAAGTCAAAACTATTGGCCTCGGTTTCTCTTTCAATCCATACACACTCAAAAAAATACTGCTGCCATTTGGGTTGAAAGGTTGAAAGGCCAATAGTGTTGTTAAAACGGTGGTTTAACAGAAAAAATGTTACCAAGTTTTATGTTAGAAAAAAATAATTATTAGTTTCGTTATTACCAACAACAACAACAAATTTAGTTTAATTATTAAATACAAAATGTTTTATTATGTTTAAAAAAAGAAATTGAGAAAATAAAACCAACACAACACCAACAAAGTAAATAATATGTTAATATTTTTTAATTAAAAAAAAAAAAAAAGAACACGAAATAAAATTAAATCTGCACTTAAAATACATATGTATGTACAGTATGGTGGGTGTATAATTGAAATGGCAAAACTGATTGAAAGTTCTCTGTAAAATGTCACTCAGTGTTTACAGATTAAACTCTTTTAAAAGCTTTCTTATGTCCTAAAAATGCTCAAAACGTAAGCTTTTAAGGATTGCTTTGAACATTAAATGAAAAAATTTATACAGAAAATGTTATTTTCCCCAAAGACTTAAAGAAATGATAGCTTTTATGTGTACAGAGATTTAAATAAATTAAATCTTTAAAGTTGTCAAGAAATTAATTCAGAGATTTAAGTAACGTTTATTGTTCGTATGAGTACGAAACGAAGTATATTTGGAAAATAAGTGCAAATATTTATGTTCTAAAATTTATTTGAAATTGAAACATATTATGAATACAACAACATATGTTATTGATAAAACTCTTTCACCAAAATATCATACATTTTCCAATACTAGTCTTTGAACTTTTGCTCTAAACGACATCAATTCCTGTAAACATACTTAATAAGAATTTCTAATAATTTTTTAGTGATTTTAAATTTGTAAAAGATTTATTAAATTTTCAAAAATTAAAGTGATAAAAGCAACTCTTTAAAAGGCTAATTAGTGCTTTTCAAAAAATTTGTTAATTTTTATAAATTTCTTAATTTTTTAAGACATTTTTTTACTAAAAATTCCAGAAAATTCCTTTAAAAAACTGAATTAAAAAAGTATTGAAATCTCTGTAAACTTCCGAAAAAACTTTCTATAACTAACATAATTTCATAAAATTTCTTATAGGAATTAATACTTCAAAAGAAAGACAATCTGAAAATTTCTGTAATAATAATACCTATTTTACAAGTTTTTATACTTTCGTTTGCCATTTTCATACTTCAAACCCTTTTGAACGTGCAAACATTTCGAAAAACTGAAAATTTAAAAAAAATTAACACACAAACTAAAAATCTAAATATTAAAACAAAACAAAAATTGTTTAAATATTTAAATAAAGAATATAAAAAAAAAATAAAACTTTAAAATATGCATATATCGTATATACAATATAATTTTATGATTTTTATTAATTTTTGTTTATAAACCAACAAAATCAATTGGCCGTTTTTTAAAGTGCTTAAGTTAAAAACGAGTTTTTATAACAAAATTTAACAGTAAACCTAAGTTGTCAACAATAGTGCCAGTAATATTTTTAATAATAAATATATAAAATATATAAAAAAAAATCAAAAGAAAAAAAAATAAAATAAAATTTAACTTATTAAAAAACACTTCACATTAAAAAATAAGTAAAACAACAACAACAACAAATAAAAACGAAATAAAAATAATGCAACACAAAATGTCCCAAGATCATGATTTGTACCACAAAGAAAAAATATTTTGAAAAATTGTTAACTTAATATCCCTTAAAAGCAAAACAAACTCCATATTATATATAACAAATAATAAAAAATGAAGATAAAAAATTAATTATAAAAAATACATAAAACTAGACGATAATTTAAGTATAATAATTAATTAATAAACTTTACATTACATATAGACATATTTAAGCAGCTTTTTTTAAATGTAAGAAGAAAAAAAGAAACTAATGTAAAAAAACAAAAAACACTTTTACTAAATTTAAAAATAAAAACCAAATTTATATAAACATAAATTAAATATCAACATTTGTACTATGTTTTAAACTATATAATTAATAATTTAAATAAATTTAACTTAACTATAGACAATTCCCCAACAATAAAAACAAACAAAACAATATTACCAACTCCACCAATTGGTTGCCATAAACGAAAAATCTGCAAAGATTTACGAATAAATCAAACCATCAAACAGAACAAAAATTTTCTTTTAAATGGAAAGCTTTTATTAAAGACTTGCAAACTAAAGAATATAAAATAAAACAATTCAATAAAAAAAAAAAACCAAACTTATTACACAGCTAAGTAATAAAGGAATATTTTATAATATAATTTTTTTTTTAAAAAAACCTTACCTTACAACTCCTTCCACACTTGAAGCCATAACCCTTCTTTAAACCTTTTTTTAAAACAAAACAAAATTACTACAGCCATCAAACCATATACTACAGAACAGAACAATTAGAAGAAAAACAAAACAGTATTGAACACAGCAAATAAGGCAAAACTAACTTTATAAATCATAATTTTATATGTATAAGCCATAAAATACTACAACAAAAATTAAATATTATTAAAACCAAAAAAAAAAAAAAAAATAACAAACTAAAGACAAAATTATTTTTTATCAAAACAAAAAAATTTATTTAAAAATAATCTTTATTTGAAAATATAAGTATTTTCCCTATTGATTATGATCAACAAAAACAAAAATATATTGAATACCATAAAGCACACATTTCTTTTATACTTCCTATACTAACAACAACTACAATATCTGAGGAAAATAAGTGTAATTTAAAATTATTTTAAAAATAACAAGAATTTTAATACAATTTACGAGTACATGTTTCATGTTATGTAGTATAGTCATCGCTAATTAGCAATTAGATGGTAGCCCTTGCCATCTATATATATAAAAAATTGATTAGAATAGTATATATACTATCGAAAAACAAAACATAAAATAAAGTATCGATCATGGCCATGATCATGAATGCCTACTCCGGTGCTCTAATAAATTAATTCAATGTCCATTTCTTAATGGCATTTTTTGCTTAATGTTTTTTTCTCCTATACATTCAATTCCTTTCGTAATAATTAGTCCAAAGCAGAAATCTGCTGGCATTGCTACCTGCGTATGATCACCAAGAAAACGCTGAAAATGCCATGTGACAGAGCAACTGAACGATACATTTATTTTCATAGCAAACTCACATTCAATCCGTCAAGCATTTTAATATCTTCAATCATTAAATCAAGGGTTACCAAAAAATTTTTGGTTATGGATTAGTGAGTAAAAGAGAAAAAATAAGTGAGAGAATTTATTTATTTACAGCCATAGAAAAGTGTTAGTAATATACGCTATTTTGATTTTCATTTCATCAACATACATAAAACTATCTATGTTCGATAAATAGATAAATAAAAATAAAAAATCCATTTTTTACATGTTAACATACAAAATGTCTTTTAAGAACATATTCCCTATATTCTTTAAATGTTTTATAACATACATATAAGGCATTGAATATTAGCATCTTTTAACATAAAATATTTTTTGAGTGTCATTCCGAAATAAAATGCTAATGCACATGTGTTCTTGTCGCAGTCTGATCGACAACTAAATCATTAAGCACAAGAATGCGTGTGAGTTCTCTCCGCACAATTGTGCTATGAAATGGTAAACACTGCATTAAATAAGATTAATAAGGAAGATGTCGCATGTTGACTAATATCAACATTCGGAAGATAATGTCAATATGTTATAAATTAAGAACAGGCTACCATTTAGTGGTTGAATTGATGAGTTTGTAACTAATTAAGCATACGTCGAAAGCTTTGTTGAGACCGAAAATAATGCATTTAAGCACATTGGGTTTTTTGGTAGCGATTCAATGGTGGATCAAAATAGTCCCATTAACTTTGTTTATAATTGACCCAAAGTACTTAGGGCCATCTTTTGAGATGAAGTTGAAACTCTCTAATTACCTAATCTACAATTTAATTTAATCTCATTAATTTAATTGAATACAAAGTCTCAATTTGGGAATTTTTGGAAAAACCGGCAAGAGAAAATTAAATGCATCTCATGGACACATTCTAGGACGATTTTCAAATGTAATAAAAATTCGGCATGCTTAGTGGTATTCTATTCCATCACTTAGACTTTAAGCAGGGCCATCTAAAGTAGACAAAGCTGGGCTACCATGGACAAATACGAGTAAATCCTTGATTGTTTTTAAAAATTCTTAAATACACTTAAAATAAAATAGTTTTCCAACATACGAAATACATAACAGATTAGAAATTATTGTTTAAAACTTTTTGGCAATAAGTTTAATTTCCTTTTAGATAAAGTTTAAACGAAAAAAAAGAAACAACAATAACATAGAATGCACAAAATATTTATATTAAAAAATTAAATTTTCTTTTTTTACGAAAAAATTTCAATGAAAATTGGCAAATATTTTGATTACGAAAATTAAGAATGAAATTAAAGGGTAAGTGTATTGAGAAAAAAAAGTTTCGATATAAAACTTTTCGGCTTTATATAATTATAATAAAAGTATTAAAAATAAGATTTAAACAAAACAAAAGTAAACGAATAACTTTGGCTAAAAAAAAACTTAAGTTTATAAAAGAAAAACCAACTAAATTTACTTAAAAAACAAAAAACCTTTAAAAAAAAAACCCCCCTTATGCAACATCATTGAAGGGTTTTATTGCGATCAAAGAAAAAGGTTTTCGAGAATACCAGGATTTAATAAAAATTAAACAAAATAATAATAATAATGAATTAGGAAAACTAGACAATGTTTCGGTCAAACACTTTTGGACTAGACATTTTGGAAGACATTTTTAAACGAATACGATGATAAAAAAACAATTACTTTAACACAAGAAATTTAACAATTTCCCTTATAAAGCAGCGAATATTTTTAATTTTAAAAACCTACACAAGAAATAAATTTTAAGTTTAAAAATATATACTTTAGGTTTAAGTAAAAAAAATGAAAACAAATTTAAAAAAAAACATTAAAACTTTCGGTAATGTTCCTATAAAATTTTATTAACAAACCAAAAAAACAAAACAAATCACTAAATTATAAAACATTTAGGCTTAAAATTATAAATTTAAAAAAAATAAAAAAAAAATTTTGGATGCATAAAAAATTTATAAAAAAAAAATTAAACTTAAAATTTATTTCTTGATTATTGTTTAAAAAAGAAAATAAATATTTGCATGCTTTTAAAGAAATTGTTAAATTTCTTTTATAAATTTATTAATAAAAATCTACTCTAAGAAAATAAAAACGAACATTTATAATTTACAGGCAGCATTTTTGTAAAAAAAAAATAAAAAAATATAAAAAATTTATTTAATTTCTTTTGATTTTCATACGAAATAAAGATTTTTTACAAAATATAAAAATACCATTTCGGCAATAACTCCAAGAATGTTTAGAATTTTTATTTTTTTCGTTAATTTTCTTTCAAATATTTATGTCGAATTTATTTTTAAAATAATTTCCAAAAGAAAATTGTACTTGAATATAAAAATAACGCGTAACATAAAATCCAAGAAAAATGACACTCAGCTATACACTCAAAAAATTAAAGGATAACAAAATTCAAAAACTCCAATGGAAATTTAGAAAAAAAAAACCCAACAACAACTAAAACAAAAAACCATTTTTGGAATAAACATTTTTGAAAAACTAAAAAACTCTCGGCCATGTTTGGATAATCTTCTCTCGGTGTAAGTCCAGGACAAAAAAAAAACTCAAAAACAAAAACAAAACAAAATTACAAAATTTTTAACAAAATTTATAAAAAAAAAAGAAAACAAAAATTAAATTAAAAAAACAAAATTTTGGAATTTTTGGCAAAACATTAACAAAGACCTTAAATAATGGAAAAAAAAGTGAATAAAAAAGTGGAAGAAAATAATTTATTTAAACAAGAGATTATATCACTAATAAAAAAGTACAAGCTTATTTTAAGCACCTTCGCGCCTTATCTTTAAGATTAAAAATTAATGAAAAAATTTAAAAAAAAAAACCAAAAAAAAAAACTTTAAAAATTAAAAACAACAATATTATAATAAAAACGAAATTTATAAACAAAGGTAACAATTCAAAATTAAAAAAAAAAAAATTAAACTAAAATAAAGAAAAAATAAATGATTTTATTTAAGTCATTGTTTTTGGCTTTTAAAAACATTTTTTTCCTTATTGAGTTCTTATAATTTGATTTTAAGTTTGAATTTTTCTTTATGATTTCAAAGAAAAAAAATCTGGTAATAAAACAAACCAAAAAAAATGTGAACAAAATCTGCCTTAAATTATAGTAAATACGCCATTTTACTTTAAGTATAAAGGAAACGGTGTAGATACGCCACCATCAACATCAATAAATATTAACCCTTAAATGTACCGTTATGTTAAGCATTTAACAAGTAAATTATTTAAATATTTCAATTGTATAGTATTTTTGAAAATTCTTTCAAGCCTTAACGTGTTTCTCACATACATATGTACATACATATAAGATTGAGAAAGTTAATTTAACTTTTCTAAGAATTTTACGCCTAGAACATGAACTATGTAGTTTCATAAACAGAGATATTGGATAGAACTTTACAAGCAAGTAGTTTAAACTATTGCCAACAGAATCGATGTCATTGATTGGTACACACAACTTAGTAAAATAGTAGGTCAGTCTTTAAGTATGATGGTTAGAAAGAATCGTAACCACTTGGGTCCAAATAACAAGTCCACATTGTGCTTTTGTGTTTAATATCCTGCAGTAATATTTACGGACAGTCTTAATGGACAAGGCGAAAGATTTTCTGCCCTACAATTTAGTTGTCATGGATCTTTAGCAAGTTAGCTCAATGTTGGGCTGTCAATAGAACCATATTTTAATAAAAATGAAAAATGATACACGCTTACCTAGCAGTAAATACAAAGTTCTTAAGCACCAATATATGTATATCTATGGATACTGCCTTCCTTTGCCATAAGAAGCCAAGAGTAGTGTAGTGTAGACAGGATAGGATTTCTCACATCAAAAAAACTCATTGGAAACAAAAATTTCGAATAAATAACGATATAAAAAAATTTATATAGTTCAGATAAATTATAAAAACTCTTTAAAATAAGTGTCAGTAATATAGAAGGTGTATTATCTAATCGCCGAAGGAAACGGTACTAAATCAGTTGGTCTAATCGACTGAAAAATTCGACGCTCTAGCTTAATTCAGATCTGGAAATGACGCAATTGGAATCCTAATCTGAAAGGCCTGAGCCAAATGCGTCCCTAAGCAAAAAAAAAACAGTCTGGCGCATATGTTTACTCGAAACAAACAGCCATACGGGCAGGAAACAAAGCACCTTCATCTGTCTGTTAATGCATACACAAGCAACTCCGCTTGTTCTGTTTTAAGATGTTTGGATTCGACTGGTGAATAGATTTCTTTTTTTATAAATTTTTATTCTAATTAGCTGCCGTTGAAGTGACAAGCGAATTCTTCTTGTTCTTAGGAACAAATGCCTGAACGGGATTTAACATCACAATGGAATACGATAACTCTAACCATTAAGAAATCTAACAAAGGATGATCTATTTAAATAATAGTCTCTTAGAAGAGTAGCAAGAATGCTATTCAGATATAGAATTTTTATTTCTTGCAAAAAGCTTATGAATTCCGTACAATTCTCCGAATAGATAGACTGGTTAACACCCGTTCAATACATTTAAGGGTTAATTTTGAAAAATACAACACTGCTGGAAACTAAAAACAACAACAAAAACAATAATAATAAAAAATTAATTGAAATTAAAATTGAACCACAACAAAACCGAATAAAAAATTACCACAAAATTCAAAAATCTAATAAAAAAAAAATAATAAAAGAAAATTTTTTAAACGAAAAATTCTAAAAAATTAAAACAATTAAAAGCAAAAACACAATAAAAAAAAATTAATATTGTTTTATATTTTAAGTTCTAAAACAAAATTCAAAATTAAAATCTAAAACAAAAGTAGAGAAAAAAGCAGTTAAAAAAATTAAAACAAAAAGTGTATTCTACGTTATTAATACTAAAAAATTTAAACCTAAAAAAAAATAATATTTTGGTATATGAATTATGAAAAACAAAATAAAACGTTTTAATTTTTAAGACAACATAACCTATGAATATGTATTATTTAAAATTAAGTTTATTATGATTTTTATATATAAAAATTGTATAAAAAAAACATGACTCGTAGGCATTTATGAATTATGACAAAAACAAAAATATTATTAAAGAAAAACATTAGTTTAACAAAAAAAAAAAAAGAAAAAAAAAAACAATTTAAACTTATACTATAAACAATAAAAACAAAATTATTATTATTACGATTATTATTAAAAACAAAAATACAAATTAAGTATCATTAGAAATGTGTATATTTATATGTAACAAAAACAAAACTAAAAAACTAAAAATTATATATCATAAAAAAACCAACAACTACAACAAATCTAAACGATTTCATTAACTATTAAAATTTATTTTCTTAACCTAGAAAAGAAAACCATTAAAAAACACTAACTTGTGAATTTTCCGTTTTTCAGATTCAAATCATAATTTTAAATAAAAAAAAATATTTTTTTCTTTTCAATTTTTTTTTTTAAATTTAAAACACCCAACCACTTTCAGGTTTCATTTAATATATAAAAAATTTAATTTAAATAACAACGGTTTTAAGTTATCCGTAATAAAACGTTTTGAACAGTTGCATATGATTTAACGATTCAGTTACAGGATGGCATCTATGATTTTCTATGTTCGCATAGAAATCTATTATTGTTATAATAAATAAGTTAAACTAACGATTTTCCCTTTAAGTTCTGAATAATTTATTATGAAAAATAGGAAATTTGGGTACCGGAATACTTGAAATCTTCCATGCAACACCATTTTCAGTTAAAATAGAATTTTATCATATTTCTTAAGTTCGCAAAATAATTTTCATATACTGTTAGAAAATTTATGCTGGATTTTTAAAATAAAATTTAAAAACATTTCAATGTCAGGAATAAAATGTTTTCACTTGGTGTCTGATTAATTTTTAATATTACGAACAGAGTCCTGCTCGCCGTAGTCATGTGGGCAGAGAGGGAGGGTGTTGACTGACTAGACAAAGAATGGAAAGTTTAAACCACATTTTGACATGTGAAAAAAAATATTTTCATTGGTAACCCCAACCAGCTGTCTTCTGGTAAAAACTCTATGAACATATTAATTGTCATTAAAAAAGTTCTCAAATCTATCGTTCGGGTTGACGTTAAAAAGTGAGGTTTAACTACTCATAATTAAAATTCAATCACACAACATATGTAGCTGTTATAAGCAGCTAGACCGTAATCCCCCGATTTTGAATGCAAAGGCTAAATGGATCGCAGCATCTAACCATACATATATTGACGTTTCCAGTCGCCACTATTTTTTTATTATAAAATGGAGAAAAAGCCTGTTTTCTACAAACCAAGTATATACCGGCTTTTCTTAAAAGATGCATTCATTCCCTGCTATTAATATTTACAAGCAAATGTAGTAAGCGACACGAAGTAACTTAAGGCGATAACTCCCAAAATACTTAATTAGCTGTTTTGGCTAATGTCGAATAGCCAATAGTCATTTTTTATACGGGCGAAGGTTTCTAAAGCAATTCATCATTATTTTCTCCCTCTATGATATTTTAATTCAAAACAGGTCTACTAACGCAAACCAAACCACTAAGCAAAGGCTCTTCAGGTGGAAAGGAAAAAAAATCTATGGACGCTTCCAATATGTCATTATAACATATATATTTACCAATGGTTGTATTACTAACGATATTGTGGAATACTACGCGGTTCAACTTACTTGAGGTTACTTTATCTACCACTGGACGTTTATTAAAGAAATTTATCTTTTCTTGTATAATTTCACAAAATATTTTAAATTCCAGCATAAACTATAACGGCAAATACTATTTTTGACCACCACAAAACAGTTTGGCAATAGTTCTGAAGGCAAATACAACAACATTTTTGAAATAACCGGCTTTATTGAAATAACCACTGACTAATAAAAAAAAAAGTAAATTTTTTGTTTTATATTTTTTGCGGAATAATTATGAAAAAAAACTTTCGAAACAATTTTTGGAAAATCACTTTCGATGAAACTCTTTCGGCAAGTAATACCTTTTTTAAGTTAAAAATATATTCGATCAAAAAATTTACAAAATATTTGAACAACAACAACAATTAACGCTCAACCAGCAGGGCCACAACGTCCGATCTAAAGTGCCTTCAAAGAAAAACAAAAAAAAAACTTGAAAAAAGAAACAAAAAAAATCTTAAAAATAAATTATTTTTACCAAAAAATAACTCTAAAAAAACTACTAAAAATTAAAAAAAAAAATTAAACAAAACGAAAAATATTGTTAAAAATTTTTAATAAAAAAATTGTATAAATTAACTGAAAAAATAATATTAAAAAACAAACGGGCCCTAAATAGACCAAAAATTATGACATGCACAAAAACCATATAAACTTTCGAAATATGATAAAAATCTAGAAAAAAATTATTAAAAATAATTTAGTTCCATAGCACAGACGAAGAGGAAGTGAAAGCAAAATTTGTTAATAGAAAAAAACTAAAATTCTGTTAAAAAGGGTGTTTTAGGTTTAAAAAAATGAGAAATTATAATTTAAACAATTTAATTTTTTGTTATATATAAAATTACAATTTTAGGCTAAAACTGGTTTAGATATAAAATATAAAATATTACTACAAAAAATAAAAAAATAAAAAATAATATTTAATAAAAGAAATTAGTTTTTAAATAAATTTATGGTAAAACAAAACTTATATATAAAAAATAATTTTACAAACATCAAAGGAAAACTCTGAAACGTTTGGAAAAAGAGTTTTTTATAAGAATTTTTATGGTTTATATATAAAAAGAAACACTTGCACACACATACATACATACAGACATTATACATTGAGAACACTAAGTACACGGTGGATAAAAACCCATTAGTTTTTAGGAATTTCACATGATCCCTTTAAAAATTCCCCTTAAAAAAACTAAAAAAAAACCAAAAAAAAAAATCATTTAAAAAATTAATTAATAATTATTTAAGTCAAGGAGTATGCAAAAAATAAGACATTTTAAGTATTAATTCAAAAATACTACGAAAAACAAGTATATTTAAAGAAATTAAAAATAAAAATACAATTTTAAGAAATATTTAATTTTCTTAAAAATAAACATACATTATATACATTTGTATATATTTAACAAAAAAAAGAAAAAAAAAGAAAATACAAGAATTAATGGCAAGTATTATTAATAGGAAGTAAACGTTCCTAGCATTTAGTTTTTCTTAAAAAAAAAAATACGAAATATTTTTTTAAGTTTGGCAAAACAAAAAAAAATTAAAATTAAAAGAAAACATCTAGTAAAAATTAGCAAAATTTTAAGCAAAGAAAAGAATTTTAAATTTAAAAGAAAAAACCCAAGGAAATTATCTTTTTAAAAACTATTCAAATACGGGCAAATAAATTATTAAAAAAAAACATTTTTTTTTTTTTTAATTTGGACAACAGTTTTATTTATTTTCTTTCTATCAAAGGAATAACTTTAAAAACTAAATCCTTGACGATCGATTCCTTGAAAAACAAACTTGAAACTTTTCTTTAACAGAAAAGGGTTTTTTTCCAAAAACCAAATGAAAAAAGTAAATAAACAAACAGATAATATCAAAATCAAGAGCCATGAATAATAAGCAAATAAGAAAATTTCTTTAATTATTATTATATTATGAAATTAAAAAACAAAATTAAATGTTTGGCAAAATACAAAAACAAAATTAAAAAAAATAAAATAGAAAATCTTAAGACCTAAAAAGATATTTAAATCAACATTATAAATATTTGACAGTTATTTATTACTTAATTCTAAATTTAAAAAAAAAAAATAAAATATTAATGTTAATTGAACAAATAAAACACTTTATATTTGGCAATTTAAGGTGTTACATCTCTCATTTAGGGCAATGAAAGAAAATTTGTATAATTTAACAACACTTCCGAATAACATTTTTTATAATTTAATTTTAAATTTAATTTGTTTTTCTTTTAAAAGTGAAAAAGAAAAAAAAAGAAAATTTTTTAGTTAACTGCAATAGACCGGAATTATTTCCATACAAGAGTACAAACAAATTTAGGATAAACAAAAGTTTTTTATATAAATAACAAGCAACAAAATATCATAAAAATACAAAAAAAAATATATAATGATTAAAAAACATTGAAAAAAAAATTATGCACAGTGCTTAGAAAATTAAACGTTCAATAAAATTTCAGATAATTAAAGAATAAACACCTCTTGAGAAGAGATATGGCTTGAAAAACGGTTGTATTGTCCGTTCGGTAGTCGGAAGCATAGTTTTGTTTCTAGTTCTTCTATATCTGGACCAAGTTCCGTCCTACCTCCATGTCTAGAAACATACAAGAACAATGGCGAGTATATGTAATTTTTAGAGTTGCTAGAAGTTTTAAAACTTTCTCTGGTATTTTGCATATGCTTTGTAAGATCCATTTGCGTAACCGCATTGATATACTTATTTATTCCAGTTGTTCCATTGTGGAACATAGTGGCTTTAGTAATCATTTATCTACCGCATTTGAGTTCGATATCGAACATGCCGATTATAGACTCTAGATCAGCGTATGACAGCATTTAAACTGTGTTGTTATTCAAGTTACACCGCCTATTCACGGTTGGCAGGGTCTTGTTAGCGAAACAGTGGACTGTGGGTGAGCTTGCCATTTCATATGGTTCGATTCTATAACCGCATTACTGGTTCAATTCATTTTCAGTATATGTCTCAGGCAACGGTTTATAAAAATATGTACTTTTTATATTATTTGTCAGACATATGCGTGATTTTATTACAGTTATAAAATAAAACAGACATATAGAATATTTAAAAAAATTATTTCGTCATGATAGATAAGCTGCAAGAATTGCAACACCTGTATTTTTGAAAAAACTCCCCCCATCCCTACACAGAATAACATAGTCTAAGTACATATAATGTGTGATATTTTTGTTTATTCATTTGGATTTTGAGACAAAATTAAAATATTTGTAAACCTAAGAAATTAATTACAAATTATAATTAATTAGTCAGCTTTAAGCGTAAAACTTTCACCCAATTCTCAATACGAATTATTTAATACTTCACATTAAAAGACATATTTCAGTAATTTCAAGTTTCAAGACATTCTGTCATTAGTTCACGTCAAATTTTGACTTTAACTTTGTCAAATATTGTTAAAAATTTCGCACATGTTGCTTATCTTTTTTTTAACTTTATATTTTTAAAAATTCTTTTACTAACTAAGCACTGTGTAGCCAAAAAAAAAATAATAATAATAATAATGGATAACTAAATAAACTAAATATATATTTACTAAGAAACGTTTTAAAATTATAATAAAAAAAAACAATAACATTTTAAAATGAATCCTTAGTTTATATTTTAAATATTTAATTAAGAAATATACGCTTTTAGTTCATTGTTTTTTTTTTTTTTTAATAAAAATCAAAGAAAGAAAGATTTCAAAATTAAATTTGGCATGAGCCAAATCTCACTTACCAACCGGAAGTTTAAAGTTTTGGAAATTTTTAAGAATTTTTGAAAAACCCTTGACCAGATAATAATAACCAACCAACATCGTGAAAATATTTGAATTGAAACTAATTTCGAAATTCCAAAAGAAAAAACCAACCAACAAAACAAGTAAAAAACCTTATTTATTTTTTTCATTTCAAATATTAAAGAAACAAAACTGATTTCCTAAGACCTACAAAAAAAATCAAATGAAGTTTTTTGAAAAAATTAAAATGAATTTCAAAAAAAAACCAATAATTTTTTAAATTTTAAATTAATAAACTCAGTATATAATAAGTATCAAAAAAAAGAAAAGGAAAGAGAGAAAAATCATTACATACATACAATTATAAAAAATAAATAAAAATTAATTATATAATAATACAATATTTATATGTCATAAACAATAGCGAAGAAAAACAAAAAATTATAAATAAAGAAATGAAAGTAAAAAAAAAAACAAAAACAAAAATTAAAATAAACTACTAAAATACTTTGATTTCTTTTTAACGAAAACAACAAATATAAAAAAAAAAATTAAAAATAATAAACAACCAAACCAACACTTATGTATGAATGAATGTGTACTCAATATGAAAAATAAATAATATTAATATAAAAAAACCAAAAACAACAACAACAAACTGACATATTAAAGCTACACAAAAGAAATATATTTTTTTATTTTTTTAAATTAAAAACTAATTTTGTGAAAATATATAAAAATTTTGGAATTTTGGAATTAAACATTTCGATTATAAAAATAAACAATTTCGATTGTTAAAAAGAAATTATGTAGAAAAAAAATTATTAACAACAAAATGTTAAAGGGAAAAAAAAATGTAAGACAAGGCTCGCATTTGATTAGAAAAATTATTGAAATTCAAAAACAAAAACCAAAAAAAAAAAATTATTTTGTTACCCACCTTTGGATCAAGTTTTTAATTTTGGATGTAATTATTATTGTAAGATGAACATACACGAAAAACAAAACAAAAACAACCAAAAAAAAGAAAAATTAATTAAATTGTAAATTTTTTATATTTAAAAATAAACTCCTCTCAATCCTCCTCCTCCCCACAACTGGCAAACACACTTTCTTACACAAAATGAAAATGAAAACTATTTGTATGTAAAACAAAATTTAAGGATAAAAAACAAATAAAAAAACACACATATTTGGTATAAAAACAAAAATAAAACAACAAAAACTTATGGTATTTATCACGAAAATATATATAAAAAAAAACATTATAAACAAAAACAAAACAAAAAAAAAAACTTAAAAATAAAAGTAAAAAACTCTCAAAAAAAATCAAGAAAATTAAGCTATAATATGTCATTTTTAATCGTAAATATTTTATTGAAATTATGTAAAATTAAAGAAAAAATAAATAAGAAAAAAAACAAGAACAAGAAAAAACAAAAAAAAATTATATTGTTTATTTTCATCTTGAAAAATAAAGTTTTAAAATCATATAAAAATAGTAATTCATAAAGCGTAGTTTCATTTCAAATTGTAGTGCACAATGGCAACACTTGGTAATGAATGAATTGGTAATTGGGTTCAAGTGTTGAAAAATTCAGTAATTTTGTACTTTTTTCACTGGTGAGAAATTCGTTTTTGTTCGTTCAAAAAAATAAACGTTCTTCTTCTATTTCGCACATTCCTTTTCCGTTTCCGGTAAGTAAGTAAAAACTAGGCAAGCGCCCCTGTTTGTTTAATGAACTTTATGGTCTGTCTGTCTAATAGGTAGTTAGTTAGTAGCTTGTTAGACGACGCACAAAGAAAGACCACGGTTCAACCCCAGGTGAGACATCAAAACGAAAATAATAAATTATGTGGCGTGGTGTGTGTTTGTGTGTGTGTGTATGGTTGGTGAGTGTGTGTGGATGTGTTTGTTTGTTGTAGTTTGTTTCTCTGCTGCGGTTTGCTGGCTGTTGCGGTTGTGGAGTTTTGGGTCGGTCCCCAATACGACGAACGGAAAAGGAAAAGAGCAAATATATAAAATTTAATTTTTTGGAAGTGTGGTGAATTTTGTTGTTGTGGTGAGTTTCCAGTGTGGTGAGTTTTTATAAAGTGTGGTGAATTTATACGATGTGGTGAATAAAATCGAAACTCACCAAAGTGCCGTTATTCGAAATGGTACTGTATTACTATAGATACATGTACTGTATATCGTGATTTGAATGGTGCGTGTCTAGAATAAGTAATTCCCACCTCTGTTAGCGGAGGCATTGGCCGACATGTCTGGTTACAGTATGCACTGTATTACCAACGGTGTGGGTTGTGTTTGGATTAAGGATAATTAATCTCGATTAGTGAAACACTGAATAAAAGGAAGTACCATACACTCAACGAACGAGTAAGGTAGTGTTGCCATTGTTTCATTCTATTTAAAATCCTAAAAAATTAAAATTAGAAAACTGCATACAAATAACTAAATTTAAATTATTTTGAAAATGAATTTTTGAATAATTTCTTTCTTTTATATTTTATCCAAAATACTTGCAAAAAAAGCTACAAATTGAAAATTTTTTATCGAAATATTTATAATTTTTTGTGCTTTTTCGAAAGGCATATCGGAATCTTATTTAACATCCGCTAAAGTTGGTTAGTTTTTCCTCTTTGGTAATTTCTTTTTCTTTTACATTTTTTTAGTTTCCTAGCAACCAACATTGAACATCAACATCAGTGTTGAAAAATTCAGTACCAATTCCATTTCAAAACTACATTTTCAGATATACATTTATTACAGATTGGTTTGTGTTTTTCAACTATTAATGGGGGTTAGTTAGCAAGAGTTCAAAATAATGCTAAAGGTCTTTAGCCCTGGTTAGCCCAAAGTCCATGCAAAGTATGGAAGCAATGAGAACGGTTGCCGAAATGAAGAACGTACATTTCGTTACGTTCCGTCGATATTTGACTAAACGAGTGAGGTGTGTTTGTTTGTTTGGTCGAAGAATGCGTTGATGGTCATGAGGAACTGAGAGATGGGCGGCTGTGTATTCTTTTAATGGGTGTTTAAGGTGATTTTAGTGGTGACATTTGGGAAACGTGAAGTTGCCGTTATTAGATAAAATAAACGGTTTATCGACATTTCTGTACTACCATAGTTACACCGTAACACTAATGATGAGCACTAAGGTAAATGCCTGGGGTAAAAATTTCACTTCGTTAAGCGGTGTCTGTCATTGGCGTAATGATTTACCACAATTGCTATATGAATTATATAGATTGGATATACATACATTTAGGGTTGTACAATCCAAATAGTATATCGTAAATAAGATTTGGAGGTTGAAAATTTTTATATCGAGGATACAATTTAAAAATAAAACTGACAACAAAAATGCAGCATTAAGTTCATGTCTACATACACTGCTGTGTACCCCCTAGCGTTTAATAGATAACAAAATTTTCGTTATTGGCTCTACAAAAATTGAACAGTTATAGCTGCAATCTGTTTGTGACTCCACTAATCGAGATTAGTTATTCCTAATCCAGACACAAACCTTAGTAGGACTGTGGAATATGACACTACCTATATGTCGGTTATATTGTGCATTTTTTTGAGTAACGGTACAGTGGTGTATTTAAATTTTATTCACCACACTGAAGAAACCCAACACAACGGCGAAACTCACACATCACGAATTTACCATACCAGAAGCTCACCACAACAAAAAATACGTTTTTTCCAGGTTGAAAACGAACTAATATTTAAAATTACCACACCAGTGTTGCCGGGGGGAAAAATTTTCTAACTTACTTCTGAAAAAGACAAAAACCAAAATAAGAAAAAAAATAACCAAATTTAAAAGCGCTCAGAATTTATTGACTGAACTTAACTATTGAATAAATAATCAAATTGAATAAATAAAAAATCAAATAGGAAGGAAGCTTGCTGTAATGAGACTTACCATAATTATTATGGCTTAGGATTCATTTATTTCTATTTAATCGCCAGTTCGCATTTAAAGCAAGGGCCATCAAAGCTCGTAGTGAAGTGGAATATCATTTTTTTTTTCTGGTCGTAAAACATTCTTAGTGACTGTATTTTAAACATACATATATAGTATTTTCTTAAAATGTTATATAAATCAGTATTAAAATCATTAATTCTCAGTATTAAATTATTAGGAGATTTAAATTCATTATTTACCATTTAAATCTTTGATATTTTTGCACAACACTGTATTTTCGTACGAGAAAATACAACACTGTGTGAAAAAGTAAATTTATATACAAACAAACTCATATGTTCGACAAACAGATAACAAGAGTTTGTCCAACCAGACGGATGTGTTGACAAAATTAACGGTATTCGTGCGTAAAAGAATTCAGAGAGGAATTCATTCATTTCTTCAGACATACAAACAACAATAACTACAAAAGTGTATAAAAATTTTAAAGAAAAATACAGAATTCTTTCGCAAAGTGAAATATTTACTTTAAATTGAATGAAATCGTGGTGTACTAAAAAATTAACAAATTAAAGCATTTGTTTAACAAAAAAAGAGAGAAACAAATACAAGTGCATATTGTTATGACGGGCTGAAAGAAAAACCTGTTTAGAAGTCTTAACATTCATTTGTTTACATATAAAAAAATAGGAAAAAAATAACAAAATAAATAATAGCTGGTGTATAACAATAAGAACCTTAAAAAATAATAATAATAACAATAATAAAAAAATGTAATAAAAAATAATAATAAAAAAAAACAAACAAGTAGTTGCATACAAAGGAACGCACGAATAAAGCTTATACTTCCCAACACAACAATAATAAGAACAACAACAAAAAGATTTATAAAAAATGTAAATAAATTGCTAAACAACAATAACCACATACATGATTTAAAAATAAAAAAGAGGTAATAAATTAAGAAAACAAAAACAAATTATCGATATATGCATACTCGCACATTAAATACTAATTTTTTTTTTTTTTTTATCTGAAAAACAAGAAAAACAATTTAAACTTGACAAAAAAATAACAGTGTCATGCTGTTAAATAATCCCTTTCTTGCCGTACAGTCGTCTTATGTTTGGAGAACAACTTGAACGTATAAGTTACTCAATTATTGTTAATTTGTTATTATTATTATTGTTTTCATTGTTCTTTCTATCTCTCCGCCTCATACATACTCAATGTGCTCCTCATTTATTATTCAACCATCACTCAAATGTAAAACAAACATTGCTTCAACAACAACAATGTCAACGGCAACAACAACATGTGTGACGACATTTAAAGAAGAGTTATTGATTTTTTTATGTTGAAAACATTATGTTCTCTAACAATACAACAACAACAATACATTAATAACATTATTATGCTATGTTCTAAGTTGTCCTCTCTTCAGCATGTTTAATGCAAAACACGCACACATGTGTTGTGCGCATTGTTTTTAATTTTATTTTTGTTTCTTTAATTTTGTGTCGGTGTTTTTTCCTCTCCTTGCCTTTGTTTATTTTTTTGTGTTTTAGTAGCTATTTTTTATTTTTGTCATTCAAATATTGTATAAGTTGATGGTGCCTTTTGCACGTGTATGCGTGTTTGTATTCCTGCCGGATTTCAAAGTTCATGCTTCTTCTCAGAGTTATCAATTGAGTATTTTACTTTAAAAAGCACTGAAATTAAAGAAAAAAAAAAAAGCGTTATTGAGTGAACCATCAACTTACAGCTTGATCACGTGCAATTGAAAATTTTAAAATGATTGGTTATGTTCGGTTTTTGTAAGACTAGACGGTCTCCATGGGGCAGGTCGCTATGGAAAGGGAAGTAAATAGAGGCACACTACAAGGTGACGTGTTGGAAGAATTGCAACGATGTGGTTTTAACGTCATTATGGTATCGGACGCACATGGTATTGATACGCACACCCTCTCTTTGAAGTGTAAACTTTATGCCTTTAACTCAATAGCGCTCACCGTATTGTTTAAGTATCAATCCCCGTTTTGCGGGGACACATACAGGACGATTAGGTATATCACCATGTGAACTTTGGTAATTACAACTTCAAAGCTTACATTTACTAAAAGGTCCTAAATTGGCTTAAACAAAGAGTTTTAAGCAAGTCGCTAATACTATTCGTTCTGTTGTACGAGCATTTTGCATGTCCAAACACCAAAAAAAATATTTTTCACTATCACTACTCACATTACGACTCGAAAAATAGGATATCCAACCAGCTAATGCTACGTATTTGTTGGGATCAGAAGAATCTCATCCGAGGTAAGCTGCTGGAATCAATTAAGCTGGTTAACGCTTAAGCTGGTTGTTTCGAACTTAATTACTTTGTTTAAAGCAAGAATCCTGACAATTCCATGGCGCAAAGTAATGCTCCGTATTAGTTGAGAACGGAATGGTCTCATCTACTTTCAGATACTGCAGTCACCCCAAACGATTAAAAAGGGTAAGTACCGAACATAATTAATTAGTTTGAAGTGTGTATTGGCCGAAATATGCTACCACAAGTCAGGCCGTAGTAATATATCATGACAACGGTTTGTCACATATTGCAAGACTAGTTAAAAACTATTTACAAAATAGTGATTGATAAACTTTGCTTTGTAGTCGCCGTAGTCTAGTAGGTAGTGTGTTGGCTTATTAGACGTAAAGCCAGGGTTCGAGCCCCAGGCCAGACATCAAAACAAAATATAAAAAGTATTTCTTCGGCGATTTCCTCTCAGCAGATTTCTGGCAAAAACTCTGAGAGTAAATAAAATTGCCATGAAGAGCTTCTCAAAAAATCCGTCGTTCGGAGTCGACTTTAAACTGTAGGTCCCGCCACTTATGTATAAAATTAACACACACAACATAAGTGGTGTGAGAAACTAGGTCAATAATCCTGACTGAAGGGTTGTAATGACCAATTATGTATGTATGTAAACTTTGCTTTACTCCCCTTATAGTCCAAACATTTCCCCACCCGACTGTCATATATTTCGATCGAGGCAGAGCCCTTTCACTGGATTACGTTTCACTTTATTCCTCATTTTCAAATTACACAACAAAAGTATTAACCAACTTGCATTGCATTCCACCACAATCCTACATTCTATTCCTTTGCTCCTATGAAGAGCAATTTTTATGCGCTCCAGTTTTATGCTTTACCATAAATTCTCTTACATTGTTGTTGTTGTTTTTGTTCTTTGATTTAAAAATTTCTCTCATTTAGCCAATATATGTATTGTTTCAAGTGGTCTTGTTGTTGTTTTTTGTTGTTATTATTATTGTTTTAACGCTTTTTTCCATCTGTGCATCTGCATTTAGTTTTCGCTTTTTAAATACTGGCGGCCTTTGACTTGACCATCATGGTTATTATTCGTATGGCTGGCGCTGTTATTACGTTATATGGTTGCCCTTATTTCCAATGTCCAGAATATGAATGTATGAACGAATAAAGTGAATGCAGCTGTTTTCTTTCCGGTTTTTATGAGTATTTTATAAGGTTATGTTCATTGTTTTATGTGGTCAATTTCATTGAAAGTTGATTAACTTTTTCATTATTTTTCTTTTCATGATTTTAATGAAATACATACATACGGTAAATTGGTTATCGATATTTCAATTATGGCGCCTTTAAATATTTACTCGAAATACGGAAAATAAAAAAGTTTAAATGAAAGATTTGTTTTTTAGTTAGGATTTGTTTGAATTAGTCTCAGAGGTTGTGATAATTAGTTTCGAGAAAATAATCAATGTGATGAAATATGCTACTCAACATATGCATGTACATACATATATATGTACATATACATATATATTCCAATTACAATTCTTCTCTGTTTAAGATCTTTGAATGTCTCGCAAATACGCAATTGACCCACTTCTGTACTTGTTGAGAAAGATCTTCCATCAGGGACTTCCGTACTGTGACAGTTGATAATGGACATCTTATTGAAGCTACAACTTTCAAATTGGTTGTTATTTATACAGTCTGTTTTACCAAATCACAATAGACTCATTTTTTTTATCAAAATGGGTGTTCTATTCGATTAACATACCATGCGCTTTTCATCGAATAATCTTCTTCAACGACTAGGCCGATTTCTAAATGAATGGTTACACGAACAAACAAAATTGTCGAATTTGGGACGATACTAAACCACATGAGATCCAAGAATATCCAATGCATCTCGAAACAGTCACATTTTGGTGTGGAATTTGGGTTGGCGGCATCATCGTTTCATATTTCTTTGAGATCGACGTTGACCTGGCAATCTCTGGCAACGGCGAGCATTATATGCCGGTGATTACCAACTTCTTTTGACCTAAATCTGATGATCTGGATACCAAGCTGGAGTTATGTGCCACAAAGATCTTGTCACATTGAAGATTCTGGACGAGCGAGTTGAGAGCATAGTCACCCCATGTAGAGGGAAAGTGATTTGACTTCGTTAGACTATTTCTCGTACGGTTTTCTTAAGTCGCAAGTGTATGCGAATAAGCCACAAAGGACAACAGTTCGCAAAGTCAACATAATCACGCCATCGATCGAATTCAGTCTGATATATGCCTCGTCGAACATTTGAACGATGTTATATCCCCCACATAATGGCATTGATAGATCTCCTAAATGAATACAAAAATTTCGATGATATCGAAAATTAGGAAGCGCTAACAAAAGACTTTAATAACATTCGTTAGTGTATAAAACTCGTAATTTATATAAATACGATCCGACGATGTACAACTTTATATACTCGTACGAATATTAATTTACACTGTATAATATACTTAAACTTAATCTTGACAGCATTTATAAGGGTTTCCTACTAAGGGCTTGAGTGCAAATTGAACTCGTATACACAGCCAAGAACCTGGGTAAAATTTTTATTGGTAACCCTACTTGGTAAGATCATCTTAATCAAGTGTATGACACAACATATACTATGTTTAGAGGCTTTTGGTGTGACCACTTGAAAAAATATTTATGCTAACCAAGTCCTACTAACTTCCAAAGTAATGGATTCCTAAGAAAATTTTGCTATTGTAATCATTGTATATGGCCTATGGTATCTAATAGTTAACTGAGCAGGTAAGGAGCTTAAGAAACCGGGAAGCTCATAGCCCATAGTAGATGATTGCATGTTAGTTCTATTAAGAATAAAAAAGCTTTCCTGACAGTTACTTTTGGTTTGGCCACCGAATTAACATTTCATTGTTCCTTAAAATAATTTTTTTTTTCGGTTTTTATAATTACTTACTTCCTCATATCTTTCATTATTTCAATTCAATTTAATTTTAATAAAATTTTAATTTGCTGCTCAACTATATTAATTAATCATTAAATATTCTCTGAAATTAAAAAGAAATCTTTGATTATTAATATATGTATGTATTTTGAAATGAATCACCACCGTTTCAGTTTCGTTTTATTTGAATTCAAAAACAACACTTAACGTGAATCAAATTTAATGCTAATGAGACTTCAAACTCAGTTTGTTTAAACGGCATATTTATTAATAATTTTGTTAAAAACTTGTTTTTTTTTTTCGTTTTTTACAATTTGTAGTTGTTTTTATAGCGTGTTACTTACTCTTTCTTCTCTTTATGCACAGCAAACTCAAAAATATAAAAAATTTCTTACAGGTGAACAGGTGATTTTAGCCAAAACATGAATGTGGTGAACTTAACTGCGCGCAGAGGTTGCTTGTAGTAACGTAAGCATGCCAAATTGTAATTAAAAAGTGTCAGAAATGGCAACAGTTTATGAATTTCATAAAAAAAAACAAAAAGATTCATTACTTTTCGACGTATCTTGTAGAAGCATTTTACCGCTAAAATAAAACAAAGAAGTCGAAAATAAATGCAATTAAAAGCCAAATAAATACATTTGGGCAATTCACAAGACTTTGTATCGTGTATGTTGTATTGAATACACTTGGTTGTTTGTGGACGCTCAATGCTATGCTGTATTGTGTATTTCGTATTCCAAATGTATTTTTTTGGCATTCAAACAATTTAATAGCACGAAACCAACACAACTTTTGAAAAACATACGAAAACATATACACATTTTTTTCATTCACACAATTTAATAGCACGAAACCAATACAACTTTTAAAAACATATGAAAAAAATGTGTATAAGTGTATCGGATTTTTACATGAAAATTATCAACAACAATCATACACTGTTGTATAATCGTCCAACAATACACTTAATACAAAGATACAACGTCTTGTGTGAATTGCCCAATTATTCTAAGAGAAAAATTGTAAAATAAAATCGATGCTTCACTGCAATGCTTCAAGGTTTATAGGACAATCTGTGTTTATTTTATTCTCAACTAAAAAACTTCGTCTGTCAGCAAACGCATTAACTAACCTCAAGTTTTCGAAGCGAAAGCGCAGCATAGGTTACTAAATTCTGTTATCAAATACTCGCTCGAAGCCTTTGCCATTCAACACTAATTTTGTTTATAAGATATAAAACAGTTGAATACCACAGTTAGTGTGGAACTTTCATCGCAGAACCATGGATTAAGTAACGGGTTATCCATTTCGTGGTTTCAAAAGTAAACGTTAATAAAATACATATAAAATATTTTTTTCATGATATTTCTTTTTTATTCTAAAGTTTGAACATTGACATTATGTGTGAAACACTACATCATTTAAATGACCTCCACGCGAAGTGTTGCAAGCATTGATTCTTTTGAGGTAATTTTCGACCACTTTTTGACACGTATTGGGCGGTATGTCAGCCATAACTTGACAAATGTTGGTTTTTAAGTGCTCAAGAGTTGAAGGTTTATCTGCATAAACACGATCTTTCGCTTAGCCCCACAAAAAAGTCTAATGGTGTCAAATCGCATGATCTTGGTGGCCAGTTGATATCGCCACGACGAGAAATTACGCGGCCAGGAAATGTCTCTTGCCATAAAGCCATATTCGCTCGAGTTGTGTGGCATGTGGCACCGTCTTGTTGAAACCACATATTCTCCAAGTCGTATTCTTCAATAGCATGCAAAAAAAATCATTATCATATGACCATAACGCTCCGAATTGACGGTGACAGTCGTTCCATCGTCGTTTTCGAAGAAGTAAGGTCCAATCGCACCTTCGGACTAAAGAGCGCACCAAACAGTGACTTTTTCTAAATGTAATGGCCTCTCTTCAATTACTTGAGGATTCTCAGAACCCCAAATACGACAATTTTGTTTATTAACATACCCACCGAGTGTGAAATGTGCTTCATCGCTGAAAAAAATTTTGTTCGATACGTGGCTGTGGCAGAATCACCATTTTTGTAGTAGGTTTTGATAATTTTAATGCGTTGTGTGATAGTTAAGCGATCCATTTTCGTCAATGTCAGACTTTCAACTGAAAAGAAAAAAATTGGTTTCACAACTTAGTTTGACAGATGTCGAACTCCAGTCCCATACTTTTGAAACCATGAAATGGATAGCCCTTTATTACATCAGGAGTCCGCTCTATGCGTTATGCTCAAACATCATGTTCATTACAATCCCAGTTAATTCTGTGCCATTGTCTGGCAACCCATTGACCGGCATTTTCAATTTTTGGTGATTAGATTATCAATCATTAAAAATTATCAAAAAACCGTCTCTAATACAAAATATTCTTCTATGGATCCATCGCATTACAAAGTTATATGTTTTATTGTTTCGAGGTCTTTTGGGTTATTTCACAATAGAACACTGCATCAATTGTTCCTTAAAAGAACGCCAATCACAAGGTATCACGTCCAACTTTTTATTAAGCAAGCTAAGTAGGCAGTTGATATACTTAATAGGTTCTAGTATGACAAGGTTGCCATCTGTTGTTGCCTAGAAATAATGAGAAACAGAAAAATTACCTTGTCGACAAACCGGGCATATTTATAGCTTCTAAATTTCACTGGGTAACTGCACAATGGCAGACTGCATGATGACATAACTTCTGTCTTCTGCATACGATTCACTTCCTTTTAAATTTTCATAAGAATTTCAATGGTCAGCAAATCATAAATTCAAACCATTACACACAATTTCGTAAATTGTTTAATCCTTATCGATTGGAATTTATCGCTTTAACTTCCTTAGCAATAAAGTTCTTTAAACAAATTTGATTTCAATTTTCAATTTCCTTTTTCCGTTGTTGGGTTTTCCTAGGAATCAACTTCCATTTCTTTTGACTTTTAATGCAATTCACTTTTAATTTTTCGTTTTTTTTTTATTGATTTTTTTTCCAACCGTTTTCGCTCTCTTTTATTTTCGTTTCGTTCGTTACGTATGTTGCCTATTTGTTTTGTTCAGCATAGAAATTGTAAACATTGTTTTGCATTATCCTTGAATAATGTTGTTAGTTATTCTATGCCATCAGCAGGAAAAAATAACAACAACAAAAACAACTTTGGCAGCAATAGCAGAAAACAATGAAAAGCGGAATCGCAAACCATGTGTATTAAAGACGCATGTCAGACATTAAAATACTACGGAATACAAGTGAAAAAGTTTTTTTTTTTTTGTTTAATTGTGGTGGTGGCTTTGGTCTCGTTACGTTTTGTAGAAGGAAAAAAGCACTGGTGGTGGCTTAGAGAAATGGCTCCAACTACAAGGAAAATCTTTTAACAGCCGTGTTTATTGGAGACTGAATAAATAGCTTGAATGGCAGATCCTTAACCCAACAAACAGGAAATCAAACGTCAGAAATGCAATGGTTGAGCTATTTGTTGTTATAGAAAATCGTAAACCCAGGTATTAAGTTCGGAATTTTTTAATAAAATTCAAAAGGATTTTTTATACGTTTGAAAACAAGAAATAATTCCCCGGAGCTAACTCCGGAGAATAGAGCGAACGAGAGCAGCTCACAACCAGTGTTGCCACCTTGTGTGTAATTACACATATTGTGTGTAATTTTTGATTGTGTGTGTAGCATGTGTGTAATTAGCTTCGTGTGTAATTTGTGTGTAATTTTACTTTTTGTTCTACCTTTTTCTTTAATCGCTAATTTTTAACAGTCAATTTGTTAACACTTATTTGTTCTGTAAATTTATTGCAATTTCCAACACCAGGTTGCAAAAATATACACCTACATCCTTCTCTTTCCAATTTAAATACATGTAAGGCTAATGTTTATTCGCCGTAGTCTAGTAGGTAGTGTGTTGGCTTATTAAAAGTAAGGCCCGAGTTCAAACCCCAGGTTAGACATCAAAACGAAAATATGAAAATATTTCTTCGGCGACTTCCTCTCAGCAGATTCCTGCCAAAAACTCTGAGAGTAAATAAAATTGCCATGAAAAGCTTCTCAAAAATCTGTCGTTCGAAGTCAAGTTTAAAACTGTAAGCCCCGCCACTCATATATAAAATTAACGCACACAACATTAGTGGTGTGAGAAGCTAGGTCGTAATCTTGACTGAAGGGTTGTAATGACCAATTATGTATCTATGTATGTGTATGAAAATATAATTTTAAAGTTTACATAATATATGTATGCAATATTAGTAAAAATAGAATTTTGTGTGTAATTTTTTTTTCATATGTGTAATTTCGATGCCAGTTGTGTGTAAATCATAAAGCTGTTGGTGGCAACACTGCTCACAACTCAATTCATGGATTTTCTTTTACGGAAACCGCACATTGATTGCACAAGCTTGCGTAGTCCTAGTGAAATAAAACCTCCTCTTTCGAAAAAAAGTTCGTCAGAATTTTATTGGTTGATAAGCAAATTGTGAACTATCTGGGCGCTGATTTCTTCCGAGTAATCCTCTGTTTTTACTGTTACTTTTACTCCTCTGATACATTGTAGTGAATACGTGGTATGTTACAACCCGTTTGTGTTGAACAATTTAAATTGAACAAATTTTCACAGAATTGTGAAAAATGGATGCCGCATTTAACGAAAATCTTTGTAATACCACTGAGCCATATGAAATGTTTACAACTCGCACGATCTCCAGCACTTTCAATTTCCGATCGACCGCAACTGCACAGTTAATTTTTCAATTCTTGCGGGAGTATGTGCAAAATATTCGGAGTCTTCATTCGGCAACTGGCAGGTACCTGGGGCCGAATTACCGCATTCGTGATCGAACAGACTTTCGTATCGAGTACAATTTAGTGACGAATCGAATGGATAGATTACCGCATTCGATAGCTCACGTATCGAAATTACAATAAAATGTACAAGATTTTTTCTAGTATGTAATAGAATTGACACATATGTTTTATTAAAAACATATGTTAATACATTAAAAAGCAATCATCAAAGAAGAATAAGAAGAAAAGTAAACAAAATTTTCGCCGGTATATTAAATATTTATGCATATTTGTTAAAAATAATGTCATTTGATATTTTATTTTCTTTATTGTCGTCCGACTCAGAGGATGATTCTAGTACTATACGTATTAGAAAACAAATCCGAGACAAAAGTGACCCACTATCATTGCCGGCTCCTGCGTAAGTTAATTTCATTTTTAAATTTTATTTTAATTAAACTTTTATTTTTTACAGACTTATTAAGCGCTTTCGGCTGTCAAAAGAAGCCTTCAATTTTATTCTTAGCGAATTATATTTTGAAGGGTATATGTCTACCGCAATACCACCAAAATTGCAGTTGGCCGTAACTCTTTCGCTTTTAGCCAGTGGTGGATATCAACATACAATAGGGAATGATTACCTGATGGGAATGAGTCAAAGCGCTGTTTGCAAAACGATAAACAGGGTACTAAAGGAAATTGTAAATAAATTATGTCGTAATCTGATAGAGTATACACCTGAAAAAATAAGCTGCTCCCAGAACCTTTTTGATGTTGCTTTTCCTTGGCTGCAGTTTGGTAGTATGTTTTTGGCCAAATTAGGATGCTCCACCATGAACTGGCCATTTCATCCTTTTGTTTTCCATTTATTTTGTTTATATTGGTCCTTTAAATATTTTTTTTCTTATTAAACTTTAAAAAAAGAAAACAAATTATAAAAACTTACATTTTTTGGTTTTTTTATGCACGCTTAAGTAAAAATATTTCTTTTCGCTATCTGTAGTGTTAACGAATGACATTTCAAAAATATGCATTCGATTGCACACTCGTTATCGTATGCTATCATCTCAAATTTCGATACAACCTATTCGATATCGAATGCGGTAATCTAAAGAAGAAAGATTACGAATAATTCTACTCGATCACGAATGCGGTAATTCGGCCCCTGTTGTGAACTCACAGGCTTATTGACTGCACATATTTGGCTGATTAATAACAGACAAATATAGACAAATTCTTCGGTTTTTTCTTTTAAAAAAAGACAAAATCACCGACAACAGGTGGTCGGACAGATCAATTAGGTGTCTAGTTTACCATTGCCCGTTGTAAAACCGATCCAATTTTGCTTCAAGCAGACACTCGTTGTAAATTCTTTTGACCAAGCTACTTTATTTGAATCCTTAACGTTATAATTTTAATGTTTCTTAGCAAATTTTATAACATATTTTGTTTTATCAGGAGCAAAACTGAGTACATATGCCTTCCCAATGCAATTTAGATAACGAAGAGATCATAGATGACTACAAAAAAATAAAATAGGATCTGACTAACATAATGTTTTTGCAAATTGAAATAAATAGTATATTGACATGTACTCTACACTCACCATTTCTGATTACTTTCAAAATAAATATTTATAAACGTCGGCGAACTAAATCTTGTCAATTTCTCATTCCATGTTTGAATTCTATGCATTTTAGCCAGTTTATACGATTTCTGTTGCTAAGACCTTAGGTTTTAGCAGAGGTTTTGAAGTAAATTTTGAAGAAGTGAGGCAAATAGGAGGATATAATGACAGGGGGTATTTCGCTTATGCTCTAGACTTGTATCGGCAATGTTTACTCTAACTATATTACTATATGATTTTTAAGCAGAAACTAGCATGGGCAGCGTTTAAAAATTTTACAATCACATACAATGAAAATGAAAATTCTGATTTGTTCAAAAATTGTCATGAGTTGAGATTACGAAACCAAGTTCTAATGTGGAGCAAAATTCTACCAAATGTTGAGGTTACTCTGTTTTCCCAGATACCTGCGGTGTAATGCTTTTTATGCCCCTACCGGTTGGTCGTACCTTTAATAAGAAGTTTCAATAAAAATTACATATAATAAGTGGTTGAAGTGGAGCAATATTTAAATAATTTCCAGATTTTTAGAAAACAAAAGTTCATGACTCTTAAGATTTTCAATTTTGGTTTCTCAATTTATAAGAACTTTTTAGTTCGAGGATAACATTTATCCTGCTTGTTTACTGGGAAGGCATAAAATCCCTTTAACACTCATTCACATAGGCTGCAAACAGATAAACACACAGTCAGCCAGTCAGTCTGTCTGTCTCTCTTATTGCTCTATAAGTGAGTAGGCGTTCATTTCTTTTTTTTTGGGGGGGGGGACATAAGGGTGACTTCTAAACGTGCAATTTTTCTAGGTTTGCATCAGTACTGAAGTATTTGCCTGAAATAAACAGATTCCCATTCCAATAGCCATAGACTCTGGTAAGTCAGTTGGCGCTACCGTTGGCGTCAGTATGCTGTCATTTAGTTTCTGCTTCGTTTCTATACAATTTTTCCTTTTTTCTCTTTTTTTTTTTCTTCTTTTTAATAAAGTTTTTATTATATTTTGTAGGCAGAAAAATGAAATGCATTTATAAACAATTTTATTCTTATGGTTGGATGAATGGCATGACTAAATTGAATTGCAGGAATACCTATTTGTTATTATAGAACTTTTAATTTTATACACCATATACAACACACTCTTTAACAAATAAGAATACATAAAAGTATTCTAAAGTAAGCACTTATAGTTGAAGTACACAGAGAAAATTTTGAAAGAGCAAAATATGAGAATAACTTACATCTATAAATGTAAGGTTTTCATGTGGTTTTTCATTTGTCTGTGTAGTGTTGAATATATTTAATCTGAAACATCATTTAAATAACTGCAATTTACGACTATAGATCGTTTAACAAGCGAAGAACGTATAAAAATAGTCAGAAGTGGTGAAATATGCCGACATTTTTAGTATCAGGGGTGAGTATAGTCAGCATAATCGAAGTTTTGTGCCAGGATTTGGCAAGAAATTTAAAGAGAAATACGTAATATAAAATGACTGCTTCCGTTAGAAGAAGTGTGGCAGATAAACCAAATTTTTCGATTTCATGTCGTTCACAGCAATTGGACGTTTGCAATGTAGATTATCACTCTTTAGTTAGGTCAACAATCAATTTGCCGTATATGGGGATCGAATAATGCAGAAATGATTGTGGAAAAGACATTAACTCCGGAAAAAGCGATTGTTTGGAGCTCATAACGGTCTGTGCGCATATGGGGCTCAAAGAACCCAGAAGAGATTGTGGAAAAAACATTGAATTTGTAAAAAGAGTCTGTTTGGTGTGCATTATGGTCTGGAGATGTTATCTTTCATTATATCGAAAGTGTTCGAAATTTTTATTTTTTAGAATTTTTACCGTCAATTCGTAGAGTTATGGCCATTAGATAACCAACCGACTTGTTCGGTTAAAAATGAAAATTATGCACTGAACGGAATGCGGTTTCAATAAGACGGTGCCACGAATGTGGCTTTATTGCATGAGAAGTGTATTGAAAGAGTACTTTTACATTTTGGCAACGTCAATTAACCAAATAAATTATGTGATTTAACGATGTTAGACATTTTTTATAGGGCCACGTCAAAGACCATGCCTACGTGTATAGGGCACTAACGTTGGATTATTTGAAAACCAACATTTATCAGCTTATTTCAACCAGCACCTTTAAAAAAAATTAAGCTCGTATAATTTCGAAACGAAACAAGCTATTAAAAAATTTGAATAAGAGTTTATAGAATATGTTTAAAAATTAAGAAATAAAAGTTTTATTCAGTCTCAAATGTAAACTTATATTATGTTCACGTATGCACCTTTATTGCGTAAATCGCAATTAACGCCAATATTGATTTCAATATTTCATATAAAATCTGAATTAATTATTGCTCAATTAAATGCTAATTGTTATAATATTCAGTAAAACTTTAAATACAGCACTGTCATAAGTACGTTCAGTGAGCATATTACAATTTTCCGAACACTTTCTATTGATATTTGACAACCCAAATATCAACAACGACAAACAAAAAAAAAAACAAAGCAAAAAAACAACGAACAAAACAAAAACAATGTTGTTGAAACAACCAGCTGTTTTGTTTCCAGCTATCAAATGAATATTGAGTAAGCTGAATATTGCGTATATTTATTATACATGAGCAGTTAAAATATTGTCCTTAATTAACCGAATATTGACTCAATTAAATTGCATACGTGAACATAGTATTACAAACTAAAAACCAAAAATATAGGAACCCAATTCGTCACAGCTTATTTCAACCACTTACTATAAACAAACAATTAAATGATTAATTAACTAATAGTTTTAATTTTAAAATTTAGTATGACCTCCTATTTGCTTAATTACAGCTTTCAGCCTTTTTTGCATTGATTCCACTTCCTAGTAGTTTGGAGAGTTATTTTTGCCCATTCCTTTTTCAGAGCTGCTATAAGGTCATTCTTGTTCGAAATCTGGTGTTGGCGGACGTTTTGATCACAAATTGCCCATAAATTTGAGACTGAATAAAACTTTTTTGTTTAATTTTTAAACATATTCTATAAACTCTTATTAAATTTTTTTTTAAAGGTTGAAATAAGGTGGGAGCCACTGTATGTGGAAAAATGGTGGAAAGCTATTTGAGAAGGATCGACTGCTTGAACTAATCCAGTGGCAAACATTTAATTGCCATTGTATCTCATTCATAATGGCAAGGTTGAAACCTTATAAACCTTATAAGAGTTTCGTCGAAACCATTAAACCATTCATAAATAACTTCTATTAAAGGTACCAATTTTTAGGACTCTATGGTACGAAAACTTCAATCTTTCCATGGTATCTTTTATATATATTTCTATAGTTCCAAAAAGTACTTTTAAAGTACTAATTACGGTTATATTTCTGTTGTTGGACGGGCCTAAAGCCTTTTAGCGATTTAAATAAGAGATGACAATAGAAAACTCTAAAAGAAAGCAGAATTGAACTGAACTCTGCTGAGTTGCTAGTCATGAGAGCTCTATTGTTAGTCAGGGACTGGACAAGACTTTTGCCAACAAAGAAACCTAAACTAAATTCTTGCGAAGAAATTATGCTGTCTAGTGTTCTGGGGAAACTACTTAAACATCAATCAATTCTGTTACCATTTCGTATTACTAGAACTCTCTTTTGGCATAGGAATGTAAGGAGAACTAAACATACTTTTCATAAAATTGATCAGGCTAGCCATGCCCTGAACAGCATTAATGTTGAGTTACTCAAAAGAAAAATGTAGTTTAGATTACCAGAAAATCAAATACCTTTAGCCTTTAAACTAACTTCTAGAGTCTCTTGCATAGAATATCATTTAATGGTCTCGGGCAGACGAAACGATAGGTTAGATTATGTCGCAACACCTAAAGTCCGTTGGATTGTATGTCCTGTACGAATATAATTTCATGGTTAAAAATAGTAAAAAATGTAGATTACCTAAGTTTTGAATTTGGTGTTCTAGCTCTGTGTTGTTTAATGTTTTTCACTTCAATTTTCGCGAATAGAATTCCTTTTTGGAATTCAAATAATAAAGATACACCCTTAAATTGAGGCATAACAGTCCAATCATAAATTTACATATATTTCGACGTAAGTAACACAAAAAATTTGGATCAGAGCCACAAAATAAATTTGGCCGTCCCTTATCTAAGAGAAAGGGTTTCAAATTTCCCAACTACTCGTATGTAACATCTTGAATGAAATGTCAACAATATCTTTATAGTGTGAAAATTTTTTGTTACTATTGTTGTTGCTGTTGTTAAACTAAACAAATATTTTTGTTAAGTTTAGTGTAACAAGGTTTTTAAGGCATGTATAGTACTCCTGGTATAGAACAAAAAGAAAATTAATGTTTTGCCCCCAATCTCAAGAATAGACAAATAAAAACATTTTCTTTTCTTTTTTTTCTTTTTCTCTTTGTATTACTTGTACTTTTTAGAATAGAAAAAAACTGAAAAGAAAAAAGAAGGACAAAAACAACAATTCATTTTATTGTGGGGTTGGCCATTTGTATGAGAAACAAACCCCCAGCTTGATACAGAACATTTAGTCTCCATATAAAATCATTGATTTCCATGTGTGAACACTATTAGATTTGGTTTGAGGCAAAAAAGGCATTCATTTGTTTGATTAAATTTTTGCACAGGATATGAAAATACACCGTTATGTATAGAGTTCCCATTTAATTTGTTCCCCTCTTTGTTTGCTGGTGTTGTTTCTACTCTCCAGAGTTTAAATGGTTTCATGTTGCATGTGTTTTATGCTTGTGTTCTTTGTTCGGTTTCGTCGCATTTCAGTTGGGTTTTTATTATACTTTCGGTGTCCTTCGTGGCTTCTTTCATTTGGTTTGTAATTCGTTGTTGTTATTGTTGTTGCTTTAATGTGCCCGCAAAGTTTAAAGTTCTCATATTTCTTCGTTGTCTGCCATTACAAATTGATACAGAGATTCGTTTATTGTCATATTTTCAAATTGATTAGTTTTTGTTTCAATTCTTCATGAATTTTTTTTATTTTTTATTAAGGTTTGTATTGTTTTGTGCAGTGGGTGTGTGGCAATAGACTTGTTGAGTAAATGTAGTAAACTTGTTAAAAAAAAAAAACTCCCTTTAATAGATTGGATTTTTATTTAGATTGTCTGCTATGTTTCCAGACTAGAAAAATATTTGTTTTAATATTTTTATATTTTTTTATAAAAAAAAAATTCCATAAGGGAGTGTGCTGTTATGACTGCTCAAGGAATAGTTTTCTTTTGGAAAAAATTTATGTTCATATATGCATAGAAACACATCTGTATACATATACATACATAGTTAGGTTCATTCTGTGTTGAAGAACTTTAAAGCAACCAGATCAACTTTCCTATTCT
Organism: Sarcophaga caerulescens; assembly: GCA_927399465.1. Taxonomy (NCBI): domain Eukaryota; kingdom Metazoa; phylum Arthropoda; class Insecta; order Diptera; family Sarcophagidae; genus Sarcophaga; species Sarcophaga caerulescens. Next base: position 139,749,057 of record OV656872.1, on the reverse strand, counting down.
GGATAGACTTTAAAATTGGTGGACGACTACCAGCTTAGGTGAACAACACAGGCAACATACGTTTTACAGCGTATTAATGTTGTGTGAGACTTTCCTTTTTGAATTTGCATCGTTATACTTATCTTCGTAATATTATTGATCCAATGTAATCCACATGTGGTACCCACTCTCCCCTTTCGCAAAACCTATTTTCCCAACTCTAAAGGCATTTAATGGATGTTTGACACCTGTCCTTTGGTCTTATATAAAAGAAATTCCGAATTCTTCCTTCTCGAAAAATATTTTACCATTTTCATCTTCTGAATATGTATGTATGTATGTATAGGATTTCTGCGAAGATAGTAATTTACAAATACTTGTTTTGAACACTCTCCTGCATATCTCGACAGGCAGCTTTTCAAATCTGCCATAAAGTAGAGTAGACTTGACACTTGTTGTTAATATTATCAATTTTATGATAAAATAAAAGGAATTCAGAGTAGGTTTCAAGGGACGAAAGAATTTCGTTATTTTTGTATACATCAGTTAATGTCCTTGCTCGACACACATACATACATACATACATATTTGGCAATTACAACCCTTCAGTCAGGATTACGGCCTAGCTTCTCACACCACTCATGTTGTGTGCGTTAATTTTATACGTGAGTGGCGGGACCTACAGTTTAACGTCGTCTCCGAACGACAGATTTTTGAGAAACTTTTTCATGGCAGGATTATTTACTCTCAGAGTTTTTGCCAGAAATCTGTTGAGAGGAAATCGCCAAAGAAATATTTTTTTTTTTCATATTTCGTTTTGATGACTGACCTGGGATACGAACCCGACTTTACGTCTAATAAGCCAACACACTACCTACTAGACTACTACGACTTCAACACACCATTTTAAGAAATTATGCTTCAGGAATAATAGAACTGGTTGAGATCTACTTTTTGTTACTTTTAGAAACCGCTGTGCCTGTTTGTATCGCCATTATGTTCACTTTGTACCATATTCTGACTGCCACCCTAGCTTCAGTTTACTTAAGCGAGTTACTATCGATGTGGCTTTCTTTTTACAGTACTGGAAGTGAAAATCTTACCTACAAAAGAGTTTTTCGAATTTAAACCAACGAAAACAACTTCTTACTCCAGCAACATACTCTATGGACCTTTCATACGAATTTACGATGTGATCTCTCTCTCAATTACGACCATTTTCGCATAAAGTTATTGTCTTCAGCTAAAAATTTCTTCTGGTGTTCTACCCATAAAATACAGTATACCCTCGATTAACGTCGTCTCGATTTACGTTGTTTCGATTAACGTAGTCAAAAATTTTGTTAACTTCAACTTCGATTTGCATTGTCATTCGATTTACGTCGCCTTTTTTTGGAACCAACTGTGACGTAAATCGAGAGATTACTGTATCTTTTTTAAGTTCCTTGTTAAACACATACTATTTTATTGTATGAGCAATATGAAATTCGATTTACGTCGTTTCGATTTACGTCGTTTCGATTTACGTCGCCTTTTTCCGGAACATTCTACGACGTAAATCGAGAATACTGTATAGTTTATTTGCTATTCGCCGATGTCTCTTCTTAATTTCAAAAAGAATCATAAAACTTTAGAGTTCTTAAATACAAAATCTGATCGCTTTAACTTCTCTCTGTTATCTTTTGGAAAAAATGAATTCAGTTTTTACTACACCTTATAATTGTTCGTTGTAATTTCCTTGTAACATCGCTACGAAATTTCAGTTCAATTATCCTATTAAAGCTATTTATTTCAATACAATCTTAATTTGTTGTCTGAAACGCCATCTTTCTTCTTAAATTTCTTGAACGCCAAGAAAGAAAACAAAAATTAAGAAAACAAAAGGCAAAAACTGTATCCAAATGAATACAAGCAATTCCCACAAATGCTTTATCGCATCATACATTAATTGAAGCATTAAAGTATAATAAAAACAAGTTCATTGATACCGTCTGTGCGCCAGACTAAATGGCTGATTGTTTTAATGATTCCATGTTCAGTTCAGTTCTCTTCTGTTCTTTTCTTTACAATTCCTTTCATTCCATGCCATTCTCCATGTAATTTTCATTCCTCAGATACTTGTTTTATTTAAATTTTTTCATTTTGCGGAAACATGTCTGATTAGTCATTTCAATGGTATTCACAAAAAATAAACATCAGCTCAGTTCAGCTATGAAATCTATTCCAATACAAGGTGGCAATGGTGGTGACTAATTTTTAAGCGCCTCAACCGCACCATACCATTGTACTAATGTCCACCCATTCACATCATCGATGCAGACGAAAAGAATTCAAAATTTTGTGGTTAAACAATAGATAGTGGTGGCAATAGGTACGTAGTAAACGATAGCAGGAACGATAACAAACAGCCACAGGTTATTTGTAAACGTTAGAGACGATAGCGTGAGCTAAATTGTTTTCAAGAAAGAGGAACGTGAGCAGCGAAAGTATTTCATTCGCTTGAATGATAAATGTTGAGATATATTTTAATCGGGTAGCTTTAAGCAACTAATAACCACATTGCTGACTACCACCAAAGAATATGGATATAAAGAATGCGCATCATGTAGAAGTAAAATTTCTTATGGCGGGTTGTGTTATTTGATTTAGTTGTCGATCAGACTGCGTCAAGAACACGTGTGTAGCGGATGCGTTATCATTTTATTTCAGAATAACACTCAAAAAATATTTTATGTTAAAAATGTTCTATGTCATTAGCTGGCCGTATTTAATTTTTTTATTTTTTCTTCTAATAAAAAATGGGTTTTTTTATTTTTGTTTATCTAAAAAAAACTAGGTATAATTTTTAAGCCAAAGATGGATAGCAAGGCATATCCAATAGGTAAACTTATGTCAACAGCTGACGCGTTTTTAAATGTCAAAATTTTGTTGTTTTTTTGTTTGTTTTGTTTCGATAATCATTTTCGCATTTATAAACCCTCATATGTACCGGATGTATCCTTAACGATACGCACTCTAGAAATTCTTCAGGATTACTGTTTCAAAGCCAATTTTATTAAAATTTTTGCAAGATGATTAATAATATTTAAGCCTTTAACACTAAATCCATATATCTTTTAAACTACAACCTAGATTTACTATATTTATATTTATTTAGAGGAGGCTGATGAATTACCCAAAAAAAGATTTCGGTCTCTCCAACTAAGTGCCAAAACTATGACCAATAACAAATAACGTTAGCATCTGCCATTTTTATCGATGGCCATATAAAAACATGTTCTTTAGATAAAGTGGAAATGTTATTGACTGCATGGAATAATTTTTTTTAATTTATAGGTGCCCCACTATTGCGTAATTAAGCATGACATAAAAATCAAAAGAAATTTCAATATATAAAATGTATTTAGTTTTTTTAATTGCTTTTATTAATTTCCTATAGAGGTTTGAGGGTTAATTTTTTTGACATACCGCGTACTCTTTAACAAAAACAAAATGCCTGTTGTTTTTGCATTGTTGTACTTGTTGTACACTTAAGGTTACCTATTAGATGTGCCTTTATGGATAGCTTTATGTTCTTTTAATAAAAAAAAAATCACAACCAGTGATGCCGTTTAGCTATTTTTAACCAAAATTTCCGGATTTGGTTATTTATTTTTCTTATAAAAAGAGCTTTTGTTTGTAGAAATGAATTAATTTGTAAGACTAAAATTTAAGTTTGTTATTTTTTGTTTCTTTTCTTACTATGTTGTATTAATTATAATTTATATTTGAAAAATAAAATAAAAAAACTTTGAATTTAATTTTGGTTATATTTTTTCTTATTTGGTAATTTTTTTCACAAATGTTGGTTACAATATTTTTTTTTCGTGGAAATACTGACCAGAATAAGTGATTTCAGAAAATTTAATAAAAAAGTGGTCAAACAACAAAAACGCACGATGAGAGCAACGCATTGTTACGCTCTTCGTTTCTCTTTCCTTCCCTTCTATATTTCCCCCCGCGTCATGAAGTATTTTTGAAAAATATTCCAAAATATGTTGAAATGCACTTTCTTTATACTTTATTTTCTTTGCTACCACTTTGTTCACTTGCTTCTTCGATTTTCGATTACAGTGTTACAGAGGATCAACACACAAATTTCTCCAAATCTATTGTTTTCTAACAGCAGGCGATTACAACCACAGACATACTTACTTTCAGGGATTCCGACTCGTTACTCCTAGAAGCAGAGTGTTATTTAATACAATATCTAGAATGTGCTTGGTTGTGATATAGAGTGGGCAACCAATTTACTTACCTTTCGGTACAGAGAAAATTGTAGATGTTATTGACTTTTAAGTGATCAAGAAGATGTCAAGAGATTAGTTTTAAATTAGGGCTTAGAGCAGTCTTGAAATTACGAAAAATTTGGCAGCAAATTATTCATTGTGTCTTGCGACCAGGAATCTTAAACGACCTGCAATGGATTCAAAAGGAAACAGAGCTCAATCGAACATAAAATGTCCATTCGTAGAAATAAATGCTGATACCGGATAGATTCTTTTGATTTACACCTTCCAGCAAACGCGATTTAACTTTTCACTGATAGATCCAAATCATGCAACAATGTCGGATGTGGAATCTTTTCGGAACAGCTGAAAGGACATCTAACCTTTGCAATATGAAATTTTTGTAGTACTATTCAGGCTGTAAATATCGCCGCCGTTCGAATTGCGTATCGCAATATATCGTATGGTGATATACGCATATTTACCGGCAGTAAAGCGGCCATTAGATCCCTACAGAATATGTATACAACATCTAAGATTGTCTGACCTTCGGCTGTCTCTGGAGGAGTTAGCGAGACATTGACGGTTACCTCTATATGGGTTCCTGAACACGGCAACATCGGATCTAACAACAAAGCCAACACACTTGCAAAAGCTGGTAGAATTCCATGGAATTCCTGTATGGGATTGGCATTACTCTATAGGCAAACAAACAAATGGTCTCACAGCAATTTCATTCATTTGAAAAGGTGAGATGGAATGATGAATCCACTTGTAGAGAAACCGCCCTGATCTGAACCGATACGGATACATATATCAGAATTTGGATTAAATCAATCAAGATTCCATCTAAGGAATTCCATAACAGTTAACTGACTGGTTGGTTGAGGACCCTTGGCAGAGCCTTCTTTGAGAGCTTGAGTTCTGTGTCGAGAGCCGACATCAAGGCTCTCCACAGATTCATTAGCAGTTTGAGCTGGTTGAGAGGTGCTAGGGCTTCATAAGTGTAGTCGCGCGCTCAACCCTTGTTTTGTGTCTGTTTCTTTCTGTGTGATTCCCATCCTCCCCTTACCCTTATGCCCTCCTTTCATCCTATTCCCTCTATTTCCTTCCCTCTCCAAGGACGTTGTACAATGGGTCAATTTCGACCTCCGGGTATTGTACTTGTCTTAACGGACAAGTACACGTCCTCTAACCTAACCTAACCTAACCTAACTGACTGGTGCCAGTTAAACCCAACCTAACCTAAACTAACCATGGTGGATTATATTGCGATCGATCAGACATGCCATTAAACATTCATACTCGTAAGAAACCTTGCAATGCATCTAGGTTTTTACAAATCTTTAAAGGCCTTAGTCGTAAAATGACATGGATTCGATAATGTGTTGGTCTCCTGCGAATAGTAATAGTGATCTTGTTGCAATGCTATCTATACGGCTTTTCAATATGACTTATTCTTTTGCAATCACTTATCAATTGCAATCGTCAACAGAAACCATGCAAACGGATTCCTAATTAGAAATTTCCATTTGTGACCATAAAAGTTACAGTCATGTGTCCAACTCTTGTGCTAATATGGCATTTAATTCCCCAAACTTATGGAACTTTGGAATTATTTGTTTCGTGTTAACGTCTTTTATGGGCGAACAGTTTGTCGTCTTTAAGCGCAGTGTAAGCACAGATGTTTGAATGTTAAATTCATTCTCTCTTTCACTCACTCTTTCTCTAAATTTGTCTTTCCTGTGTCGACTTCATAAATGTCTAAATATTTTTGCTTTTGTTTTCACTTCATTGTTTATTCTGTTTTGATGTCTTTTTTCTTTCTTTGTTTGACTATTTTTTTTTTTTTCTTTTTCGTTTTCATTTGTAAAACATTCAATTTAAGGAAATTAAAATGAATAGAATGGAGAATGGAAAGAGATGGAGAACAAACAATGTTCCTTTGTTTCAAATCTCTTCCAAAAAAGGGATTTCATTGTAAAATTCCAACTTGGAGTGGGTGCATACGTGGTAAACTCAGTTGTAAGTAAACATTTTGAATATTTTGTATGTGAAACATACGCAACGCATGCTAAATAATTTCGCATTCTTATGAAAAACCTCTTAGGATTTAATTAATTCATTTCGTACACATTCATTTCCACTTATTCGTATTCATATTCGTATTATTCATTTATCCTCTAGAAGAAGGAGTATTTGAATCTTACAAGTAAATCGTATAGAAGTCTGAATACAAATTTAAATATTTAAATTTAAGCACCAGCTGCTATTTGCATGTTCAAAGCAGGTTAATTATAATGAACTTGAGATTATTTGCTTATAAGGAGAGAGTAGATTACACTTTGTGTAGGTAGATGAAACCTTGCTTAAGAAGTTCATAAAATATTTGAGGCTTGGAGTCAAGAGATGATGTAAACGTTCCATATTTACTGTCGGTAAATATGGGTATATTACAATACGATGTACTCTGATACTGAATTCGTACATCAGTCAGCTTTATAGCCATTATGGCAACCTGAACTTCAGATATCAGTAAGCAGGTAGTGTAAGAAGCTATCTAATATTTAAATATTCAGGTGAGAAGATTTACTATGACTTTGTCACGTAATTTAGATCCATTAGTGAATACTTGGGTGACGTTCTTCGGGAGGTGAAATCCATTGTCATAAAAGGATCTTTTCAATAACCTCGTTATAAAACCATGAACGAAAGCGGGTTCAGGTATCGTACCCATTTTGGCATGACCATAGCTACTACTATTGTGTGGTAGCCAGTTAAAAGTGGGGTTTCTTTTCCCTTTGATTTGATTACAAAGTTGTATAGCCAGTAGAGTTAATACCCCAGTTTGCCACCCAAGTGGGTGCCTTCAGTAGAGGGTTAAGACTGAGGTTCAACAGTAGAGGTGAAAGTATACCTTCTTGTTGTGAACCTAGGATCGTCACTTTAGCGATATTCGATACGCCTGTATCTTAGCAGTTTTTTTTTAAGAAAAGCGGTGAATGCAAGATTAATATGCTGTTGTCTCATGGTGTTAAGAGCGTCTCCGGTTTAACGTTATTGAAAGCACCATCTACAAGGACAGCAATCAGAGTATATTTCTTGTAGTGTAGGTTGTAGTAGCTTTTTCAGAATTTTCCAGAATCTCCATCCATAGGGAACATCCCTGAAAGGTCGTGTAACACTTAGGGCCATTATTACAACTTGCCGTTAACTAAAGGGAGGATTTTAACGGGCAGATAAATTGTTTTTCTTTATTATGAGTACCCAATAAGATAGAAGTGATCGTTAAGCTAAAGGGAAGATCATCCTACCTTTAACATTTAAAGGTCACTTTGTGTTTGAACTTGCCATATCATATACTATTTTCGATATGGCAACTTCAAATTTAAACAAAATGAGCATATACAACAAAAAAACGAAGTCCGCTGTTGCCACTGCGTTAAAAAAAAAACTTGTTTAATTGAGCAGTTTTATCGACTTTGCTCCGGCACTGCCATATTTTAATTTTATTTTATCTGTAAGTTGTAATAACGAAAATCAGTTAAAGGTAACTTTACAGTTCCCTTTAGCTAAAGGTACCTTTAACTAAACCCAAGTTTAACGGCAAGTTGTAAGAATGGCCCTTAATTGGGAAAACAGCAAAGAGCAATACTATTACACCCAAGATAAAAATTCAAAATGGCAATCCCATCATACTCGAACCTACTACAGTAGACCAATCGCCTGCCTAGCAGTCAAACAAAATATTAACCTCTTCAGAGACGATTTTTTTATGGTGACAAAAAAATGATTAAAATTTTGTTTTCTTTTTAAATGAATTAACTTTATTTTAATAGGAATTCAAAAAGCAAAAAAAATTAAAATTCACAAAAAGGGATAACGTCCACATTTGTGGCCACTGAGCGTTAATGGTAATATATGTGTGAACATTTTAACATTAACACATTTAACATTTCTCACAAATGTAGAGAGTTCGTCTTATACAATTTTTGTCGTGACATCTGTGGGGATTTTTCAGTTCATTGTATTTAGGATAATGACTTATACCGTCCAGTCTGATTCCAGTGTTAACTTTAGTGCAGCTGTTAGATTTTTTAGGTAGTGATGGTAAAACTTATTATATTAAATAAATCTGATATTTTTTTTTTCAAATATTAACGATTTCTTGATATAACCAATAAAACAGATTGCCAAAGAATTTTTTCACATTTTTTTTTTAAGTATCCAACTATGCACCGGAAATAATATCATCAGTGCAGACAAACGGTAAAATGTTTACTTCTCTTGTTAGAAGATATGGTAGTCAATAAGTTATTATCAAATTTTTGTTGTTTCTATTATTTTACAATTATAATTAAAAAAATCAAACGTCCACATATGTGGACAAGGGCGTGAAGAGGTTAAATGCAGAATACAGAAGCAAGGTAAATAAAAAACCAAAAATCAACTCTAGCGAAAGAATTTTAAAAATTTAAATTAAAGTGATTTATATTTTCATTATAACCTTGATTGTTAGAGTTTTTGGCCGAATTTTTACTTCGTAACGCATTTCGCATTGTGACATTAGGAAACAAGTTGGTTGTTGTAACAACAAAGTATGAGTGAAGAAAATTCATTTCCATTTCACTTGTAAAACAAATAAGAAAGCGCAACTTACAAGTTTAGCTTACTTACAACACACGCTGTTCGACTAGAAAAACTTCTGCTCACATCGTGTTCTATTTTTTCAGGCTTAAGATGAAAATGCTTAAATACATATGTATGTATGTTAAATATGTATTTCCATATGTATTACAAACAATTTTCACTTTTTGACATGTTAATGGAACATCATAAATTCATAACAGTTTTCGTTTTCGTTTTTTTTTTTTTTAATAAAAACTTTTATAAAATTCTTATAATAAAAATAGAAATAGACTAACGGCTTAAAAATGTCACAACTTGTTTGTAATATTGTTTTTATTGTAATACTACCGTAATTTTATAAACTTAACAGTCTCTAATACATACAATATTGCAACAATAGCAGTCATTTTCGTTGACCCACATCCTTAGATCAGACACACTTATGCCATGCATTCGTAGTCATGCCAAGGAAAAGCATAATTTTCTCATGCAACCCATATGGTCGCCAGCATATGTGGCGGCTATGACCCGGCATATGCTATTTTCGTCGTTTTTTTTTTTAAGAGTCATGCATGTTGTGTCATGCTTTACTATACAATTGCATGAATTGCAGCCATAAGCAACACGCAATAAAAAAACGAATTTTATTTTAATTACTATTATAGGATTGCAGCGAAAAGTTTCTTAAATAAAATAGAATTGGAAATTGTATACGGCATCTTAAATGAACCGATGTTGAAGATTGTGAAATTAGTTTTCAGAAAAAAGTATCTATTAATTTAAAAATTAACTCGATTTGAATTTAAAACTTCAAAGCATTATTTGAACTTGACATGCAATAGTTTCAGTGTTTCGGTTTGACAACAACAGACCTTTCTTTTGGTTTTTATGACAAATTCAACACTCGAGGAATAATAAATGCATACATCATCTACGTAATCCCTTTGCATTCTATTTTGCTAAAGTTAAAAAAATAAATCAACATTATCTGTGAAAAAGTGTGGTAGACATACATTATTGACTATTACAATCCTTTGGCCAGGATTACGGCTTGATTTATCACATCACATATGTTCTGCGTCGATTGACGGAACTTACAGATATACAGTTTAACATCGAATCCTTAGTACAAATTCAACAAGCTTTTTATGGTAATTTTTATTCACTTTCAGAGGTTTTTCAAGGGGTCGCCGAAACAAACATTCTTCTCATATTTCCAGAGCTGAGGTTTAAACTCTTAAGTGCTCGTCCAGAAAGCCGATACCCTACACACATTTTATGTTCGAATACAGTAGAAGGCAAACAGTTTTTATTATAAGGATAACAACCTAGCTTCTCACACCACTTATGTTGTGGGTGTTAATTTTTGAGAAACTTTTCATGGCAATTTAATCACTCTCAGGGCCATTATTACAACTTGCCGTTAACTAAAGGGAGGATTTTAACGGGCAGATAAATTGTTTTTCATTATTATGAGTACCCAATAAGATAGAAGTGATCGTTAAGCTAAAGGGAAGATCATCCTACCTTTAACATTTAAAAGTCACTTTATGTTTGAACTTGCCATATCATATACTATTTTCGATATGGCAACTTCAAATTTAAACAAAATGAGCATATACAACAAAAAAAAACGAAGTCCGCTGTTGCCACTGCGTTAAAAAAAAAACTTGTTTAATTGAGCAGTTTTATCGACTTTGCTCCGGCATTGCCATATTTTAATTTTATTTTATCTGTAAGTTGTAATAATGAAAATCAGTTAAAGGTAAGTTTACAGTTCCCTTTAGCTAAAGGTACCTTTAACTAAACCCAAGTTTAACGGCAAGTTGTAATAATGGCCCTCAGAGTTTTTGCTAGAAATCTGCTGAAAGGCAGTTGCCGAAGAAATATTTATTCACATATCGTTTTGTTGGAGATGTCAGACCGTGGCCTCACGTCTAATACGGCACTAATAGACTACGGCGATTACATCTTTTTTAATATCACTTTAACTAAATCAAGCTATAGTTGATGAAAGCTTTAGTTTCGGTCAGGAGCATAACAATGTCACAAAGCTTCTACAGCTCCTTATTTGATTTCCTATTTTTTTTACTTCCCTGTTCCATTTTTTTAACAACAACTCTCCAGCTAAATCTTCTGGTCATCTGTCGTTACATATAATGCTCTCTGAGAAAATTTCTGGTATAGTTATGTTGAAACCTTAGCCAGTAAGTTCTATTCTTTCCACAACGAGAGAGAGAGAGAGTATAGAAATTCAAAATTCGAGTATGTTGTATTCCAAACTAAGACGGTTTCTAAGATATTCGTTGTTGATATTATTCTCTTTGGGGGTTCACAACACTTCTGGAAAAAAATTCAAAAACCATGATGAAGCATTGCGTGTTCTATGACTATATTAGAACTGAAGATGTTTAGATTTGAAGTAAAGTTCTGTAATACAAATAATTTTAAAAAATAATTTCAGGCCCTCCTTCAATTAAGAATCACCTCCTATATTTGAACGTAGTTATACTTAGAAATTTTACGGATTTTTTTAGATTAGAAAATAATACAACATAATAGTAGCAATGAACTTCACAATTCACTTTTACCTTAGAAACAATTCTTTTGTAATAATTCGTCTAACAAAGTTTTATTAAATTTTTTTTTTTTTTTAGTTTCTGTCTACAAATAAAAAAATTATTAACAATCCCTTAAAATCTTTTAAAACTCTTGAGCTTCTCAGTTGAATATTTATTCATCCAAGCCATTAATACGAATCGTTCTAATACCATCACTTAGATGCCATTCTTCTAAAAAGCTTTTTAATGCCGTCATCGTATCAAAGTATAGTTTTAATGGCTTTGTCTGTAAAACTGCTTATTCTTAGATTTTACTTTTCATAGCTACACTTGCCATGCATATGCTTGAAAAACTTTTCAGTTTTTTTTCTTTTGTTTTTTGCTTTTCTTTAATGCATGCAAAACTATTTAAATCTGGGTCATGTTAAGGACTTTATTTTTGGGTACAGGGACGATACATTTATTGTGTTGTAATCGTATATTAAGTGACGTCGATAAAGTATTTAATGCATGTGAGAGTGTATTTCTTAAAAACGAAGTGCCTTTGCAAGTAATATTTAAAACTTTTTGTTTAGTACGTACAGATAAAATACAATTTGTAAATCGTAACGGATGGACATACATAGCTTTAGAAAGATTTTTTAAAGAAATTTCAATTATATTGTATGAGTACAGATTACGGCCGATAACTATAGTTTCGATGTATAGAGTTAATTTGTGTATCTTGGCTCCGCAGTTACTACCAAAAACGATGTCAGTCTGGATATCAAGCGTAGGATTACTATTGCCAACGGTTGCTACTATGGTCTCAGTAGCAGTGACCTCTCTCGAAAGACAAAACACGATTCTTTATGGCACAGAAGCATAGATGCCCATAAGTTGGCCTCATCGCTAAAGTTGATTTTTCAATGAAAAGCGCACCGTACTTTGATTAAACAGAACACCCATTTTGTTAAAAGAATTTTATTATTTGCCCATGTTGTTGAATGCTATATCAGCTAATTTGAATACGGATCCATAACGCCGACAACCCAAAATCCAAGCAGTATTTTTTCGGAATGCAATGAACGCCTTTGATGTCGATTGTCTCAAATTCGATAATTTGTATTGCCATGTGGATTTGGCAAAACAAACGGAATAAATAGCAACTAATTTGACAGATATCGCTTCAAAAACATGACCTTTTTAAAGTCTCTGTTAGAAGAACCTATACAAACTATCTTAGCTTTTTTCCGTTCACTCCTCTGAGATGAATTAGGTCCAGTGCAGTGGTGTTGTCGAGCCGGAACGCTGGAGTCGGAACGTCGTTCCGGTACTTCCTTTTTGGACAGGAACGCGTTCCGGAACTAAAGATGATTTCTGATAACGAGAATTGGAAATGATTTTCGATTGCTTTCCTTTTTATGCTATATACAGGGCCGATCCTGGCGACCCCGTCGTCAAATTTGGGACATGAGACCTTTAAAAAAAAAAACGCCGCCGCCAGGATTATCATGGAAAATCACCCCCGTCGTTAAATTTGGGACATGAGACCGCACAGAGCGGCCGCCTACCCAGGATCGGCCCTGTCTATATAATTATATATACGCGTTCCGGTAAAAAAAAAAATTAGCACAACACCACTGGTCCAGTGTATTGTTTTTCCCAAATATTAGGACCTCTAGCTTACGAAATCTGGGCAATTGTAGCCTGGTGTACAATGCAATAAATGGAATTGGATTATTCAAGTTTATGACATGTAATACTCAGGCTCTATTTGCCAAAAATTCTGAAGAATTTATTTCGATTGTCAAGACATTATTTTCTCTTCTCTTTTATATTACGTGTATGTATTTCACATACATTTCTTCAAATTATTTTTGAGAAAAAAAAAATGCTTAAATATTTCTATTACTTTAAATGAAATATTAAGTATTTATTCTGACTAATTATAAATGCAATAATTAAATATTTAACCTATTAAAACTATTTCCATACATTACTCACCACCTTGTAGTATTATTCATATTTAAACTTTCAAGCGATGTTAACTAATGGCAAATTGTACCATAACTTGCATAAAATTTTATTCATGTACACCGACCTTTCGCCTGGAATATTTTTCTTTTTATGGCCACAATAAAAATGTATTTATGATTGCATCGCATTACAAATTATTCAAAAAATAATGGAAATAGAAAATAATTGAAATAATATTTTCTAGCGGCAACATTTTCACACGCGACAATTAATGTCATGCAAAAGAAAAGAAAATAGGAAAAAAGGTGAAAGAACTTTTTAATTCCGATTTGTTTGTACATGTGTATACTGTTGGCCTGCAACTATTTTTAGATTTTTTTTTTTTCGTTTTTTTAATTAAAAGTTTTGTCTTGTTCTTCCTGAATGGTGAAGTAATTTTTTTTTTCATTTATTTTCCATTTTTAAAGAACTTTTATTAAATGTCAGGAAGCCTCTATTGAAACATGTCAAAGTTTTTAAATGTTGAAAGTGAAAATTATGCTGCTACACTCGTAATAAAATATTGTAAAAAGGCGTTAAAAGTATTCACTTAAAATACGAAATAATCACTGAATTAAATTGAGGAAGTTGGGTGCACTAGTACTCTAATAGTGTTCTAGTCTATTAGTGTGAAGGTTGTGGGTTCGATTCCCACCAGAGATTCTGAGCATATGGTTTTAGCTATTCCGTAAGTTTCAATGATCTTTGAATAGAAAACTTTATTGTAAATTGAACAAGATTAGCAAACTTTACATAGGCTTACCTTAATGAACAGGCCATTGTCCTTTGGGTAGGCATACCGAACAACTCAGCATTCCGGCAAATGACTTCTGCAGGAATTGTGGGTCTGAAGAGAAGGAAGAGCCTGTATTCCACCGCCTAGAGAGCCGTGTTCTTACATTGTTCATATATCGGGTCCGCCATCTAACGTTTTTTTTTCAACTAGTGCTTATTTCGGGAATGGTAATACTTAGCTCATGTCTGATTAGACAGATAATTAGTTTTATCCTTCCGCTGAACGAATATGATCGTGTATACGCTTGAACAACGCTGGGAAATATTGCGACATTACTTTGAAAATCATGGTAATGTCGCAGAATACAAAACATTGCAAAACATAGTCAATGGCGATCGTTATCGGGCCATGTTGAACGAATTTTTGTTCACAAAAATTGAAGAGGAGGATATTGGCAACATTTGGTTTCAACATTACGGCGCTACGTGCCGCACAGCCGAAGCTACACTCGATGTTTTGCGCCCTGTTTTTGAAGATCGCATTATCAGCCGCAGAGCTGATGTCGTTTGGCCACCTCGGAAATGCGATTTGACACCGTTGGACTATTATTTGTGGGGTGCCGTCAAAGATAAGTGTTACGCCGACAAGCCAGAGACAATTGACGCTTTAAAGGACAATATTCGTGAAGCCATGGTGAAATACAGTTGCACACAATCGATAATGTGCATGGCCAGCCGAGGCAGCCATTTGAATGAAATTAATTTCCATTATTAACCGGAAGGATTATACTTTCAAATAAAAAAAGAAATTTGAGAAAATATTCAGTAGGTTTTTTTAAAGCATTTTCAAAAAAAAAAGTTATTTGGCGGACCCTTTAAAATGATATTTGAAGCAACATCTGATAACAAATCTAAAAGTTTTGCTCATCTTCCACAACTGTTGGTCTAAATTCGACAATACGGATACGTCTAAATGATATGCCATCAGTATTAGTAATATTCCACAATCCTCAATTTATGGTAAATGCTGTGTTATAGTTCGCTACGCTCCAAGTTATATTTCTTTCAAAGAACTCGGTGATTTTTGATGGCAGATTTTTAAGGCAACATTTGTCTTTGATACCTGAAGGCATTCATTAGCCCCCATACTTGTAAATAAAGAATTTCAAATGGTGGAACTGTAATCTCCATCAGATTGAGAAATTGAATTTTTTTTTTAAGCGAGGAGACCTAGAAGCAATAAATAAAATAAATGTTATTACTGACTGCTGGAGCTTTGAAATCGTGCGCTCTTCAAGAATTCATGTTGCAGTAAAACTTGTGGTCAACATTGTATGATATATACCCTCTAAGCGTGACCGGTTTCTTGCCAATTGCAAAGAATTGTTCTGTAGAAACGATTCAATAGTATCCTGTAATAATAATCAAACAACACATAAAACATTATTATGAGCATTTAGATCTCTAAGGGCCATTATTTCAACTTGCCTTTAACTAAAGGGAGGATTTTAACGGGCAGATAAATTGTTTTTCATTATTATGAGTACCCAATAAGATAGAAGTGATCGTAAAGCTAAAGGGAAGATCATCCTACCTTTAACATTTAAAGGTCACTTTATGTTTGAACTTGTCATATCATATACTATTTTCGATATGGCAACTTTAAATTTAAACAAAATGAGCATATACAACATCGTTTACCATTTCATAGCACAATTGTGCGGAGAGAACTCACACGCATTCTTGTGTTTTTTGATTTAGTTGTCGATCAGACTGCGGCAAGAACACATGTGCGGCGGATGCTTTACCATTTTTTTCAGAATGACACTCAAAAAATATTGTATGTTAAAAGATGCTTTTGATAATATTCAATGCCTTATATATTTTGTCGCATAGTATAATTTTTTTTTTAAATGCTTTGGAATGCTTGCTTTTTCTCTATTAATAAAAAATGGTTTATTATTTTTTTATCTTTATTTATCTAAAAACATGGTCTAATTTTTAAGCCAAAGATGGATACCTTTACGATCTTTTAATAAAAAATGGATTTTTTATTTTATTTTTATTTATCTAAAATTATTAAGCCAAAGATAGATAACTTTACATATGTAAGTTGATAAAATGAAAATCAAAATAACGTATATTACTAACACTTTTCTATGGCTGTAAATAAATCAATTCTCTCAATTTATTTTCTCTCTCTTACTCACTAATATATAACCAAAAAATTTTTGGTAAACCCTGATATACAACAAAAAAAAGAAGTCCGGTGTTGCCACTGCGTTAAAAAAAAAACTTGTTTAATTGCGCAGTTTTATTGACTTTGCTCCGGCACTGCCATATTTTATTTTATCTGTACGTTGTAATAACGAAAATAAGTTAAAGGTAACTTTACAGTTGCCTTTAGCTAAAGGTACCTTTAACTAAACCCAAGTTTAACGGCAAGTTGTAATAATGGCCCTAAGTCTCTTGCGCATATTTTATTCCAGATACATATTTGACATTTTCAGTCAAGTGAACCCTTTTAGTTTCGGATATAGGATAGGCGGCATCTTATATTTTCAGGCTTAAACAGTTTATGCAACCAGAGCAACAAACAATTTGCTGTCTATTATTGTATTTTTTTTTCTTTTAAGCTGGCGATGTTTTTAATTCTTTATTTTTATTTCGAATTTCCTTTTCTAATATACAAACAATATTTTTGCAAGTAAAACGACTAAAATAATACAAATAGCAATATTGAGTAAATTATTTCATCCATAACCAGACTTTTTATATGGATTTACTTAAAATGTTTACAAAATCTCCAGGCATTCTTAACAAATTTTATTCAACATATTTGAAAGTCAAATTATTGCTCTTTTCATTCCAACCATTCATACACACTCTTTCCTTGAAATTTGTCTTCATCTTTTAAAATGTAAAACCACACAATAATATACACTGGCTATGTACGTTCTTAAATCGTTTTCACTGTCACCATAAATACTGCCATCAATATATTAAATGGAAACGATGTTGACGATGTTTATGACAACATGCCAGGACATTAATGATATTTTGCTGACGACAGCGACAACGTTGCTGTTGATGATAATGATGATGATGACACCTAAAAAATGTTTTACATAAAAAGTAAACCCCACCCTTAAGCGTATTTACACAACACATCCTTTACAAAATTGTTGATGGTTTTATTGTTCCTGTTGTCTTTGTACGAGTATGTCAATATCAGGTCAGGTCGAACGAAATAATAACAAAAATGAAAATGAATAACATTCCATGCAGAAAGGGAGTTGAAGTTATTTATACAGCTTTGTTAGCTTTGTTAGCGTTCTTTACAAAATAGAACCTTGAGCATAGAATTTAAAATGGCATGTGGGGCTTATGATATAATTTGTAACGTTATCATGAGTTATTTTGTATCAATTTGGATTCATCTGCAATGGGGTTAAGTGAAGTATAACATTCAATATTTTATCATTTCTTTAATGGTTTTTAAACACGACAAACGGTATTCGTTTTCGAGCATAAATGTTTTCTATTAATTTTTATGAATCTTAGAAAAGAATACATTTTTTCCTTTTTTTTTCATTTTTTACTCCTTTTAATCTATTTTACGATGTTTTTTCATCAGAGTCTTCTCTGATGATTTTTATTTTTAGATAAGAAAAGTCTAAAATATGGGCTCTTGTTATCGCATCATAAATATGCAGAGGCTTTACATTACATGTGGAATTTTTTAGAACATGAAGTAGTCATTAGAAGTTTTACTTTTACTTTCTTACTTAATTGGTCGTTACAACCCTTTAGTCGGGCTCACGATCTAGGTTCCCACACCAACCATGCGCGTTGCGTTAATTTTATCCATGAGTGGCGGGACCAAATGACATATTTAAGTTTTTGCCACAAGACTGCTGGAAGTAAGTCGACGAAGGAAATATTTTTTTTTTTCATTTTTTTTTTGTTTGAGATGTCTGAGCTAGGGTTAGAACAGGGGTTACCAAAAAATTTTTGGTTGTGTATTAGTGAGTAAGAGAGAGAGAGAAAATAAGTTGAGAGAATTTATTTATTTACAGCCATAAAAAAGTGTTAGTGATATACGCTATTTTGATTTTCATTTCAACAACATACATACATTAAGCTATCTATCTTTGGCTTAATAATTTTAGATCAATAAAATAAAACAATTTATTTTTTATTAAAATAAAAAATTAGACCATGTGTAATAGATAAATAAAAATAAAAAACCCAAATAAAAATAGCGAGAATTCCAAAGCATTTAAAAAAAATTATACTATGATACAAATGAAAAATGAAATACGCCCAGCTAATGACATAGAACATTTTTAATATAAAATATTTTTTATGTCGCCGCACATGTCTTCTTGTCGCAGTCTGATCGACAACTAAATCAAAAAGCACAAGAATGCGTGTGAGTTCTCTCTGCACAATTGTGCTATGAAATGGTAATCCCTGGGTTAGAACCAAGGGCTCCACTAGACTAATCGCTACATATTCGGAATGAAATTGTTTCTATTTGTTCAAAAAATATTATGCAAAATCGCAAATAGTGGCCATAGAGATGATGACAACCCAGAAATAGTTTCAATAACGGGATACTCACGTCCTTGTCGTTGACACGATAACTATACTTGAATAGCGTGAATTGAGGCAGCTATGATACAGATCCCCACAAAATCGTGAAATTATAGAAACTATTATAATGTCAAAATCTTGGGTATAGTTGGTCTGCATTCAACTATTGACTACATGATAACTGAACCCGCTTTCTATTCTGATTATTCCACGAAAATATGGAATATATTAGGTTATGGAATAAGTACTATTATAATAACGGTTTAAGACTCCCTGAGAACGTCATTGAAGTATACGCTGACGGATTCAGATCACAGGACGAAGTCGTATGAGGAATCTTTTCAGAACAAATGTATTTTAGATTGTCCCTTGAATTACCCGATTACTGTATTTAGGTCGGAAAAATGTCTACAAAGATTGCCAATAATAGCATAGTTCATCGGAAGATCTTATGTTAAGATCATATTATCAATAGAGCGCATGGCCTGGTAATTATGAATGGTAATGTGCCACTTACGATAAGTTTTCGTTAGTCAACTTTTCAACCAATAATCGACATGGATTTCCAATTCATAATTTATTTTAAAATATGTAACTCGATGAATAGCCTCACCAGCGCTGCCTTTTGAAAAAGTCTTGGACTTAACAAAGTTCTGTACCACTACAGTCATAACAACAATCAAATACAATCGGTTTAGGATTGGTACAATCCTATAATTCTAGGACCTATTACAGCAGACCAGTTAGCCGCTTATGTAGCTGGAAAAATTGATTTAAGAAACTTGTTCAAAGTAAAGAAATAATAAATATGAAAGAGATTATGTCTCTTAAAGAAACGAGAAGGAATGTAGAAAAATTGGCCTAACCACAAAGCTCCATAAGGAACTGCAAGCAATTAAATGAATTTTTAATGTCAGTAATTAGAAACAGATGTACACTAGTGGCATAAACTAAAGCAACTGACTTAATTTTTGACATTTCCATATGAATCGTGTGAAAAGCAATCCTGAGAATTTTTAAAGATTCATTCACTTTATTCATTTTAAAGAATCATTCACTTGGTTTAGAACAGGACATCAAATCCTAGCGAATGAAATAACAAGAGTTGAGTAGAAGTGATGGCGTTAGGTCAAAAAGAAGCATTAAAAAACATAAAATTGATGAATTAATAGGTCTAATGCCTCGCTGATGACTTCTTAATTTACAAAATATCGAACATTTTATTAATTGTTAAATTATGTAAAAAAATCAAAAAAAAATTGCTAGTTTTGGCCACCTAAATTTTAGAAATTATTTTATTTTCTTCGAACTAAAAAAATTTATTTCAATAATTTTTTTTTTAGTAAATTAATAAACCCTCAAAGACTTGAAAAAGCTATCTTTAAAAATTCTCAGGATTGTTTTTCACACGATTCATATGGAAATGTCAAAAATTAAGTCAGTTGCTTTAGTTTATGCCACTAGTGTACATATATGCACATATGCTGGTAGTAGTCACAAGGATGAAATTTTTTTCTTGTATTTATGCGGCAGGGTATTTTAGTTTCAGACTCAGCTCAATAGTTCAAAAATTTTTTTTTTTCATTTTTCAATAGAAAAGGAAAATAATAAAAACATTTTAATATTCATGAAAGCAAAAACATATCAACATATGAAGCTTTAATACTTAACAGACTGGCAGTCGCATGAAGTCAATGAATGGATGAATGACATACAAGTCACCAACAAATAGGCAGACTATCTGACAGATATTCATAAAAAAATAATCCACACTACACCAAAGAATACCCCATAAATGTTTGCATATTCATGGTTAAATAGATATGAATGGTTGGAATGGTTTGAATGCGAAGAAATATCGGCACATGAACAAAAAAAAAATCTGTTGGATTTGAAATTGTTTAACGACCATGAGATAGATGTTAGACAACAAAGACAATATTGAATGAATTTTTCTTTTTTCTGTTTCTTTATAAACTTTTTGAATTTTTAACTCTTTTTCAGAGTTTTGGGAACCTTGAAAATTGTGATTCTATGTTTAAAGTTTAAAGTTTTTATTATTTTTTTTAATTATTTTTAAAGGAAGCTTTACAAAGGGCCGTTGTTGGCTAAAGGCTAGAATTTAAAAACTGCAACCAACACTAATAGCTTAAACGTAAGCTGCAATTTGTTTTTAAAGCGATGTTTAATTCAAGAGTTTTAAAATACCATCTCGTAACGAGAATGAAAAAAAAAACATTTGTATTATATTTTCAAGAAAGTAGTTGCACTTCTAAATACTACCCACATCATATTGGCATTGTATATTTTGTTGTTGTAACACTTTATAAGTTACGCCAAAAGCTCAGAGCCTATTATACCGGGTTATCCATTTCGTGGCTTCAAAAGTAAACGTAAATAAAACACATATAAAATATTTTTTTCATGATATTTCTTTTTTATTGTAAAGTTTGAACGTTGACATTACAGATATGTGAAACACTACATCATTTAAATGACCTCCACGCGAAGTGTTGCAAGCATTGATTCTTTTGAGGTAATTTTCGACCACTTTTTGACACATATTGGGCGGTATCTCAGCCATAACTTGACGAATGTTGGTTTTTAAGTGCTCAAGAGTTGAAGGTTTATCTGCATAAACACGGCCCCACAAAAAAAGTCTAATGGTGTCAAATCGCACGATCTTGGTGGCCAGTTGATATCGCCACGACGAGAAATTACGCGGCCAGGAAATGTCTCTTGCAACAAAGCCATATTCGCTCGAGTTGTGTGGCATGTGGCGCCGTCTTGTTGAAGCCACATATTCTCCAAGTCGTATTCTTCAATAGCAGGCAAAAAAAGTCATTATCATATGACCATAACGCACCGAATTGACGGTGACAGTCGTTCCATCGTCGTTTTCGAAGAAGTAAGGTCCAATCACACCTTTGGACCAAAGAGCGCACCAAACAGTGACTATCAATTACTTGAGGATCCTCAGAACACCAAATACGACAATTTTGTTTATTAACATACCCACCGAGTGTGAAATGTGCTTCATCGCTGAAGAAAATTTTGTTCGAAAAATTGCCGATACGCACGATACGTGGCTGTGGCAGAATCACCATTTTTGTAGTGGGTTTTGATAATTTTTATACGTTGTGTGATAGTTAAGCGATCAATTTTCGTCAATGTCAGACTTTCAACTGAAAAGAAAAAAATTGGTTTCACAACTTAGTTTGACAGATGTCGAATTCCAGTCCCATACTTTTGAAACCACGAAATGGATAGCCCTTTACTATATTTTACAGTACTTCTAGGTAAATAGTCTACATATTAATTATGCCTGTAATACTCATCAGTTAAAGTTATCGTGGCTATCGGAAATTATAAGGATTCAGTTCTCATACGGAAACAATAATGCATATTCCAAGAGTATGAATTTCGACCGGAAAAATTATAGAATAGAAACTCATTAAAATCGATTTTATAAATCTGGGCCCATGAATTGTTCTCCTATTCTAACATTTTCCAGCTTGGATTCGTCGTTTTGTTATACGTGAAAGCCTGACTCGAAGTTGAAGTAATTGCTTCTCCAATCTTTAATGCCATTGATAGTTATCCTTAAGGCTTAGATGCCTTTTTAATGAATTCGATAATTTTTAGATGGCAAGAAAGATTGTAGAAATTCCAGGCTTGCATAACCCATTAGAATGGTTCTAGAATTGCATTGAACTTTGAAGGCAAGGACCAGTATCAGAGACAAGAGTAACCCTTCTTTATGCATGACTCTGTTGACCATATCTGCCATATATCTGGGATCCATATCTGCTAGTAACTGGCGAATGAGATGACTCAGTTGTACTCTCTGTTTTCTTTTATTTTTCCTTCTTTTTCCTTTCTTTAAGATTAGATAACTTATCTTTGTTTCGATCACTTTTCCCTTTTCTTATTTATTTTAGTTGCTGATTATTTTTGTTGAACCACTCTCATGGAAATAACGAAAATTACACGTTTCTAATCATAATCGAATCTAGTTTTTTTTTTAAATTACTTTTAATTTTTACACAAATTTTTTGTTGAAGGGATGAATCATAAGCTCTACCTACAAAATTTTACCTAACGATTTGAATAAGATTTCAAATCATTTCATACTATTTCGTTTGTATTGAATGAATTTATTTAATCAGCTGGCTCAAGACACCTCTCCTCCTATTTTATTTCTATTAATACTGCTCAAATATTTTTTAAATATCATTTAAAATATTCAGTTTGTCATAAAAATTAATAGATTTTGTGATTAATTGCTTTGCTTATGGTGAACTCATCGCATGCTCATCAATATTTTATAACGAAATTATAAAAATAAACCATAAAATATTTAATTTACCAATGAATGAATGAAATTTTTCTTACGTTCTAATAATAAATAAAATAATTTTGGTTCTGCTCAACTGTACAATTGAAATTTCTTAAAAGAATTGAAAATATTAATGGATTTCCGCTGTTTGAGTAGCGTTTGTTTGTTTGTTTTAAAATTTAATTGATCGTCTAGAGGCGTTGAAATGTTCCATTACAATATTTCCTATAAAATTTTAGTTTTAATCACTCGTCAAAACAATTAAGCTTTTTTTCTTTCTTTTTTGCTTTTAAATTACAAAAATAGCACACAAGATTAAAAATTTCAAAATAAAATAAAGTATTCATGTATACGAGCGTATTTGCATACTTGTTACTGACGTTTATGAGCAATTCATCACTATAAAGCAGCCGTTGGAAAATTTAAAAAAATTTGTATAATTAAGATCTACCCCAAATAATTTGAAATTAACCGTCATTCTAATTTTTTGATTTAATTTCTTTTTTCAGGATAAGTTATCTGAACCGAAGGTGGTACTATAAAACCATTTTCAGAATTAAATGGTAAGTTTAATAAAATTTTTTAAATAAAATTTTTAGAATTTAACGAATGAATCAAATTCGCCTATAATTCAATCGTCTATGATTTCAATCCGATTTATCGAATGTAGCAGGTTCAAATAAGGTGGCATTGCCATCTGCTTCTGTCTAGAAACAGCACTCTCTATGAATGTAAATATAGCAGCTGTAAGTCATGTGTAGCGATGAGGAATTTTACTCATAGAGTCACCTATTTTTTTTTTTTTCAAAAAGCAACGCTACCTGATCTTCCTCTGACAATCATTATTAATATTATCTGCTCTGAAGGAACAGAGGGTATCCTGAATGAATTATTTAAAAAGTCTTCGTTTTCTTAAAACAACCAATACAAAAAATTATTTGTATTCGAAACTGGGATGCTTGGGTTTGTAGTAAATATATTTTACATGGCACCACTTGTTATATCAAGAAACTATCTTTAAAAAAAAGATAAAAATAATTTAAAGTTTACACCAAAAAGTTTTATAAAATTTAAAGACGATAACGCTCAATCCTTTTGTAGCCCATGCTTAATAGCCTTAGTGATTTATTCATTCCAATTGGAAGTACGACCTAGCCTCTTACACCACCCATAGTTACTTACGAGTACTTACTTAATTGGCCATTAACAAACCGATTAACAGATTTCGGCCTGCCGCAACACATCCTTCCAGGCGCCTCTGCTTCTTGCGCGCCTACGCCAGTTGTTCACACTAATCGATGACAGGGCTTCCTCGATTTGTAATCGATTTGATAGTAACCCATAGTTACTATGTTAATTTGAGTCATGGGTTAACGTCGACTTCAAAAGACAGAATTGAAATTTTATTTACCCTTAGAGCTTGTGGCAGAAGACTGCTGAGAGGAAGTTGCCGAAAGAAATATTTTTTTCCTATTTCGTTTTGTTCGAGTTGTCTGAGTTGTGTGTGAAAAGAACCACGGTTTCTCTTCTAATAATCCAGCACACTACCTTTTAGATTACGTTGGCCATTTTCCATTCATCATAATAAAAGATTTGATAAAAATTCTTAACTGAATAGAATTTTCATAAAGCCTTTCAGTTTATTTCATTTATAATTCGTTTTTCAATTGGGTTTCATGTGATTAAAAAATATCCACAAAAAAAAAAACAAACAATTTCAGTGTAACAACAAACATTTATTTTTGATTGGCATATTTATGATTTGTTGTACAACAATTACAGCAGTCGGTCTGTACACAATTTTATTTACCCAGGGAGTGGCGCTTAAAATAACACCACACCGGTGGTATCTTCTTACGAAAATAATTCTGACACACTTTTTCAACTGAACATAAAATATACACTCTCATCATGCTCATACAAATTCAAAAGGAAATATTTCGAATTTCGCTATTAAAAATGTTCATTTGATACGTTTATTTATTATGTATTTTTTAATAATTATTTATCGAATTAATATCACTTACAAAGGGTCCCTTTTATTTGTGGAATTTTATTTCATTATCGATAATTAGAAATTCTCATGCATTTGTAATATTATTATGAGCGATTCATTTTAGTGGAGTGTGGAAATAATATTCCCCGTATTTTTTTTTTTTTACTTTTCAATTTTTTCTTTTAACCACAAGTAGTGATAACTTGATTTTCACAATTAATTACAGAAATAAAAGGAACTTACACTAGAGAAAAAAAATACGTTTATTCTATGCAATAATGTTCTTAATTTATTTTCTCTTCTTTAAAAAACATAGGTATTGTTGACAAGCATCATTGTTTTACAGATGATGTATATTTTTTAATTGGTTTTTTATGAGTTTCGTTGAATTTTGCAGAGAATTGTCTACTATAAGCTGCTCCTGCTCAGAGAAATTCTGAATTCAAAGTGGTAGAATTATTTAAATATGGGCGAGCCCAAAGGGTAATTATTGGAAATAGGCAGTCGGGGCTGGGGCGTATAACATCTGGTGTTCCACAGGGGTCCGTGTTAGGCCCCCTGCTATTTAGTATGTTCGTCAATGATTTATTTTCAGTATGCAGGTATACTAAGGTACATGAATACGCAGACGATATTCAGCTGTACATCTCAAACCGTATTGGTCCGATAGAGGATACAAGTTACAAACTTAATTATGACTTGAGGTCTATTTTAAAATGGGCTGAGGATAATAACCTTATGCTCAATCCTGGAAAATCTTACATTCTACCAATCAGTAGATGGGAATATGATTTGAGTTATTTTCCGACCATTTACTTGGGGAACACATCTCTTGTGTACGTTAGTAAGATTAAATACTTAGGATTTTGGATCAATTCCACCTTGTCATGCACTGACCATATTAATCATGTTGTGCGTAACGTATACCTCTTGCTTCGTAATTTACGAATGTCGTCTAACTTCACACCAGTTGAAGTTAAGAGGAAACTTATAATTCAATTAATACTTCCACTGATTAATTATTTTGCAGAGGTTTACAGTAAATTGGACTCTCTGTCACTACATAAGTTGCAAGTATCTTTTAATAATGCTACGCGGTATGTGTATGGTTTAACTAGGTTTAGCAGTGTATCGTCCTGGAGGAAAATAATCTTGGGCTGTGACTTAATCGACTACCTTCAGATGCGAAATATTATATTCTTACATAATCTTCTTTATCGTAAGAAACCACCCTATCTCTTTGAGAAGCTTGTATTTGGTAGATCCACTAGATATACAACTCTAATTATACCTAGATACACTTACATCAATACTAGCAGATTGTTTTTCGTCAACGCAATTAAATTGTGGAATTCCTTACCAATGACTATTAAAAACATTTCGAGAAATAGCAGTTTTAAGAAGTCACTTTTTGACTATATGTCCTCAAATAATTAAAAAAAAAAAAAATTTATATTACTTTTAATTTTTTAAATTTTATTTTAGAAATTTTATGTGAAATATAATTATTGCCTTTTTGTGTATTAGTTATATACTTTATAAAAAAATTGCACTATAATTTAGGGAATACTAATGACCAATGTAATTTGTGTATATCCTACTGAGCTATAAAAGAATAACATTCTTAAAGCTCTTGTAAGCAAATAAATAAATAAATATGTATAACGTTAATAAAGCTGGTACGTCTTTCTTCTAAAAACAAAATTGTATTGAGGCTACACATTTTCATCACAAAGTCGTCGCTATTCATCAGTAATAGTCCTTGTATTGAAGATCAGTTTCTAAAGTTTTCTCAAGTCGACAGTCTATTCCTATAAGTAATTATTGTATCATCTAAAGCGTAATTGTGTTCCATTAGGACAACTGTAGGCTCGCTTGCAGCTTTGAGAGGAAATTTATTCGGTTCTTATGCACCCACCTTAGAATATGAACTTAAAATCAAAGAATTATTCTCTGTTCCAGTCTAAAACGCCTCAAAATAAGTCTTTTAAAGCCAATAGAAATTTTAATTAATTTATCGACAAAACAAAATCTATTTCATCATTCTGGCATCATTTTATGTTAATTAAACCTTTGATTTCAAGCAGACATAATGGATTAAATTGTTCTAATTCTATTTTCTTTAGTCATAGGTAGTTGCCGTACTGTAGTGCGTAGTGTGTTGGATTATTAAACGTGAAGCCTCGGTTCAAACCGCAGGTCATACATCTCGAACAAAATGAAATATTAAAAAATATTTCTTTGGCGGCTGCCTCTTAACAGTTTTCTAGCAAAAACTCTGAGTGTAAATAAAATTGCCCGGCACTTATGTACGTATAATATTAACACACACAACATAAATGGTGTGAGAAGCTAGGTTGTAAACTTAACTGAAGTGTTGTAATGACCAATTATGCATGTATGTATGTAATTCTATTTTTTTCACTCTTTTAAGAAACATAAGACTGTTACAACAAAACATCACCTTCATTTTATATTTCATTGCTGTATTTCAGTGTCACAAAGCAATTTTTTTCCATGTAGCGGGTCCAAACATTTTCAGCATTTGTTTCAAATGTCGAAAGAGACATTCACTCATCTGATATCTTAATAATTTACACCGAAAATATTATACAACTCTTATTTATGCATGAGAAGGGGAAAGTGTTTATTTATAAATGTAAGGTATCCAATTCTATTGATTCATGTTGAATCGTCGTAATAGGGCTTGTGTTTCGTTGTTTTATCCCCACTTCAACAGAATGTGCTGGAGGGAAATAAAGGGACGAAAATTAAATATTTTTACGTAATAAACAACATACATACCAGAGATCAGCAACGAGTATTCAAAACTATGAGTAGATTCGAGTCATACTTATTATTTCTGATACTTATACGCATTCATACTTATTTTAATATGATACTCATACTACTCATATTCAAAGTTGGAAGTACTCGTCGTATTCATACTTAACAATACGTATGATGTTATTGACTTCGACTCGTCTCTACTTAACATTTACACGAAGCACAAAATAAGTATGATTCGCGTACGAACACTACTATACTCACAAGAAGATTGTGTGTATGCTTTGCTTGTTGTCTTGGTCTTTTCTTTCTTCTTTGTTTGTATATGCAACAATAACAAAGTCTGTAAATTTTGATGAATGATTCGAGCCACTCGAATCACTTATAAGTATTATAAGTATTTTTCTAAATTTATGAATCAGAATGAGTAGGCGTATGAATCAAACACATTTCGAATGTTGTGAGTTTGATGTCAACGTTGTACTCATACTCATTGTAACCTATACTTATAAATCAATGTTGTAGCGAATACGAATGAATCAGAGTAGTTGAATTTGTTGATTCACTCATACTCAAAATTGCATGAGTGCTTATGGGTAGCGGAAAAACGATTCATTGCTGATCTCTGATACATACGTTTATGGTTGATTGGCCATTGGATGGCACAATACGTTACAGAGCGAATTCGTGATTTTGCCTCTGTTTTTGCAGAAATCTTGCGTCAGTTAGAGTATAAATTGATTCAAATCTAACATCCATAAACCCTGCACCCTCCCATAACCTATTTTCATAGTGCCCTGCATAAGGAAAAAAACATGGAGTTGTTCGGTTTTGTCTTGTCTAATAACAATTGTAACTAATAACAATTAGTCAGGGGTCAGATGAAATTCGAAAACAATTTTAAAATTTTCTTGTCTTCATCCCGATTTGACCCTAGGTTGCTTAGGTTTGCATCACTGCATCATGCCTACCTTTCTATTCTATACATTAGGGGTTATCCCTAATTTAATAAATTAAACTCTGAAACTGCAAAAAACAAAAAAAAATTCAAAATTGAGTACCCAGCAGCATAAAATTCTATGATGTTGTGGGGTTAATGCAACGTTTCCATTAACTTTTTTGAAAAATTATATCCTTTTGTTGGTTATAGATCCTTTAGCAACAACAGTTCCACGATGCTATTGGCAGCTTTGGTGATTTTTTTTTTTTTTTTCGTAAAACCAGCACTCAGGGGATGGCCCTACTCATGCAGTGCATTGTGCGGATTTAAGAAAATAGGTTATAGGAAGGTGGAAAGAGGGAGTAGTGTTTGTGGACATTTGATTTAAATTTACCAATATCGTATCGTGGTGATGTTAAATACACCACATAACCATTTTGAAAGAGTATGTTTTAAGGGCTTTGATATCCGTTGTTTTTTGAATCCATTAGATACGAATGCTGGTATAAAACCAAAAATTCTTCAATTCTTTTTTTTTTTAGAGGGTCATAAACATTGTCAGCCTTGTACTTTGATTTGATTTATTCAAATTTACAAAATCTAGGACAAACCTACATATTTTTCTAGTTGTGTTTTTTTTTTGCACTTTTCCTTCCTTCCTACAGCAGTTAGAATAACAATCAGGCTGCACATTCGCTCTATTACGATGTAATAAAAGCTAAAGTTGGAAGTTGATAAGAGATTTATTTAAATTGTTCCAAACTCTTGCAGGCAATTGTTAAAGTACAGATGCGGTCTGTGGTTTCTGCCTCCATTCCTAAACACCAAATGTCACTTTCAATAGAATTGAATAGAGAACTCAAACAAGTTTGTTGCTGTTGACAATGTTTTCTCTTTTTTTTTTCTCTAATTTTTGCAATTCTTTAATGCCCCACCTGTAAAAATTAAATTGAAAAACAGTTTTTTTCTTTCTTCTAAATGTTGATTGCTATTGTCGCTTATGATGATCGTGTCAACGAAAATTGCAAAATGAAATTAAAAAACAAAAAAGGAAAACAAATTTCAATTGAGATGATTTTTTGTTGTTGATAAACAAATACTGACTGAGTGAATGAGTGAACTCACTGGCATAGGAAATTTAAAACTATGCTGCTATGAATTGTGCCTGGCCAAATATGTATGTAGACGTTATAATATACGTACCGTACGTAACGACTTGGTAGAGCTAAAGCCGTGGCAATAATTGGGGCGTAAAAATTTGAAAAACAGAAAAAATAATATCAGAATCTAAACAGATGATGATGTTGTTGGTTTCTGTCAATGAAGCAGGCACTCACAGTCGGT
This sequence comes from Sarcophaga caerulescens, assembly GCA_927399465.1. NCBI lineage: Eukaryota > Metazoa > Arthropoda > Insecta > Diptera > Sarcophagidae > Sarcophaga > Sarcophaga caerulescens. Next base: position 139,718,882 of record OV656872.1, on the reverse strand, counting down.
TATACAGCCAGTCAGACAGTCAGTGTTTGTACTGACGCATGTTTACAAATAGTTTCTGGTGTTTGTTTCCCTCTACTTTTTTGTGGTTTCCAGTGTCTACTCCATATATAGACTTGAAATTGAGTTTAATGATTTTCATTTATTTTTTCTCTTGCTGGCGTACACTAATAAACCCATAAAATCAAATTGAAACTTCACTTGTAATACTCCTCAAAGCTGTCATTTGATCAAATTTAATCTAATCAAGTTTGCCATTTGACACACACAAACGAACACATCGCTATGTGGAGTCTTTAATATTCAAAACGACTTTTTTTTAACGTGGGGGGGGACTAGGGGACTACCTAATGCCATGAATGCATTAAATATTCGTGTAATATTTGTTTGCATATAACCAAATAGAAATTTATAATTGCACAAAAGAAGAAAAAAATTTGTAATTTTAAAAGTATGAATATCATATCAAATCAAGTCGGCTTTTGCATATTATTAGAGATTTTTTTGTTTTGGTGCATTATATTTGTATGTAGGACTGTGGATATTTTTATACGACCTACATAAGTTTTTTACACATTTTTTCCTCTCTATATGCTTAACGTAAATACTGAAAATTATATAAAATTATATGCATTCAAAGTTGCAATTTGCATACATCGTACATAGTAGCAGGAATGTCAAACCATGGGGTGAATAAAGGTATTCGAAAGGTTTCAACCGAAACTGCATATAAGTTTTATTCATAATTTTCTCAGAAATTTCTTTTCATATCGATTGCAGTATTTTTCTTATCTCATAAACATAGACCAAGTAGATCAGGACAATGACGATACTGCTTTTTTACACAGTACCTATAGTTTAACCTTGCCTCCTAATAACAGAGACCCTTTTCTATGACAAGTAATTGCTCTTAGAATTCTTGTGTTTTCTATCAAAAAATCTTTAACAATCTTTAACAACGATTTTTGACTCAATAGGTATATGACTTACATATGCACATAATTGGTCATTTCAAGCCTTCAGTCAGGATTACAACCTAGCTTCTCGCACCACCCATGTGCGGATCTGCAGCTAAAGTCTACTCCGAACAACCGATTTTTCAGAAACTATTCATTGCAATTTTATTTCGAGTTTTTGCCAGAAATCTGCTGAGAGAATGCCGCCGAAGAGATATATTTTTTCATATTTCGTGTTGTTTGAGATGTCTGACCTAGGGTTTGAACCGTGGCCTTACGTCTAAGAAGCCAACACACTACCTAATAGACTACGGCGACTTCAATAGGTATATCAACAAACAGAATTGCTGGATATATCATAATGAACAGTCAGAGACTGATCATGCACTTTGAAAGATGCGATTTTCCGGTTGGCGTCATCATTGGCCAGTACTTCTTCCAGATCAATGAAAGCTTAACGTTACAGACAATGGTTGCAAACCTTTTGTAATTGAAAATAGAAGGATTGGTCTTAGTTGAAATTTTTTTAACCAACAATGCTATAAAATAGTCAAACTATTCATTGTGGCGTGCAACTTGGGATCTTAAAGGCCTGTAAATATAAATCCGCCTACTGTCAGCGAAGACAAATATAATGGAGCTGAAACCACTTGCTTAGGGCAGAAAGAAATGGATCTGAATATTTATATTTAGTATATATGTCTACGCATAGATTTTTTCAAAACAATTGAATCTCGAATTTTCTCTGTACTATTCGCTTACTGTACCAGAAAAACTTCCATTGAAAGAATCTAGTACCAAAGTATATCAAGTATAGATATACGCATATTGCCTGACAGCAAAGTGACCACTAGATCCCTGGGTTTCTCTGAACGACATAGCGTGACATCCTACGGTTATCCTCATATGTGATCCTGCAGACGTGGACAATGAAGGTAGCAACAAAGCTGACGCACTTACAAAAACTGATAAACAGAAAATTTGAAGAAATTCATATGTGAGACTGGCGTTATCCTATAGGAAAGAGAGGACAGATTGGCTGCTGGGCTTGGTTAAGGCCAGCTTAAGGTTGGTTGTCGGTTTTATCACAGGGCACTGCGAGATTAGGTCGCTGACGGGGATCTGGAACAGATCCCAGCCGGACTATTGCAGGGAATGTCGCGATGAGGAGGAATTAGAGACTATCGAACACCTCCTCTGTAACTGCCCAGCCCTTGGTAGGGTGAGGTTGAGGACCCTTGGCAAGGCCTTCTTTGAGAGCTTGAGTTCTGTGTCGAGAGCCGACATCAAGGCTCTCCACAGATTCATTAGCAGTTTGAGCTGGTTGAGAGGTGCTAGGGCTTCATAAGTGTAGTCGCGCTCTCAACCCCTTTTGCTTGTGTCTGTTTCTTTCTGTGTGATTCCCATCCCCCCCTTACCTTTATGCCCTCCTTTCATCCTGTTCCCTCTATTTCCTTCCCTCTCCAAGGACGTTGTACAATGGGTCAATTTCGACCTCCGGGTATTGTACTTGTCTTAACGGACAAGTACACGTCCTCTAACCTAACCTAACCTAACCTACAAAAACTGATAAACAGAAAATTTGAAGAAATTCATATGTGAGACTGGCGTTATCCTATAGGAAAGAGAGGACGACACAGAACAAACTGCTTGTCATTGTTCAACATTGGCGAACCTATACCTAAAGACTCTTGAACTACCAGAATTTATTGACAGAGAGTGTGTAAAGGTAATTTGCATAGAAACCAAACCTTTATAAATCTGTCGCTATGGTTGTCAAGCGCCAGCCAGGAGTTAGAGTTAAATGAAGAAGTAGGTTCTTTGGGTAGTGGCTTTGTGAAATGGCTGAAAATTTACCCTAACCCAACATATGCTATATAAGTTGGCACAGGTTTAGGAACTTTGTGTTGTTGTCGAAGAATTAAAATATTTTCAGTAAAAATATTTTGTGTAAAAATTTCAATGTCTTTTAAAAATACACAGAAGAAGGGCATTTAGTATCTCCATGATATGTGTCTTTAAAACATATTTTTTTTTATTGCGTTACATTCTAATGAGTATATATTTATGGCCCCTGTAGTAAAACGAAAAAGAATTTGGCCATTTCGTAACTTTTAGAAAAGTTCCCTGGCCACTTGACAATCGAAAAATGCGATTCTAAAAACATGTCAAATACGCGAGTATGCGTGCGATTATATCTGAACAACGTCCGTCCATTTGTTTCTAAATTGTCAATCTAATATTTAGCGCACACACAACCCATGCACGTTTCTTTTATTCTTAATTTTTTGTATTTCTCTTGTACAGTGAAATCTTTATTAAAAAAAAAAAACCCAACAAAGTTTCAAAGAACACACTCTATATTGTCCACTACAAGAACAGTGTGCTGTTTTCTTATATTTTAATGGGCGTCTAAATTAAAGTACTTGTTATCGGTCTTATGGGCTGCTAATGATCATATCGTTTTAATTTGAATAATATTTCTGGGTTTTGGCATTTTTTTTTTAATTTAATACCCACACACTCGTACAATACGATTTTGAACGATTATTTTTAAGAGCAAGAGTTTCAAGAATATCAACTTTCTTTAAATTGTAAGCAATCTAACGAGTAATTTATTCAATTATTACAGCATATTTACATAAATATTCTCAATTAGATTTCTTATTTTACTCGTATGTATACAAACGATGGCGCTTTTTTAAATATATTTTTATTGTTGCTTTAAGTGCAATTGATTTGATTTAACTTTTTTTAAATGCTTCTTGTTTATTTATTATTGTCTAATTTACTTATTTATATTTTTTTTTTTTTTGCTTAAGTTCAAGGTTTTTCAATTGAAGTTCAATTGAAATTGATTTGCATGTAAAACATCAAAAAAAAAATAAATAAAAATAAAGTGTTTAATGCAATAAAAACAAAAGAAAATCATGATACACTTATTTATTTTAAATTAAAAACATGCATTTAACAATGTAAATTAAAAGCAAACTTTTTTCATAGAACCATAATGAAAACCGGAGATAAATGGTCAAATAATAGGTGATCCAAAATGATGATTTTTTACTGCAAATAAAAAAACCTCAGTTTTTCCATTTTGATTGTGTGATTTGCTTAATGATCAAATCTTTTATTAATTAAGTACCCACTATCCAAATTCAATGACCATACGGGTCCAATCAGTGGCCTAAACTTCTAGCGATAGGTTTGTTGCATTACTGAAAGATATTCTTTTTAAGGACTTTAACTGATCCGTTACTTCAAGGAATCTCGCAAAAAAGTCTAAAATCGTTAAGTCGGTCTTGCCAGTTTTTAGACCACCTGGAGTTCTCAAAATTTCGTGCAGTATGCGCAGCTGTTCCCTTTGTATGTATTCCTAATTCATAGAAAAAGTTGTCCGTTGGAGTTTGTTTTTTTCCAAAAAATAGGTGCCGATGACACCTCCAGCATAAGTACTTCTATCCACCATAACTTCAAACATGTTTAGTGGATGTTTGCGCGCGATAGTTATGCACATATCCAAAGAAATATAAGTGGGCCTCAACATTCATTAGGATTTTTGTCCGCGTAGTGGAGGCTCAGAACGTCTTCACCTTAAGTTTATAGGATAGCATTTTTGTATAGATATACTAAAGTACTGTAACCTGATGATCCATTGGATTGTTTCGAACACATACATATAAAGTTTCTCAATACCGTGTTCCCTAACCCTGTTGCCTTGACGGAACTTAGAATCTTGTTCAATGACAGTAGAATACATGCTCTTCACAATCAACGGCTAGTATGTGATGTAACGTTAGCAGTTTCTAAAGGAGCATCGTCTAGTCCTTCACCAAATTTCTCTGCATAAACCGTTTGATGTTCAATTAATTGACAAATCGTCTTTAGCCACAACTGAGATATTTTTTAGCAGTTTGGCTATGACGGCATCTCTCAGACCTGACAGCATTTCGTCTTGTCGCATACGTATCGAGATGAGTAACTTATCGTTGTAGAATTTCCCAATTGGTATCAATGATCCACCTCTTAATTCTCACTGGACTCTTACGATTAAGGTAAGGCTTCACACAGGTAAGGCTATCACAGTCAAAATACGTCACGCTTTTTACTGTTACTCACTGGCAATGTAACCTTTCGCTCTATTTATAATTTCATTTGCAGTCTGGTAAGTTCTAGAAACTGATTGTTGATTTGTTATTTTAAATTTGTTCTTTTACGATAAAGAACAGACATCACAATTTTAAAACTTTACAGTGTACAATATCACAGTGTATATAGTCGTTCTTTTTGCAGATATACTATTATTTAGAGTCTGGTAAGTTCTAGAATTTCATTGTTGATTTGTTATTGTCAGTTTGTTCTTGTCTATAATTTTGAGGACTTTCTAGATAGTTTTGTTGTTGTAAAATGGTCTTTGCTTATTCCAATTTCAATGTGTTGCTTTGTTACTTCTCCTTTTTCTTGCACTTTTTATAGAATAAGCATTTTATTCTGTCTTCACAACAATATATTGTAAGTTTCAAGCAGGCTTGGTATAGAAACCATAGCGTTCAAATAATAATAAAATAATAGGAGATGTATGTACAGAGATATGTATTATTTGCAATCGTTTAATCCGCTGCAATTATACATATTTTTGTAACCTTTAAAAATCCTTATTTGTCAACTTTAATATCGTGCTTAAATATTAAAATTAATTGAGCTTTTTTTGATACAATACTTTAAAGATTTCTATCAAATTTCCCAATTAACAATTGCACTCTTCCATCTACAATATTACAATGGCAATGTATCTATTCCATTGTTCTCGTATCAGTTTAAAGCAGTGCCATGGCAATTTATCTGATCTAAGTCTCTCTCTAATGGTTTTCGACACTGCCTTACAAATTCGTTAAAATGTATTGTAAATACAGACGGCATTCATTAATATTAGCCGACACTTTAAAGTCTGTATAATTGCAGCTCTCTGTGGAAATTAAACAGAAAAACCACACAATAGACCAGCATCATCATTGCCATCATATGAATTAATAAAAAGAAAGAAGAGATAAAAAATCAACTACAAAAAATCGAGGCGTAATTGTCATTAGAAAGAAATATGAGCTCATGTTCATAATACTAATGAACATTGGCTATGTACATACATCATCATCATCATTATTATTATTATTATTGTTATCAAACTCTCTATCATTTCCATTACGACGTACAATTACAAAAATGTAAATGTTTATGGGAAAAAAAAGTCTGAATTTGTAAACGACGTAATTACGGTGTCATTGGAAGTATTCCGTTTTTTTCCCTTATTTTTTGCATATTTAAATAACATAATGAGTTACCCCTTTCCTTTCCAATCTCTTTGCTTTTAAAATGCATTTGGTTTCTGCTTCAATTGCTGGCATTCATTTAATACCCCGTCTAAAACATGAAGTTACAAATCCATTTCCCCCTCTGTACTGTTTCGCTCACCCTAAAAATGAAAACTTTAATTGTGTACCAACATCATCATCATTTTGTGATTTTGAAATGACAATTTAAGAATCACTTTTAGCCCCAACTGTTAGGCAAATAAAAAGAGGAAAGGCATGAAGGGGATAGAGAGAAAGAGCAAATAACGACATCCTGTCGCAGAGAATTGTTATCACAGGATACAGTGGTATAGCGGTAGTCTATTGTTTTCTATCTCTCTTCTCTCACCCACTGATTAAATTTATATTTTTAAATAGTCATGGAACAGTAGCCTTAGGAACTGAAAATATGGAGCATAAAATTGAGTATAATTATACCGTTTTTCTAACATTAAAGATGTTATTTAAAGGAAATAAACTCAAGTTAAAAATGTAAAATACTCTCTCACATGAATTCATTAGAAATTAGCTTTTTTGAGCAATAAAAGCAAAAGGAAAATGTAAGAATGTCATTCAAAGAGGTCTTGAGACTTGACAGGGGAGAATAATAATAATGAGAATAAACTCGGGCAATACCGGAATAGTGCCATTTGCAGGAAGAGGACGTTTAAATAGAAGAATATTCGACTCCTGGGTGAGATAATATCACAGAAAATTTAAGTCAAATATCTTGGAATAACACTGGACAGTAAATTGGCATGAAGGACATAATGGCATGTATACCGAATGTATACCCTGATGGTCAGAGCAACAGTGAACCTTGAGGTAATTGTCTGGGCAAATAGAATAAATTTGGAAACAGTTCGAATGGAGTTTGACAAGATACAGAAACTAATGCGTATTATCCTTACAGTGGTAATGAGAACCAGCCTTACAGCGGCACTGAAGGTTCTCTTTGATATAAGGCCTCTGCACAAGGCGTTGAAAACCAAGGCTTTGAAGACTATGGCTAGGTATCATTGGGGGATTTCGAAATCTAAAAAATTTATTATCTGTCAACTTCCATCTTATCTGTCGCTCTGACTGCATAGGGCAGTAGGCATAGTAGCTTGGGAAATGCTTTGCAACAAGACATAGTAACAAAAATTAATAAAATATTCTGAAAGTTACATACTCGTTTAAAAGAGAGACTATTTTTTGGCAAAAGTTTTTGGTCCTATAATGAAATATTCTACACACCTAGTTGCAAATCAGTGCGGGGCAGGAAATTGTCATTGTAAATATCGGGCAGCATAATGCAATTTGTCAGGTCAATAGGCTTGGTGGAGACAATTGACCCTATGTTCGCAGTACTAAGTCAGTGGTATTTTATTGTAAAGCCTGTATAGTTCAATCCAATTGCTTCTCAAAATATTTGCATTGAATAGATAGTATCTGAGATTTTATTCGCACTTATTGCAGATTTTTCCACTGTGGCAATGAAATATTAAAATGTTGGTTTTAAATTAAATAATTGTTATTTTTATCGTATTTAAAAAATATTTTTCCTTCCAAATATAAATACAACTTTTTGTTTTTATTTCTTTCAGTGAAAGCTGTTTTAAATTAAAAGAAGAAACTACTCTGGCGGAAGAAAGTCTGTGCGCAGCACATGAAGGAGGAACCCACATAAATTATTTTCTTTATTAATAATTAATTGATTTAATCTAATTTAAAACTACAACAACCAATCAACTAGCAACTACTTTACTCAACCAACACAAGTACATCACATTGCTTGTATCACAACTTTGCAATGTTTGCAACATTATTTACTATTACATTACAAACGACAACAACAACAAGAAATAGCAAATAAAAAATTAAATTCAATAATTACGATATTTTGATGAAGTGAATGAACTCGTTTGATGCTGTTTGCAATAGAATTGAACAAACCCACAGCACTTGTCATCGTTATCATCATAGACAACATCACTACACACAGTATCCACAACTATATGTATCTGCCTCTTACACAACATTAAAGTGCTAGAAACTTGAATGGACAACTAGTATTGATGCAGTAAAATCACTAGCAGACCCTTTCAAAACATCACCACAAAAAAAGAGAGAAACTGACAAAAAAAAGCAACACAAACAATAGGAACAACAATAAAATAATTAAACATCTCTGAAGAGAGCATATTCATTGCTGTTGTTTTGTTTAATTACTGTTAAGGCCTCCATTAAACATTTTTTTGTTAGTTTTGTTGTTGTTTCAATCGTAATAAAAGAGACCAAAAGTCACTAACATTTAAGATTATTAGGGCAACAACAACAACATCAAATGATTACACTTGAGTTTATGTTAAATTGATAAGTAAATCAGAAACAAGAAGAAGAAAAACATACACATACACATTTGAACTCTTCTTGAAAAAATCCAATTATTAAAAGGAGTAACAAATTAAGAGAGTACAGAGAGTGTGTGTGTGTGTGTGTGTAACATAATAACAACGATATGCCCTCTTTAAGACAGAAGGTCACCACATATTTTCGTCAATTGAGTTTTATAGCAGAGCCACGAGATGGACCCAAGAGTCCGCGTAAAAGCGATGAAGATGGCAATTTTATTATTAAATACTTAGAAGGGTAAGTAGTATGTGTATGTGTCCTCTAAATTACTTTTAATATTTACAATGTAAACTAATGCCAGGGTGTGTACTCTCTTTTAAGAGAAAACTCCATACTAAATAAACAAGCATAACATTATGGAGCGATAGAATAATGACATCTTTAGGTTTCTATTGACAAAGTTAAACAAATTAAAAGAGTTGCAATCGCTTCAACATAAATTAAATGATAATTAAACAGCATAATGGTTCCTCTCTGTTGATTTTTCTTTTAGAATTTCCTTTTGTTAGATTTGTTAATTCTAAAACCAATAATAAATTAAAGGAAACAAGTTACGAACAATAAATGAAGTACGATTAAGCGATTCTATATACAGATGCCGAACATTTGCCGTGATTGTGAAAGGAACAAGGCAGGTGAAGGGTGACGCATTTGATCACAAACACACAATCATGTGATAACTTTAGTAAAGTTTATACGGTTCTTATTCGCAATATTGATAAGTTGAAATGTTCAATGGTTCGGTAGTCAAAGGACCTTTCTGCAGCAACACAATTTTTTATTGAAATTTTTAGTAAACCTGACAGTAAACACATTTCCAAGTGTTTCTCCATTTCGATGTTATACGCAATCCGTTAAACGATTTTCTAAACCGTTCTTCTTTAGGTCATTTTATTGCGGCTCCTTTTCGTGAGTCTTGCATGTTCCACTTTAAGCCGCATGGACGATACTGTTAGTTGGTATTCTTAGCGTATGGCCTATATTTGCATTTTTGAATCTCTATTTTCATAGTGTTTTTAACTGTATTTGATTAGGTTACTGCCTTTTCCATGCCATATTCTTGAGGAGTTGGATTAGGTTAGAGGACGTGTACTTGTCAATTAAGACAAGTACAGTACCCAGAGGTCGAATTGACCCATTGTACAACGTCCTTAAAGAGGGAAGGATAATAGAGGGAATGTAGGAAAGGGGAGAATGGGAAGCGGAGGAATCACGCGGCTACACTGATGAAGCCCTAGCACCTCTCAACCAGCCCAAGCCACCAATGAATCCTTGATGTCGGCTCTCGACACAGAATTCAAACTCTCAAAGAAGGCCCTGCCAAGGGTCCTCAACCTCAACCTACCAAGGGCTGGGCAGTTACAGAGGAGGTATTCGATAGTCTCCAAATCTTCCTCATCGCAACATGCCCTGCAATAATCCGGCTGGGATCTGTTTCAGATCCCCGTCAGCAACCTAATCTCGCAGTGCCCCGTGATAAAGCCGACAACCAACCTTAAGCTGGCCTTATCCACGACCAGCAGCCAACCTGTTCTCTTACTGTCCACAGCAGGTCATAGACATCTAGAGACAAAACAATCCGATCCGTTCCCCCAACGCCTCTGCTCTTCCTCTCTGACCCATCCATTGATGAGGCCGTAGAGGTGGCAGACTGGGGGATCAGGACCACATATTAAATCGCCGCATTAAAGCTAACCTTACCTAGCGAGGTCATCCGCCGTTTCATTGCCCAGTATTCCGCTATGACCTGGTTCTTGGGGAGTTAAGTCCCTATATGTCCAGTTTTCCGTCAGTACCGATGGCTTAGAAGACATCGCTGTAAACTTTCACATTTCTAACGGTAAGCTTATTACTACGTGTCAGCGGAACACAGTAAGATTAGCTGGTGTTGGGTATTCATTTATATATCTATCCTCCTCATCATTCCATTATATCTAACCTTAACTAATCTAGGAAATAATACGTACATATGTAATTCAGTTTTATTACCTCGTAATTATATTGACGATTAGTTGTTTCTCATCGGGCAGCACACTTACATAGGTTATGTTTCTAGGACCAAAAGTAATATGTCAACAGCCTACCTTACGTACTTAATCAAACCAAATAGCCTAAACTACATTTAATATACAGTTTAGAGTAAAAACATTACGTAACATTTTAACGGTTTATTTTTGTTTTCATTTTAGTCGCATGGATCGGATTTTTACACCCGGCCCAGATATTTACAATGGTCAAAATCCTACCGATTTACCAGACTATAAAATAGCCACCTATCTTACTGGACCGAATACTATAACAGCAGCATGCACAGGACCCGATGATGGTTTGACGGGCATTAAAAGATCAAAATTACATTTGAGTGCCAGCTATGCGGATGACATTGATTTTATTGATACGATACAAGAGTCGGATTGTTTTGAGGTGCGCAAAAGTATAAATCCCAACAGTAATCGCAATCACAATAGATTTCAACGTTACGGTAGTGGACGACGCCTCAGTAATGGCGCTAGTTCCAGCACAAATGATCAGAATGCCAATAAAACTAATGGATTGGCAGGAGCGGGTTCGGGGACGGGGAGTGGTATGCGTTCGCGTAAAAACTCTAAAACTGGTATAGCAAGTCTAACCAAAGAAGCATCTCTGGGAGGAGGCATTGGAATAAATAAGACTGTGCAAAAAAATGAGGAAAACTCAAATAAATCGACCACCATTGTGGTAAGTATGGTGGCCAAATCTACTTCCGCCGCTGCAACAGCCACTGCCGATGATCTGAAAACAAATGCTGCCAATGATCAAAATAATAAAAACCTATTGAACACAAAGACTGACAGTAGTAACCCAGCAAATAACAAACTAAAGGAGAACGCGGACTCTATAGCTGAGTCGGGCTCTGTGGCGAAGATTTTAGAGGGTTGCACAGAACGTCTATTGCGTGAAGCGGTTTCGAATCAGTCCTCGATTGTGGAAGTTGATGAAAGTGTGGCCGGTGTTAGTAACTGGAAAATGGAATGTGATTCAGCCTATGGCATATCGGTGTCTCTATACGAAAACAATATGTTAACCAAAGAACCTATGGGCAGTCCGATTGCTGACTGCTATGGTATGGTGGTCAGAGGCAATGCTGCTGCCATGGCTTTAGCTGATGGTGTCAACTGGGGAGATGGTGCTCGTTTGGCTGCTCGTTCTGCTGTACATGGTTGCTTGGACTATTTAGATCGTGCCATATTCGGTTTGGCCCATGAATGTATGGCCACTTCAACACAGGAAGTATTTGTAAGTCTCTTACGTAGCTTGTGGGAAGGTCATGGTTGTATATTAGAAGTGGGTGGTGCTCTCAGTACACTAACTATAGCTGTGGTATTACCTTTAGCCAAAAATAGTGGCTCTGAAGAAAACGGTGTCCATGACGAGGACGGAGAGGATGACGATGAACCAAAAAAATATGTCGTTTGTGCCTGTAATGTGGGAGATTCACTAGGATATGTTTATTCAAAGAAACACGGTGTAAGAGAGTTTACTTTAGGTGAGTATTTTAAAGGCTGATGTTTATAAAGGGGTTTTCAATAAATTTCACGAACGCTATCTTATTGAAAGCATCTTTTTTGAAATGTCACTTAATTTGAATTTAAATGTTCTTTACTTGCAGCTTCGCATGACATTACCTCTATGAGGGATATGCGCGATGCCTTGGGTGCCTTAGGCCCGGCCGATGGCAATAAACCGGAATTGAGCAATCTTACCCTGTCAATGACCGTTATTGATCGTGGTGATATTGTATTTTTGACCTCAGATGGCGTTAGTGATAATTTCGATCCTGTAGTTGGCAAGTTTGCCGAAGCTTGGACGCCCGATGTTAAACTAATGCCTACCACAACATCTCCACCCCAAAGGACTGGCAGTGTTTTAGCACCCAAACGACAAAATAAAAGTGCATCGGCTATTTATGCTCGTCTACATGGTTCTTCAAATCCTAACAGTCCCGTACCACCAGTAAGACCACCCAGATCTAAGAAATCTTCTTCACCTGAAAATGGGCCAGCACCTAGTCGTCCCAAATACATGCGATCCCATACCGTAATAGAGCCACGCAGGCTGTCGTCAGGCGCTACAAATGCATCACATACAGCTTACAATTATAAACCGAAAATACCGAAATCTTTAACTGGCCTACCGCTGGTAACTGGACCCCAAAGACATGCGCTTACTTTGCATCGCCTAGAAGACCTCTTGAGTTATGGCATAAATGGCACATTTTCTCCCTGTTCCTCTGCACGGCGCCTGTGTCATTTACTTATTGATTTTGTACGTATGATTACCTCAGCGAGACGTAAAACCTTGGAACAGAGAGAATTGTTTTACAAACTATCAAGTGGAGCTGATGGCATTAAACGCGAAGTGGAATTGAATCGTATGCAACATAGAGCAGCTCGTAAAAGGGTTATAGATAGTACGGCTTTTTCAGCCTTGCCGGGAAAACTAGATCATGCCACTGTGGTGGCCTATACAGTAGGCAGTAGTGCACACTCGAATCGCAGCAAGAACAGTCAACATACGCCACAAATATCCTTAAACACAGAACGACAATTGTCCAATGAGGATAATGCTTTGCAATCGAAGGAATTTCAGGAAACGAATTTTTGAATTTATGCCCTCCAAAACTAAACAAAACTGTGGATTTGAAATCTCTAACATTAGAAAACCTTATATACATACAAACATACATACATACCTAGAATAGTTGTGCAAAAGCGAAGCTATGGTAGAACTTTATTAATTTTAAAACCTTTAATAAATAAATCAAACCTATTTACTGCTAAGATTTTACTCAAATTTTTGTGCTTTATTAAAAAAAATCGTTTATAAATAAATACTTTAATTAATCTTAAGTCATTTGTATTGTATTTAGTAGATTAGATTTCCTTTCAAAGACGAGCTTTTCTTTCAATTTAAAAGAATCTATTTTTTATCAATAAAAAAAAAAGAATACCCCAATAAAATAATGTATGCCTCATGTGGTTAAATGAAAAGACAAACTTAAACAAACTTCTTATACCAAATATTTTACAAATTAATAATAATAGTAATAATAATATATAATATAATATAATAATATTTAATTAATATTACATACATACTTATGAAATACGTAAAATAATAATGTGTTTGTGCAACGTACATGCATACATACATAGTTTGTACAAGAAATTACATTTTAGAAATGCTAAAATCTTATGGTCTGAAATTTGGAGCTGTAGTAATACTTTATAGTAATATAATATACAAACAAACATACATACATACAATATGGAATAAATGTGCAAATGCAAGATTTCTAATTTTTTTAAGCCTACAGAGATAAAGTGTATAGATTTATAATAAATAGAAGAAAATAAAACGATGGAAATTATTTTAATAAATATAAAATCATTTCATAAATGCTTTTAAATCTGTTTAAAATGTTTTAATTTTCAATTTGTTCCTTGGGGGAGGGGGGGTTATATACTTCTGAATGAAATAATAGCAGCACATCAAAATTGTAAAATGTCAGAAATATTTATTTACAACTACACAAATCAAACAAAGTACAGATTGGATCCTATTAGATCTTTTGCAATATCGACCATTCCATCATACAACTACAACTTCTGGATGCTATCTCTTAGCTATGACGAAAGTTTTAAAAACTTTAAGATTCCATTCAAATCTTCAAATCTTTGGCTAGAACACGTTGCGTCAATATATTTTAGGTGCCCAAGAACTCTTCGTCTCCGGTTTTTAACTGTCGAACACTGAAACTGTAGAAGTTGTCGTACGCTAATCCCGGGTAACTTTCTTCCCTGTTATAACAACTATGATATCCCTAAGATGGACTCTGGTTAGTTTCAACGTAAAGTTTTTCCTTCCACGGATTCTCTACAAGTGGGCTCATTTCTTTGTGAGATCATTTGTAGCCGCCTCTGTAGAGGAATGTTAATCTTACGCCATTTGAATTGTCTATTGTACCAACTTTTGCAAGTGCCCCAGCTCTGCTTGGCCCGAAAGTATTATGCTGTTACGATATGATATTATTTGATGGAATGATGGAGAAGGATGAATTAGGTAAGGATAGTTATGTCACAAGTAGTTGCAGGAAAAGCGTCACATCTGTTGATTTCAGCCACAAGTCCACCTGGAAGGACGATAGAAAAAGCGGGCCATGTCATGTGGGCTTTGATGGCATGCCGGGCAACGACTTAAGGTCCCGGGAACGATTCTTTCACGTTAACAATTGAGGATGCCCGACCAGCCAGAGCTCAGCTAAGCTCGAATGGATTTAGTTCTTGTGGAAAGCTGTCCTACACTGTCCGAAATTTCAGGTTAGCATTTATTTAGAACCCGATTATATCTGTGGAACCGTATTATTTATGGCTGCTTCTACCGTCGTCTTATGTAGTGCGAGTTGTGTTTTGGGGACCTTCTGTGGTGATACTTTTTGTGCACTTCAATCAATAAATGTAGCTACTTCAAGTCTGTTTCTTTTTTGTACTAAAACAGAGCATATATTAAGTTCTAAAACTATTTGATTACTTGAAGGTATTCAAGTTTATCAATACAGACAGTTGTTCCCCGTATTAAACACTAGCAAAGTACCCACTACCAGGACACACAAGAATTCTATTATATTTACAAGTACTTTGCAATGAGTTTCAGCGATAAAAGTTAAGTGGACTTTTCCTTGACATTCCCGAGAAAATAATCACCCTTATTCTGGTTGTCGTCGTCGTCGTCGTCGCCGTCGTCGTCGTTACCAAAAATGATGTCGATAAAATCAGAGTCGACACAACAATATCGACGGCGTATTGACTCACAGAATACCAAATGTGTGTCGACAGTCATCTATAACTGTCAATAACGACAAACAGAATACCAATTTTAAACTGTCGACGCAAGACGACGTCGACGACGACAACCAGAATAAGGGTGAATAACTCTTATTACTGTGACCCGGAATCTGTTGTACAATTCAATAGGTACACTACATACCTTTCATTATTAATACATACTGGAGTCAAATAGGGCCGCATCCTCTCATCAACTATTTTCCAAATTTTGATGGACAATGTAGTGGAATAACATAAAGAAGACACATATACTGCGATATGAATAGCTACACGACTTCAATTATGTCGATGGTATATGTTATATAGGAAAACGCAAAAGCGAAATCTGCAAACATTCAACAATTGCTGTTTGAGACAAATTAGCCGTTCTGTTGCTTATGATACCTGTATTGAGATGCACATGCTGCGTAGAAAATTGTAATGGATTGAACACAAATTGAGATGAATCGAAAAGCTAGCGCAAAAACTTTTCCCGAATTCAATCGTCTATGCCAGAAAAGACGAAGTTTGCTTCACCTTTGTTCGTCAAGATTACTTCTGTTCTGGCGAATTTGTTAATCTCGGATTCCCGCAACTATCTCCAAATATAGGCCTTGAGATTTCAGTCAAGTGCCATTCTGGATATGTTGTCTGGATATGTTGTTCCCTATACAGGGCAAATCCAGCTCCATTTTTTTTAACAAATAGAAAATCGAACAAATGTTAAGGTTTTTTTCAGTTGTCTTTGTTAGACGTATTATATTAATTTTGTGCGACGTTTCGGAGAAGCAAAACGAAAAAAGTGTCTGGAAAAGTGAATAACATGCATTACGGTGTACCATCGAATTTTCGGGTATTAAACGAATATCCCAAATACCGCTAAGCCTTATATTAATCGTATAAGACCTGTTATTTATTTATTTATTAATTACAATACAATTACAAATTATATTTAATTATATACGAGCTGAGTAACTCTAACCATGTGCTCGGTGTAGTGTCACAGACCAGAGTCTCTGGTGGGAATCGAACCCATGACACTTACGCTAATAGTGTAGCACACTACCACGGCACTCATATAAGTCCTGTTTTTTTTTTCTTTTTTTTTTTTTTTTTATTTATGAAACCAGCACTCAGGGGATGGCCCCTACTCATGCAGTGCATTGTGCAGGTTTTTTAGGAAAGGTGAAAAGGGGGAAAATGCGAACGGCAAGGAAACGAGTTGCTGCTAGGTGACTATAAAATGGCCAGTGCTATACCTTCACCATTAGACAGTCTACAGGCAATCGTCCCCAAGAAGCCCGCAGTTTCTCACACCACTTATGTTGTGTGTGTGTTAATTTTATACATAAGTGGCGGAACCTGCAGTTTAAAGTCGACTCCGAACGACAGATTTTTTGAGAAACTGAGAAGAAATCGCCGAAAAAATACTTTTTGTATTTTTTTTATTTTTGATGTCTGGCCTGGGACTCGAACCCTGGCTTTTACGTCTAATAAGCCAGCACACTAACTACTAGACCACGGCGACCATACATGTTACTTGTTACCAATATTAAACGGAGATTTACTGTAAATTTAGGCTGACTGGCTGAAAGAGCATTAAAGAAAACTTTTTATTTTTTAATTCAGCAGCAACATATATGTACATGATCTTTATTTATTTATATGCTAATACTAAGTACCAATAAATTTTTATTTAGGAATTTAATACACATAATGATATATTTTAAAATATTTTTAAAGTTTGTTTTTTTATAATTTTTTCTACACAAATGAACCGAAAAATTTTCACGACAACAAAGAGTTTCTTTCAATTAAATCCATGCGCCATTTCTATTTCAAGTGTTTAAGCCGCCAATTCATCGTTAAATTCATTGAAACGTTTCTGCATTAGACGTTTTATCATATTCATGGCAGAATAGCCACTGAACATGGGGCACAAATTAAAATCAGAACAATTCTCAGCGCTGTCACACTTCTGGCATATGCCGCATACGGTACAAATGGCATTATCGGCGCATTTGTCACCACGGCGACAAGGCTCATTTAGACCCACATAGCATACATAACGATCATCACAATTTTTCGGATCGGGGTTCTCTATATAACCACCATGCTTACAGGGATGCCAAATGTTCACTTCATTTCTGCCAGGGCATCGTATATTAGGATTTACATGGATGGCGTTGGGCAATTTATAGGCACGTGTAAACTGCCAGCAAAACGTTACAACCAACAGCAACAAAACAAAATGAAACTTGTGATGAGTAGCTGATTCAAATCTGGTTAGCATTTTGCTTATAAAAATGCTTTCACTGTTGAAATATACAAATTTGTAGCTTCTGCACAGGATTCAAATGAACTGTAAGAGGATTTTTATAGTTGGGGTTGCTTATATACCAGAAATATGAATGAATGAATGGAAATTGTTTTTTTTTTGTTTTTCAATTTTTGTTTTATTCCTCTAATAAACAATAAATAATTATTTATTAATTTAATATTAATTGTTCATTCAAGTGTTAAAGGATTTTTTCTTTTGCTCGGCTATCTATCAAGTACTTAAAGGTCAGTTTTATGTCTTTCATGTCCGCCCATTGTCATGGTGAATTTAAAATTCACGATTTTAATGAAATGCAAATTCAAGATGTTTTGATGATAAAGGATTTTAATTATTGAAAATAAAAAATATATATTTGGGTTCTCAGTTTTTTTTTTTTTTTTTTTTTTGTTTTGAAGGGGAATAATTATTTTAATTTGATATTAAAAAATTGAAAATAAAAAAAAATTAAAACTATTAATAGACTATGCTGCATGCAAAAAAAAAGATGTTAAAAATAAATATTCATAAATATTTCAAGCACGTGCAATAATTTCCAAAACTTTGAAGTTTGATTATTTTATGTCATCGTGGCTATTTACATGATTAAGAGAAATTATTATATTTTTTCTTTACTTTAATTCAAATGATTCAATGATTGTTTCTTATATGTAAGGGGTGATTTTTAAGAGCTATAGGAAAATTTTTCAAATAACACATAAAATTCAGAAAACTGCATGAAATCTTTATTTGAATCGATAGTACGGTCCATATAATTTAATGTTTGATGATTATTTCATGCAAATGTTGACCGCGACTGCGCCCCAAATGGTCCATCCGCTTAGTCCAATTTTGGCATACTCTTTCCAACATTTCGACCGGTATCTCACGAATAAATGCTTCAATGTTGTCTTTCAATGCGTCAATTGAAGCGGGCTTGTCTGTATAGACATGAGCTTTAACATAGCCCCACGTTAAATCGCACGCATGGATATCATCTAACGGTAGCGCTCACCATTCACAGTTACGTTACGATTCGCAGCATCTTTGAAGAAGTACGGTCCAATGATGCCAAATTCAATGATTTGCAAGCGTTGTTCGTTTGTAAGACGATTCATGGTTAAATTATAGACCAAACCATCAAATGTTGTTATTGAAGCTAGGCAATATGTTTAAATTTTCTACAACCGCAACAAAATTAATATCTTCGTATTTAACTGGTAGATCACAGATAGTTGTCAATGGTGGTATTGTTTCTTCACCCTTATTTACAAGCCGAGCTGTTCCGCAGGGGTCCATACTTGGCCCACTTTTTTACTCCATGTATGCAAATGACCTTCCTTTGCAGATCAGATACTCTAAGATTCAAATGTATGCTGATGACGTACAGCTATATTTAAGTTGTTCAAAAACAGCTATTAATTCTGCTATTAATGAAATAAATTTTGATCTAGATAGAATTTATCAGTTGGCATCTGCTAATGGACTACTTCTTAATCCTATTAAGTCTAAATTTTTAACAATTGGCAAAATTCCGGCGGTACTAAGAGGGAATTTGAATATTTCTCTTAATGGGACTAAAATTCAATTGGTAAATACAGCCAAAAATTTGGGCGTTACTTTTAATAGCTCGCTGACATGGTCGGATCACATTAATCAAGCATGTAGCATAATTTATGGGAAGATTAGAACCCTATGGCAGACTCAACACTTTACACCCATGAGGATAAGGATGATGATTGCCAAAACATATTTAATTTCTTCTCTTTTATATGCCTCTGAGATTTTTGCTGGATGCAATATGACTTTGAAACGAAAGCTCAACATAGCGTTTAATAATATTGTTCGATATGTTTTTGCTTTGAAAAGATTTGATCATTTATCACCGTATTTAATACATGTCCTTGGCATGCACCTCGATGACTACATGAAGCTTAAAAATCTTATTTTTTTGCATAAAATAATAACTACAAAAAAAACCTGACTCTCTTTATGACAAATTGGTATTCACATCGTCTGCGAGGAACAATAATATTCGAAAATTCAAATACCGAAAGAGTGCTTCTTTTCACCAGTTTTATATATATATATACCATTTATCTCTGGAACCATCTCCCTCCAAATATTCAACTTACTAGCAACGCAGCGCGATTCAAAAACTTGTTAAGTAGTTATTACAGAAATTCATAAAAATTTTTAAAACTGTAAACGGTTTGTAACTTATCTGATTCTAATGCTGTAATTTATAAGATAATTGATCTTGTTGCATTAGGAAAACATTCATTATAATAAATAAAAACAAAAAATAAATAAAACTGAAGATGTTTGACAGTGAAACAAAACACGAAACGTGCGTGAGCTGTTTAAACCAGTATTGCCAAAAAGATAATAGCTAAAAAATCACCCTTTATTATCTATGAACTAAAAGTAAGCAATCATATCTAAGGTTATATTAAGTGGGCAATGGTCCTACTTTAGCTAGTGTTTACGTTAATTATGATACCCTAAAAGAAACCAATCCGCCTACAAAAAAAAAATTGCTATTGCAGCAATCTTTATATTATTTTAGAGATTTTAGTAGAAAATGACAGAAAATAATAACACGAAATCTATATATTGAGGAATTCAATCAAAAATGTTAGAAAATGAGCGGTTCA
This sequence comes from Sarcophaga caerulescens, assembly GCA_927399465.1. NCBI lineage: Eukaryota > Metazoa > Arthropoda > Insecta > Diptera > Sarcophagidae > Sarcophaga > Sarcophaga caerulescens. Next base: position 139,698,347 of record OV656872.1, on the reverse strand, counting down.
GAACCTCCACCTATTTATGGGCAATGACGCATGATGTCATTAGATGACACCTGTAGAAGTCATTTGAGGAAATGCTAAGTTTATCGGCATGGATTTCAGGACAGAACTCAATTAGACCTTTTTTTATCCACACAAGTCCAGCAAACAGAGTCTAGCAATCTTGCTGCAAACGTAGCCTGAAAAAGACACAGAAATGAAAAATAGTACCTTCAACCTCATCTGATCCAAAGCTCCTGCAGTAGTCACCTAGCAGCAACTCGTTTGCTTGCCGTTCGTATCTTGAGATGTCCACAAACACTACTCCCTCTCTTCCACCTTTCTATAAAAAAAAAAACAATGGCCCGTGAGAATCATAATTGTACGATAGATGGCCATGCAATTTTAAGACCTTCATAAGCATTAATTTTTTATAAGCGATAAACTAAAGCAACTCTAATGACAGTGTAAAATTGCAAAAAGGGGACGATAGTAATCATTCGTAAACTTAAATTAAATAAATTAGAAGCTGATGTAGTACTCAAAAACTGAATTCCATAACACCTAATAAATTTTAAAACCGATTTGTAATGGATTTTTAAGAGTTGGTAATCCAATTTTACATACATACATAATTGATCATTACTAGGCTATTGTCAGGATTACGACCTAGTTTCTCACACCACTTATGTTGTGTGTGTTAATTTTTTTTGAGAAATTTTTCAATGACTAGAAATCTGCTGAGAGGAAGTCGTCCGAGAAATATTCCTTCATATTTCGTTTTGTTGGAAATGACAGACCTGGGGTTTAAACCGTGGCCTCACGTCTAATAAACCAACACACTACCTACTAGACTACGGCGACACCAATTTTACATAAATATAATACAAATATTAATTTTTGCTAGGACGTAAATTGAACTACTGCAGGTAAATAACCGAACAAATACTACAAGGATATATTTTACGACTGAGTGCTGGAACATTAGTTCGTCATTTATTTTAATAGATGGACATTTTTATCTAAGTAAAGTGCATTTAATATGGCTGCACTTTCGTTCATTTATGTTTATTTTTACTATCTTAACAATTTTTCCAGATGATATACATATATATGTATACACGTAGGCCTCGCTTAGCACGTACTGTTTTTAACACGGCCTCGGTCTAACGCGATTCACATTTTGGTTCACATTTTCGGTTAACACTAAAAAAGCCTCGGTTGTGCGCGGTTTACAAAAATCTTTCTAATGATCAGACAAAGATAACAGATTTTTTTAAAGAAAAAAGTAAGAACATTGAATCACTACAAAAGCGTCCACGTCGGATAGATCTATCCAGTGATGAAGATTAAATTTTATGGTTATGTATTTTTATTTTTTTTTTTAATATTACTGTCGTGAAATATTTTTTTTTTAATATTTCGAGAATTATTAAGTTAATTGAATGTAATATTTTTGTTTTTATGCGTAGATATGGATTAACATGTATGTATATATTATTAAAAAAAATTAAAATTAATCAAAATTTGCTTTTTTGAAAACCATGGAACGTAACCCCTCTTTTTGTATTGGTTTTTGGATCGCTTAATCGATTTTGCTTAACACGGTATTTTCATGAAACGTAACCCCCGTGTTCAACGAGGCCTACCTGTATACTGAAAAATTTGAAAGTATTATAAGCGAATATTAAGGTATGAATATAAACACTTATACGATTATTAGAAGTCTTAATCAAATACAATATAGGCCCTAATAAACTTCCTTTAGGAACTCCGTCATTTGTCGGTTGAGGACCGTTTCAAATTTATCGTCAAATTTATTAGGAAAATACTTACACTTACTTTGCTTTTGTTAATAAACTATCTCAGTAAATACGCTCTAAATTTCATTCTTTATAAAACTAGTTTTTTTTATGGGTCATCTAACATGATTTGCTTAATAACCCTAGCTCGTAGGTATTAACCAAAAAACTGTGTTGCCACTGGCTATATAAAAATGTATAGAAAACTTACCATTATTGAAAAAAGAAAAAAATGTGGATGTAGAAAAGTTTGACTGTGTATTTTACACAAATAAGCTCAAAACATGTTGCAATTAATTATTTAATTGGTTTTCTAATCTTTTTAAGGAATTGCCAAGTAATTTTATAGCACAAATCTAATATACAAGTATGTTATAGGGAGCTGTGCCAAACATTGTTTTACAACAACATTCAAATTAAATGCTTTCTATGCGTTGAGATTCTTACTTTAAACAATTTCTACGATTATCGACGGCAGTACAACATACATATGTATATGACAAATGAGGAAATATTGGAGACGATAGAGCAAACCATCTGTAACTGCCTAAAGGTTTATTATCAGATTAGACTGGCTGAGAGGTATTTTTTTTTTTTTTTTTTTTTTTTTTTCGAACGTCCCCGGCCACACACTAACCCACCCTCACCCGACCGCGGAGGGCTCGTCCCCATTACGTAGGGACACGTACACACTACAGTCCGGACTGTAGCGGGTAAAGGAAAAGTAATGGCAACGGGAACATAAAACAGCTACAAAACTTAATCACAAGCTGAATAAAGTAACAATAAACTACGTAAGACAAGAACGAAAATAAATTTGTATATAATAATTTACAAATTAATACTAGCATATAAGCTGCGTTTAATATTACAAACATTACAATTAAAATCAATAAAATCATAATATAAATTAAAATCATTACATAATCTACGAAAAGGAAAATTAGCTCCATAGTTCGTTCTATAGAAATCTAAAGAAAGAGGACGATAGTGCCGTGAAAATCTTGCTGGAATACTGAAATTCAGGTTAGAAAGCAAAAACTCAGAATCGATATCACCTTTAATCAGATTAAAAACAAAACAAACCCCTAAGACAGCCCTTCTACGTTCCAAAGTTGGAAGTTTCACCAAATCTAATCTAGCCTCATATGATGGAAACCCATTGCCATAATCCCATCCTAGGCCACTTAAACAGAATAATAAAAACTGCTTCTGCACAGACTCTATTGAATCACTATGACAACGATAGTATGGATTCCAAATAATAGACGCATACTCCAAAATATGTCTAACAAGTGAAATGTATAGCAGTCTTGTTATATAAGGATCAATGAATTCCCTAGCCCATCTCTTCACAAAACCAAGAACAGCCCGAGCCTTGCCAATCATCATACTAATATGATCAATAAAAGACAGTTTCATATCCAATAATACACCCAAATCAAGAAATGTAGTCACAGTTTCCAAAGGGCAAGAATTAATCACATAAGTGGACGAAATTACGCCTCCGCGTGAGAAAACCATGCATTTACATTTTCTCAAGTTAAGATCCATTAAATTAATTCTGCACCAAGTTACAAACAAATCAATATTTCGCTGAAGAACAGCCTGACCATGATCATCATCAAAAGTATAAAATAATTTAACGTCGTCAGCATACATCAGAATATTACAATCAGAAATAGCACAAGGAAGATCATTAAGAAACAGTAAAAACAGTAAAGGACCCAAATGGCTACCCTGCGGAACACCAGAAGTAACATATACAGTCTTAGACAATACATTCCTAAACAATACCCTCCAAGTCCTAATTGAGAGGTAGAAGTCAAGCCAACGATGAATAATATCAGGAATACCGATTAATGAAAGTTTAAGAAGCAAAAGTCTATGATCAACCCTATCAAAAGCTTTACTGAAATCAGTATAATTACATCAGTCCGAGCTCTGGCAAGAAAACCCCTGAAAACATGTATAGTAAATTCAAGAAGATTAGTGACAGTCGACCTATGCATTCATTCACGTTACAATGTTTCTTCCTGCTTTACTTTTTCTATCCCAACTCTTTTATTTCCTGTCCTTCCCTATCTAGGATGTAAACAACGATATTTTTGTATTTTGTAGAGTTGCAATCGTTTCTTAATCTACCTGCCTACTATGCTAAATACGTATTGAAAACATTCCGAGCATTTTTAATTTAAAATATAGTTATGGAGTACTGCCAGCAACTCCAATATTGAAATTTTGCAACGTTACCAATCGAAAACTCTTCGAATGATAGTAAATGCGCCCTGGTTTGTCACCAACGATAATATCCATAAAGACTTGTCTATACCAAAAGTCAAAACTGAAATTAACAGATATAGTTCAAACTATCTCAATAGACTTAGTCGTCATTCGAACGTCCTTGCAATAACTCTACTAGATGACAGTGATGAGGTTAATAGACTTAAAAGATGTCACGTACTAGACCTGCCTTTTAGAACTTAATCCATAATAAGTTGTAAATATGTAAATTTGTAAATTAAAGTAAATAATTGTATTATTATTAATATTATTATTATTATTATTATTTTAAGAAAAACTAAGTTAATTATTTTTTAACTTGTTAAGATATGTTTTAAACCCAATGGCATTTAAACCAATGTTATTTTGTAATATTTTTAGTAAATTTGCTTATTATTGTAAGATAGATTGCAAATAAATTTTGGAAAAAAAAAAATTTTTTAATTTAAAACACTTTGTATTTTCACCTTTAACATGCCTATCCTTAAACAAGAGGGTAAAGTATTATAGGTCTGCCGGAGGTAATGAACCTCTCTTTTTTGAACTCTCCAGTATAAAAATTGTTGCCATAGCATTGTAATGTATTTTGTGGTTCAGATTTATTCTATACTTTCAAAAACAAATAATGGAGATAAAAGTACCTCCCCCCCCCAAACCAGTTGAAAGGCATTTGTTGATTATATTTATCGTTTCATACAATAATTGTTAGATAATTTATTTAAAAATATATTTCCAAATTCACAACAACAATTTAATTTATTTGACTTGTTCATTTTTAAAAAATCTTCCATTAAATCGATGCCTCTTTATGTTGCATGACAGATGTCGGCATAAAACGTTTAATAAAATTCAATTCCGAAAATCCATATAAATTTGGGCACAATTCAAAATCTGAACAGTTATCGGGACTGTCACACTTCTGGCATATGCCACACACAGTACAAATGGCATTATCGGCACATTTATCAGAACGATGACAAGGCTCATTTACACCCACATTGCAGACATAGCGATCGGCACAATTTTTGGGATCATGATTAACAATATAGCCACCATTTTTACAGGGTAACCATTTCTGTTCTTCATTTTTGCCGGGACATCTTAAGTTTGGATTGAGCTGTTCAACATTACCTGCTATGTCCGAGAGTCGATAGGCACTGATCAGTTGACACCAGAGAGATAGAAGAGCAATCAGTTTGTAAATACGAGTGCTTGACATCATTTTCGTACTTTATTAGTAAAACTCTTAGACACGTTATTGACTTTAAAGTATGGAAATTTGGAATGCGTTCCTAAAGTCCAAGTACTGTGGCTTTTATAGTAAAATGCTTTCTCTCTATTTGTCCTTTGGTTAATTTATTCATTTTTATACAATTATTAGCTTATTGAAATGTAAAAGGAATTAAATTTTAAATTAAAAATTTTGCAAATCAATTAAAGGAATTTTCCTTTTATCCTTTTTGTTAGAATAAAAACTGACTTGACCTTAAGTTAATAATTATGCTATCCAATGCATGCAAAAACTGACCTACAAGTAATTGCTTGCAGGATGATTTATTTCCACTTGAGCAACTCCTTAATAGAATATTAATCAATACCAAACCCACAGACTTATTTCATATTCATAAATCAGACGCACTTGAAACATTAACGCTTGCTTTAAAATGCTATAAAAGAAAACGATTTCCAATCATTTAGGCACACTTCATTGTCATTATCTTTTGGCCTAAGTACGGCAAGCAAAGCAAAGAGTCTTAAAAAATGTCTCCAAGACCTAATAAAACTGAACACCACAATTTCAATCGCCTCATTATAATCTTAATTGTCTTAGCTGTTTGGTGCCAGAGCTCGTATGCTTACAAACTGGCTGCTTTGACGCGCAATATCGAGCTGTTAAATCCAAATTTAAGATGTCCCGGCAAAAATGTGGAAAACATTTGGCATCACTGTAAATATGGCGGCTTTATAGAGAATCCTGATCCAAAAAATTGTGCAGATCGCTATGTCTGCTATGTGGGTGTGAATGAACCCTGTCATCGTGGCGATAAATGTGCCGACAATGCCATCTGTACTATGTGTGGCATATGCCAAAAGTGTGATAGCCCCGATAACTGTTCGGATTTTGATTTGTGTCCCAATTATGGTTTTCGCACTATGAATCTAATTAAGCGCTTAATGCAAAATCATAGCCTGGAATACAAGGAGGCATAAATAAAATGAATTAAAAAAGTTATGGAATCGATCGACCAACCCAAGTATCTATTTCTTGCTGATCTCGAACATATATGTACGATTGTATACACCTAATCTAAAGCCTTATGCTTAACAATAACATTTAGTATGTGATTATCTATCTTTATTAGATCTCTTCAATAATATGTATTTAAAATAATTTTTAAGTACCCAAGAATAAAATCTAAATTATAAAAATAAAAGGCAAATTAAATAAGAAACACTCTTCCATTTTTATTTTTTATCGCCCAGATAAATCCGATATCGCCAAAGCTAAGCACAAATTAAAGAATAGTAGTTCACTAAGTGTCAGCAAAATCAACTTCAAAAAGTTCTAAATATTCGACTCTCAAGAGGTATAACACTGCTAGCTTTGTAAAGTAAGATATTAGTGACTTAAAATCCAGTTGAGATTGATTTCAGGCGATCGAATGAGCAAGGCCTCTGTCATAGTGATTCGACGATAAAATATAAGTCCCACCATTTATGGAGATAATCAACAACGTGGCCAGTGTAATCCTGCCTAAAGAGTTGTAATGATTAATATGTAATGAATGTGTGAAATAGGCCAACTTCGAAAACCTTGGATGGAGTATATACGACATCCAGCCGAAATGCCGAGCATTTATAAGTGAATGTTATTAGTTTATTCCCTGGACAGATTTTGAAATCATTTCCGTCGCTGAAGGCCCAGAAAATGCAAACACCAAATTGTATGTTTCGAATATTCATCATAAGATTAGTGTAACAGTAGGATCGTTTAAAGTTGATATTATGTGCACAAAACGATATCCCAAGTGCTCTATTACACCACAGACCTCTTACTTTATCTCCACAAGTGAAATGTAGAACATATTTAGCTGCAAGCAAGTACCTTGAAGGAGGTTAGGATTTGTATTTATTAGACAATGTTTTCAAAACTGTTTCGAAATACATCGTAGCGATCCTAATAAGTAACTGTCTCGTAATTTTTACCACTCAGTTCTTATACCAATTACACTACTATAACAAGTGTTCGCCTGTGATCCCTTTCCAAATCGAATACGAAGCTAACAAAAAGTTTTAGTAATAGTTTCAAATTCGAATCAAAACTATCTCAACATTCGAACTATGAATCATAATCAATTATAAACAATTTTATTTTTTTTAGAAGGCAAATTTTAAAGGTATTCTTACGACATGCTTATCAATTTAATCAGAAAACACCTAAGTTACCTCGTTTTCAAGTGTGTTTTTCCAAACTTTCAAAGAACGGTCGTTTATACAAACCGTAATCTCAAAATGAGTTCTCTTAGCTCTGTTTTGGTAAGGAAACTTATATGAGTACGAAAAAAAAAGTATGTTTTAAATAACTTGTAATTAATGCATTTTATTTTATTCAATCTTCTCTTTGTTTCAACAAGTATTTCATTTAGATTTCTAAATTTTTTTAGCCATTTAGCTAGATTTTTAAATGCACATACTGATGTTGTATTTTTATTTTGTTTTAAACAGCCAAAGAAAGAAAAAAAGCTTTTCGGAAACACTCTCCACTTATTAGTTTATAATTGATTTTTGTTTTGTTTTCTTTGTTTTTTTTTTTTCAAAATAAATAAGCCAACAAGAAAATTATTTTTAATGAATACCAAGAAATTTGTTAAAGAGTGGATACAATTAAAAAAAAAAAAACTTATAGAATAGAAAAGGTATAGGACAAGTAGGTATGGAGTAAAAGGAAAGCAGCAACTTAAACAAAAACAAAAATTATTCAAATCGATGCACTACAATAATAAAGTTCTTAAAAATGGATAGAGGCAACGCAAAACGGTTTCTTTTTTTGGTTATGGTAGTGATTTTTAAGATGAATATTTATTTTCTAAGTAATTCATCAACACAGCCATTACGAAGATGAGGAAGAGGATCCAGCAGCTGCGTTCTTAGCAGCTGCTTGACGCTTTTTAACGCCCCAGTTATAAACACGCGCCATATTTACCTCGGTAGTCGTAATTTGATCTCTGTAAAATGAAAAAAAAAGAATTCATTTCTATACTCTAGGCGGATTTAATTTAAACTTGAATGCTTACCTCAAAAAGTCTTGATCATGCTCTACAGTTTTCAAATGTGAAATGGCCGATGTCATGTTTTGTTTTAACAATACTTCAGCTTCTTCTAGAGGATATTCCAACATAACACTGGCGCCCAACCACAGACAGACTGTTTTGCTTGGTGGCACAATGGTCTTAATGAACACCTGATCGCTAAGCAAAAATTGTGTTTCACGTTCTTCGGTTTCTTTACGCAAAATGTTAATCATTTCGAGAGATCTTTGAAAATCGGGTATTTGAGATTTCAGTTTACGCTTTCGGGACTCCAAGTTGTAAGCCATAAATCTATATTTACTGTGCTGTTCATCCAAACGCTGTAAAACTTTTTCACAATTGTCTTCATTCTCCGGCTGAGCCATAAATTTATCGATTTCCTCCTACAAACAAAAAAAGTGAACAATTTTTAACCTTTGATTTGAGGAATCTCACACGAATACAATTGGACCGAACGTCTATATGAAAATCGATGATGAAAAGCATCAAAATCCATCCATTTTTGAGTAATGTAAAGTAAAACATTTTCGAATACATCAAACGAAAAACGGTAAAATTGTACATATTTGATGGAAGTGACAAACTATCGTATAATCTACTAAATTCGGATCTATACTGCCTATAAATATACTGCTTGCGGAAAAAAGTCAGTTTTTGCCAATAAAGAGTAAATTGTTTACCATCAATTGACGCCAGGTCACACAAAACAATTGCGAATTTCCTAAGGTTAGAAAAGATTTTTTTTACATACAAGTTATAGACCGTACCTAGTTCAGTCTGATTACCATCTGTTGGTAATTTTATTGATGAAAAATTCACCTCAAACTAGGCTTGTGAAAATTGATTTCCCAGTTATATGCGTATAGAAACGAGGGTTCCTATGAAACATGTCTTTACAATTGAAGTAAGTTATCTAACAGAATGGAATACAACTGTCGTGAATGGTGTTGCTGTAATTATGTTCAATAAAGCTTTCCTGTGTTTGATGGTCAATTTGTTATTTACAGGGGGATTTAGTAACGATTAACCCGTCAGTTTTGAAAATTTCACTCGAAAGCTTTAAGATAAGCTTAATAATGTGTTGCAAGAGAGTATCCATCTATTTTAACGATTCTTGTTTAACGTAGTGACGGTATAATGGACATATTTAGAAAACTTTAAAGATATGTGGAATGACATTAAAGTCCAGAAGTCCTTATCAATAATTCAAAACAAAATGTTCCCCGAATTAATACCCAGCGGGGAGTTCATTTTTACAATTTCAACCTGCATCTTGCCAGCAAAGTATGTACCTTCTAGCTATCATACTCCTAAGCCTGCTACATTTCTTGTTGTTTTCCCAAAGTCGTCATAAATCCCAATGCTCTCTCCACATCGGAATAAAAGAATTTTCAAACCCCAATATATTCAGTTGGATGATTAATGCCTGTTCTAGTTAAGACACCCTGTTTTTTTTTCCTTCTCATTATTTTCTCATTCATTTTGTTGTTGTCTTCAATATGACATCGTTTTTGTTAGGTTATGCGTGCAAAAAAAGTTGCACTGTGCTAAATAAGTATTTTTAAATTTTTACTCACTAGAAATACAGCCTCTGGTATGCCGGCAAAAGATTTTTCGTTTTCGGGTAATTTAGGCATTTCTACAGTGTCCATGATTCCAGTCATTTTGTTTAACTTATAATTTAATTGGAAATTTTACAAAAATATTCACAGCAGTGGTCGCTAAATTGATATCGAACACAATAAAATACCCGTTTCTTCTTTTTATTGTCACAGAGTATCCACTACGAAACGATAACACCAAAGGTGGTGCTGCATTATTATTAATGTTGCCATACGTTTTTAGGAAATTGTAGGGTTTGCGGAAATTTTATAGTTCACAACAATGCCTAACGGACTAAAATACATATATATTATATTTTATGTTGTAAAATCAGGACTTCAACCGCTTTGTGCATACATTTGTATAATTTTGTAAATGATACCAATTAACGATTCGAATTGTTAATTAAACTATGATGTGTCCGAGTACTGAATTTACTCATACAATTTGTAATATACTGTTTCTATCATAATTAATAATTACTTTGTCACGTCAAATTGATGCACAATTAAAGTTATTAGTTAATGCTACCTTTGTCACACTTCTATATAAATAACGGCTACTCATTTATATTCCCTCATAAATCAAAGAATTTTACTAAGTCCGGCTCCCATGTATTGTGTTATTACTTCTGTGTGAATGTTGAATGAACAATAAAAACATTTTGACAGAAACTACAGTTTTAGCGCATTTTGAAATAAATTGTTGGCTTCGTTGGTGACAAATAAAGAATTTGCAAATAATTTAAAACGGAATTAGATTTTCTGAACGATGTCCGATTCGGAAGAAATTGTTAGTAGTGATGAAGAATCCCAATCAGAAGAGGAAGAAATATGCACCAGCGATGACAGTGGAAAAGGGGACCAAATTGTTAGTGGTCAACCCAGTAGGGATCTAACCATTGACGACTCGGATATTTCAGATGATGATGATGAACCTATAGGCAGCCGAAGAAATAAGGTTGTCGGCAGAAAGAAACGGCATGCCGTTATAGACTCTGAGTCTGAGGTGGGCGAGGAAGAGTATGATGAAATGGAGGATCGTGCTTTATCACCCCGCACACGCATGAGTATAACAGGTATAAGACCAGATGATTTATCGAATGAATCTAGTGAAATTGAATACTCAGATGTGGAAGATAATATTGAACACACTGTTGGTCACGCTAAATCAAAGGCCAAATTAAGCAAAATATCAGAAGTATATGATTCCATAGAGAACAGCAAAAATACTGAAGAGTCTGTTGAGGAAAATGTAGAACATGAAAGCCTAGACAGATGCAGTGCAAGAAATTCTTTTTTGAAAGAATCAGCTGAAGAAAAATCCAATACGCATTCCTCTTCTATGGTATCAGCTCAATCGGAGGTAGACGAGAGTTCTAACGCTTCCATAACAAACAATAAAAGTATGTCACCTACAAAGCTCAACAATGCAAATTGTAGTATAATTAATTCACCAGCTTTGCAAGCACGTTACAGCACCCATTTTGAAGAAGCTATTAAAGATAAACTTTCTTCCACGGTTTATCGGCCGTCCGAAGTAAACTCTTCATCTGATAGTGATATACAAATTATAGAACGGAAGGAAAAACCTATAGAAATATTATCATCCGATGATGATAAAGAAAATAATCTAAGCGCTTCCTTTCAAGGCAAATCGACACCTAAAGCCTGTATTACATCAACAGAAAATATGGTTCAACCAAAAATCTTAGCAGCCCTTAGTAAAGTTCCGAATTTGAATAAATTGAATACGCCCAGTGCTAAATCAAAGTCTGAAGTTAAGTATGTTTCTCAAGAGTTTTATGATAAAGAAGTTAAGAAGTTTGAAGAACTCAAAGCAGAACGCTTAAATGCTGAAAAACTTTTAGAAAAAATCTCAAAATCATTACCTGATGGCGGTCGTCAACTGACATTGCGTGTAGATCGTTTGAGGAGTGATTGTGCAATTAAATCAAAATATATTGCATCCTTGCGTGTTGAAGATGCTCCTGGCACATCACCTCATTTTATACCTGTAAATGAAGATGATTCACCTTCACAAAAACTGCAGGAATTCAAAGAAGAGCGTAAAGCCCTCTTTAATCACAAGGCTCCTGATTGGGATGAACTATCGAATGCGGTAAATCAAATTCAACCCAAATATACGGGCAAACAAGGCATGGCCACATTCAACACTCAAAAAGTTTTAACGGTTGATCGTTTAAAGGTATGTTTAATATTTTTGTAATTATTATTGTTGTTGAATTTAGTTTAAAAAGTGATTCAGGATCCCCGTTTAGTTAGTCTTTAGCCGACTTATAATTTATTCATAAATTGAATTTGAAAAAGTATCTTATTGAGAAAAGAAGGAACTGTTTCCTGCCTCCAATAATTTCTAAGAAAAACCCTGTTGGTGGTTTCGCCGACCTTTCATTAACGTTACTTCCAAAGTTCAAATTTTATAATCTGACAAGATAGCTTAGCAGGTCAGATGTTACTTAAAAACATTTCTTTTCAAAACTGCCAGTACTGTCTGGTTGTTCACATAATTTGTTAAACTTCAGCTTTTTGGTTCCAGTTTACTGGCCTTAACGACCGCTAAAAGACTATGTGATTCTCTGACAGTGTTGGCTGAAGACACGTGTCATTCTGCTCTGGTTAGTGGAAATATCTTAATCATCGAAGAGGTTATTTGAACTTATCCGGAATTATATAGGCAGTAACACAATAGGCGTATGACAAGAAAATATTTGTGACTATATTATACGTTATTTCGACAGTTGAAATGAATTGACCCCGCCATTTTAGTTCATTCAGCTGTGCTGAATGGCGTACTCTATGGCAACTCATTGAACCTGATAAATTCCGTCTAAGGAGCTTCTAGCTGGCATCTTTTTTACGTACTCCTTAATCGGCAATAATTGAAGAATAACATCTTAAGCCATATGAGTTGTGTTTCTACTGGCACTTGAGATACCAACAGACGCATATTTCTGCACTTTAAACATAATGTGCTGTTGCTCATGACAATACCGTGTATCCATAGATTACAACTGGTCTATTGATCGATGTGTAAATCTAGTTATCTATGAGTGGTCTGCGACCATAGCTCCTATCTATTGAATTTCTGCACATATAATATGCTTTAAAACCCTTTCAAATCTTCTCCAGAATATTCGTTTCCATAACAATTTGGTGCCGAATATTACTCTAAAGTAACGAGATGGAGTAGAACCACCTTCGTCTAGTCCAGGTTAATTCTTAAAGCCTTACTACGAGCCCTTGAGGACAGATATTTCAGTACCAACTACATAACCTCACTAGATATGGACCAAAACTTCCTCGTGACTCAGACTACTATATGGTCAGCGTAGGTAGCAATCGTCCTTGTCTTAGTTTTAATCTTGGAAATATAAATGACACAAAACCGTTCGTTTGTTGTATTTCAGTGCAAGAATAAATGCACCTACTGACTGCGAAACATTGCGAATGATTTCAATCTTACAATATATCTGGACGTCTGATACTTTCATGACTTTTGTTTTATTATGTTTTTTGATAGAAGAAGTAAAAGGACAAATCATTCCAAAAGTTATTTTTCGGTATAAACTTTGCTTTGCTTATTTAAATATTAAATGATGAAAACTAAAGAACGGATATCTGAATAAAATGTTTAAAATTTCTTGAGACTACTAATGAAAAACCATAGCAAGAGTTAATTTGCTATCGGTCTTTCGGTAGTTTATGAAATATTGCATTATTTGATTTAAATTCCAATACACGAAGCTCTGATTTCAAATTTCTTTCGATAAGTTAGAACATGTTTAAATATAAATATGTATTCACGAAATTCTTCATTATTTCGCATGTCGTTTAAGGATCTCCATGGCTCTTTGGAAAGCTGTCCGGCAGAAAATGTTTTAGCGGAAGATCCTAAGGGCCTGAAAGTAACTTTAATGGATCATCAGAAACATGCTTTGGCCTGGATGCATTGGCGTGAGAAACAAAAGCCCCGTGGAGGCATTTTAGCCGATGATATGGGTTTGGGTAAAACATTAACCATGATTTCTCTTGTCCTATCATGTAAAATTCGTGATGAAGAAAATGAAGAAGATGAAAAAAGTGATTCGGTCACAGATGAAGACGATGAGGACAATAAACGTCCTGTATGGTCCACCAAAGGACGAAGAGATTGTAGGTTTTTATTGTTTTTTGAAAATTTAAAGACACATTTGCTTACATTAAACACTAATTTCAGATTATACAGGCGGCACTTTGGTTGTTTGTCCGGCCAGTTTAATGCGCCAATGGGAAGCCGAAGCAGAAAGTAAAGTCTCTCGTCATCGCTTGACAATTTGTGTGCATCATGGCAATAACCGTGAAACGAAACCCAAACATTTGCGTACCTATGATCTCGTGATTACCACCTACAATATAGTGGCACGAGAACATAAAGTTGGAGGAGCTTTGTTTGGCATTAAGTGGAAGAGAATAATACTAGATGAAGCTCATGTGGTTCGCAACCATAAGGCTCAGTCTTCTATAGCCGTTTGTGAGTTGCGTGGTAAAGCCCGCTGGGCTCTTACCGGTACACCAATACAGAACAAAGAAATGGATATTTACGCTTTACTCAAATTTTTACGTTGTTCGCCTTTCGATGATTTTTCCCATTGGAAAAAATGGATTGACAAAAGTGCTGGCGGTCAACAAAGGCTGAACACTATTATGAAGTCTCTAATGTTGAGACGCACTAAAGTTCAACTACAAGAACGTGGTGAACTGAATTGTTTACCTCAAAAGAAAATTGAATTAATCGAAGTGAATTTGGATACGGATGAAATGAATGTTTATCAGAAAATTATGATTTATTCGAGAACACTGTTCGCTCAGTTTCTCTTTCAACGGGCCGAACGCAATACCGATTTAATGTATCGCGATCAAAGTTCAAAACCTACGTACATGCAAATAAAAGATCCCAATGGTGCCTACTATAAAATGCATCAGAAATTTACGAAAATTCATCAGGGTTCAAAGGAAATCAAATCTCATGAAATTTTAGTACTTTTACTGAGATTAAGGCAAATATGCTGCCATCCAGGACTGATTGATTCGGTAAGTAGAATTTTTTTGATTTTCTTTTTTAATTTCTTTGTGAATTTTTAAACGAATATTAAGAAATATAAGAAATCCCGATAATGAGATTTTAAAGCCCTTAAAACAACATTTCTTGTCTACCGTTTTCTCTGTGCAGATGTTAGAGGATGAAGATGCTCATGTGACTGATGAAAGTGATACTTCTCAACCGGAAATTGATTTGTTGGCCCAACTTAATAAACTAGCCATTACCGATAAAAATGATAGTAATCCCTTGTTAAGTCACAGTCTAAACAGTAATGAAGGCGACAAATCTATGAGACCCGACGAACAGGTTATGGCAAAAGCCTCATCACGTGTACTGCTACGTACCAATCCCGTATTCGACCTAAAAAGACCCTCAACAAAAATGTTAAAAGTTTTAGAAACCATTAAAACAAGAGTTTTAGCTTCAGGTGACAAAGCAATTGTGGTCTCCCAGTGGACCAGTGTCCTTAATATTTTAAAAACCCATATAGAGCAGCAAGGTGTAGCTACTCTTTCCCTAGATGGCTCAATACCCGTTAAAAACCGTCAGGATATTGTCACTGAATTTAATAAAGCGAATAGCCATAAACGCGTTCTCTTGCTGTCACTAACGGCTGGCGGAGTTGGTTTAAACTTGGTGGGTGCCAATCATTTACTGCTCATCGATTTGCATTGGAATCCACAATTGGAAGCCCAAGCGCAGGATCGCATATATCGTGTGGGCCAGAAAAAGGATGTCGTCGTCTATAAATTCATGTGCAAAGACACCGTCGAAGAACGCATTAAAGCTTTACAGGATCATAAACTAGAATTAGCAAATGGAGTCTTGACTGGCGCTCGGGCGTCAGAGGGCAGTAAGCTCACCATGGAAGATTTAAAGGGTCTTTTTGGTATTTAATTTAGTCCACTAAGCTATTCTCTGGCATTCCTTCCTTTCTTTTTTATTTCTTCATAAATCACGCCTTTATTTATTCCCGCTCTATACATATACATACATACCTATACTTTTAAACAAATTAAATAAACTTTTTTTTATACAATTTCTTATTTAATAAGTTCGTGTTTGGTTTACACAAGATCTGAAGTGAGCGTAACTCTGGAAAATGTTTGCGTTTGTATTCATCTGCTCATTGTTATCAAAACAATCTTTTAGTTTAGTAAACTATTTCCTACAGTCATATCAATTTTACTTTAGAAATTGTTCATACGAGGATCGTTTGCATATTTGCTTGCAACAATAATTTATTTATTACTTTCTCACCTATATAACCGTTCATGGCTTCTAGTAAAGCATACTCAGTGTTTAATATTGACAAACGGTTAACGTAAGATAGAATGAAGTTCTGTATGAATGTCAGTTAGTATTGCTATGTCCCGTTCTATACAATTCGTCACCAAGTTGAATTGGGCACATCTGACAGCGTAAACTTTCACTTGGAAGCATTTTACGAATTTTTCAATGGGCTCTGAGTATTTCGCTCTTTGACGAAATTCCCCCATCTATGGTATGTTGTTGCGAAACGCTTTCAAATAGAGGTTGCGTGTGATAATGTATGATGTCACCAAAGTCTCCTTATTTATGTATGTCTCCAGATGTTTCCGTTTTAAAGACCTCGTTCCGAGTTCTCACTTTATAGTTTACATACATATGTTGCGAGCTAACAGAAATTAAGAAGTTTGTAAAAAAAACTTCCTCGGAGTGAATAGCAATATTGTTGATTCAGGAGCAGGCAATCGTAGTTTCTGAACATAGGACCATTTCGTCTGTATCGTGATCTTTAGCCTCTGATCTTTGAAATCGCTTATCTGCCTCCAAAATTAGTACGCAATCCAGCATTTGACACCCATTGGCAGAGTTGAGTTCAAGGTATCATCAATTAGCTTAGAATGATCGACCTTGTGAATTGGTAAGGTGGAAAGATTCAAAGCTGCCGTAATTCTGCATTGACATGTGCGTTGTTGTTTCAGGCCATTAGTTGTGTGTACGTTTATCTTACTTAGAGTCGAGTTTGTGATGCGTGATTCCGTGAAGCCGTGTTGGTATGAGGAGAGCTAGAAATGCCTTGTTTAAAGGTAACAATGTTGATTCCAAAAGTTTAACTGCTGATGAGAGTAAGAAGATCGAACAGTACGGTAGCAGTTAGATGTTATATAGCTTGTATGCGATTCATATTTTCATAGTTTTACGAATATTTTCGCCTACAATACAAACAAATTCAACTTTCATAACTTACTTTCCTAGTTATTTTTCAGTTTGATGCCTTGAACATATTGCTTTTACAATTTATAATTAAAATCCAAGGCCTAGAGTCATTTATACAACAGGCCTATACATTTTATATTTGGTTTAACTAACGTGTAAGTGTTATTTCACAACTTGTGATAATTAATTTTTGCCAATACTTAGGCATATTACCCTCGTATCCATTTGCTATCAATGAATATCAAACGAATATTCTATTTTTTGCACGTCCTTCCATAACACTTTTATTCTACGCATTGTTGCTGCTGTATTTGTTAGAATCCTTTCTTTTTTTTTTGCATATTAGTTTAGCATTTGCTTCAGTATTTGTATTAAAGTTCCGCCTTTGTTTGTGTTTGTGGTGGGTGTTTGTGTCCGCAAAGAGTTGAGCATTGAAGTGTATGCATTTCCTTTTGGAAGCTAATTTTGTATTCAATGCAGAGCAACTACTTTTAATCAAATCAATTTTACAAAAGCATAGTTTTATGATGTACAATTTTTCGTTATTGCTATTGTTGTAGTAGTTTTTCGTTGTTGCACCATTTTAGTTTTGTATTACAATTTGCCATTTACGTTCTATTTGCCCTATAAAGACAACACTCGCTAGTAAAGGAAGAAAAGAAAGAGAATTTTGTATTAAAATTATTTTCATTTAGTTTTTTCAACAACAATGCCAAGCAACCAACACACATTTGAGAAACAGTTGAAACATTGCAGCGGAAACGGAAATATAAATGACTTCAATGCCGTGCAGTGCAATGCAATGCAATTAAATGCTACGTTAAATTTTCTTTACTTGTGCAACCCAGATGCCTGGGTGTTTGTATGGGTGCGAAAATATTTAAGCATCCAGTGTCATTCAACAACAATACAATGGTGGCAAATAAAACATTTGTCTTCTTCTTCTATTGAGCATTTGCTTTCCTTATATTTGCACATTTTCTTTTCGGTATCGTATTTCAGCTTTTCTTCAGTTTGTACACGAATGGTGGAGTTGTATGGTTGATTGTTCGTTTTATATTTTATTTTAAACACACGTTTAAAATTGCATTTTCATTTTTCAGCATTTCTTCAATAGTATCCTTTTTATAGTTTTAGCTGTTTTTTGTTTTTTGTTAAATCTATGTGACTCGTTCTGTGCGAGCGTGTGAATTTTCAAGAATATACAATCCAACAGGACACTAAGAATGACTGGATGGATGGATGGATGGATGGATAGTTTTCTTCTGTTCTTGTTTTGGTCTCTGGTATTGTATTTTAATACTTGTTTTAATTAAAATTTAAGTGTTTTTAACAGCTTTTCTTTTGTAGTTGCATTTCATTAGTTAAGTTTTTTGTTTCTTATTTTTTAATTTATTTCATTTCATTCATTTCACAAGATTAACTATATTTCTGTAAAATCAGTCTTTTGTATGGAAAAGAATGGAAGAGATAAAGATTTGTTCACATTATTTTCTTTTTTGTTATTTTGCTTGAAGTTATCTTTGCATCTTAAAATGAAAATTATGTCTTCTTATGGAACTAGAATTCGAGAATTTCCTCCAAGTGCCTATCAATAAATTTTTATTAAAAATCGTAAAAACTCAAATTAATTTGGTTAGGAATCTTTATTGCATGAAAAACTTGCTGAAAACTATCTGAAAAATGTAGTATAATTATATGGACTCAAATAACTAGATTCGATGACGTCGTAGTCTAGTAGGTAGTGTGGCTTATTAGACGTGAGGCCATGGTTCAAAATATTTCTTTGACGACTTCCTCTCAGTAAATTTCTAGCAAAAATTCTGTGAGTAAATAAATTTGCCATGTAAAGTCAATTAAAAATTTGTCGTTCGGAAAGGACTTTAAACTGCAGGACCTGCCGCTCATGTATAAAATTAACACACACAACATAAGTGATGTGAGAAGCTAGTTTGTAACCCTGACTGAAGGGTTGTAATGACAAATTATGTATCTAACTAGATTCGAAAAGCATAGATTCACAATCTATCACTTATATCGGGTCGTTCATTAAGTTATTTCTCTCTTTAAATTTAAACACAACAAAGTGTGTGTGAGACATACACGAAACGTTTCATTCGTTTGAAGAACCTATTGATGACATTATACAATGAGCGTCAAAAGAAAGTGTACACTATGGATAAAATTCTAACAATCTCAACTCAAGTTTTTCACTTAAGGAGAGTGCCCGAAAAAATTTTACAATACACTAGAGCCCCGACTTGCGTCGATCCGATTTGCGTCGTTTCGATTTGCGTCGCTTTTTAAAAATTGACAAAACTCAGCTTGCGTTGTTGCAATTTCAACTCGCGTCGATTAAATTTGCGTCGTTTCGTCCCCGATTGGCGTCGATTCGATTTGTGTCGTTTGAATCCCAACTTGCGTCGTTTAAATTTCGATTTGTGACGCTACATACGTTTAATTCTTTTCTTGCAGCATTGAGTTCTACCATTTTAGTATTTGTATTGTGGAACATATTTAGAATTTTTTTTGTATTTTAAAATTCTTGCAACTTCTGTTTATTGTTTTGTTATTTCTTTATAATAATTAAAAAACATTTGTTGAACTAAATAAAATAATGAAAAATGTTTTGGTCCCAATAAATTAAATTTCGATGCATTTGTATAGAAAAAGTTGATTCGATTTGCGTCGTTTTGATTTGCGTCGCAATTCTCCGGTCCCCATTAACGACGCATGTCGGGGCTCTAGTGTATTTCCAAAATTTTCTAATTCGTTTCTTGTTTCAATTTTATAAACTGGCAATAAAATTATTTGAATTAATTATTATTTTTTTGAATTGTACACTTTCTTTTTTTCATTTTTCAATTATTCGCCACGTTTTCTCTGAGTAGAGCCTTCTCTAGACTTTCCATAACTTTGGCACATAAATCAGGCTGAATTTGGTCGATGACATGGGATATGTTGGCATTGATAGAGTCTGACAGGGTCATATTGTACAATATAGGTGGCCAGTTCTCATCGCCGCTACGTGAGATGACCATGCCCTCTAGTCACTCGTGCAGAATATCGAATGTGACATCACCTATAGTGCTCACCGTTGACAGTGATGCCCAGGCCAATGCCGTTCTCAAAGAAATATGGTTGGATGATTCCGCCAGCCCAAAATACTTATAAACAAGAAGATAATTTTTCTACCAAATGCGCGTAGTACTATATTGCCCAAGTAGAACAACCATTTTAGTAAAAAAATTTTAGGATTTGCGTGTTGTTGAATGTAGCTTTAAGGCGATAGTTGTTATTAACTGCCAAACTTCAAACGTACTTGTTGAATAGTTAAAAGAGTTATACTCTAGAAACTTCATAATCTCATCATCATTTTTTAAACCTTCGATGAATTGTGAGCAGGTAATCAAATAGTTTTAAGATTTTTAGGCGAAAGATGCATTTAACAGGATCTTGGAACAGGAACAAGAGTTTTGGACACAAAAATAAATACTCCGATTTCATATGGAAATTCACGGGCATCTTCTTAACGGAACTCAATTTCGGATCTGGTGCGATTAAAGATAATAAGGGACGACTGTCTGGAGAAACTGAAGTGAGTCCAAGGTCATGTGGGAAGTGACGACAATCAGCAAGCAGACGAGCTTGCGAGGTGGGGGACGTATTAAATTTGATTATTTCAGGTTGAATTTAGATGTCTGAATAGTTTCTGTCTAAACAATTGTGGTGACGAAACCATTGTTATTCTGTTGAATGAATGTTTTATGTGATGTTTTTGTAACGCAGCCTATTTCACTTACCTGCCTGTTTATAAGGGAAACACAAACAAAATTGAGTGTTTTTGTTTGTGTTTTCCATGCAAACAGGCAGGCAATTGAAATAGCCTGTGTTACAAAAACATCACATTAAATATAAATTTGTTAAATTATTGGATATCCTTGTAGTCTAGTGGGTGGTGTGCTGGACTATTAGCGTGAGGGTGGTGGATTCGATTTTCACCAGAGACTCTGGTCTGTTACACTACACCGAGCATATGGTCTATGTTACTCAACTCGTAATATTCAGAAATTATTGGAAGCGTTTAATTCATTTTGTTGACCCAGTTTATTAGTTTTGGTATGGGCTTCCAATTAATGTAATCTCGATTATAATTCACACAAATTAAAATGTTGATTAAAGTTATTTTAACTACCAATAATAAACTATGTTTCTAACGAACTTAAATTGTTTCCTTCAGTTTATTAAAATCATGTTCTACTGATGACATTCCATGGTATTCTAATAATTTTATGCATGTTCAGTACGTGTTTTCTTATCAAAGGATTGCCAAAGTTATGATTATTACAACCATAGATAGGTGTTTCTTTTAATAATGTTAACATGTGTTTTTTTTTAACATTTCCTATTTACAATTCAATCTTTTTTTTAATGGAAATTTACAACATCTAGACAACGATTCACCAGATAATTATTTTTATATTTCTTAGTATTTGGTTTTAAAATGCATTTAAAAGAAGCATTTTTATTGCTAAAAATTATTCATAACGATGCCTTCACATGTGCAGACACTTTTTATTTCCTTGATTTCATGTTTTCATGTTTTAAAAGCCATCTTGTTTTTTATTTTTAATTTTTTTTTTTAATATTTCTCTTCTTTCTTTCTTTTTCCTATTTTTTTTTTCTATTCGTTAAGTGACAATATTTTTGTTTTTGGTTTTCATTTTTATTGTATAAAGTCGTAAAAAATTTTATATTTTTTATGATCAAATATTTTACAATTTTACAACTTTTTCCTTCTTCATTTGAATAAATAAAAAGTGCATCAAAACAACAAAAAAAAAAAAAAAAAAAACTACGAAAACTGCATAGAATGTTTTTCTGCTTAAATATGTTTGCAATCAAGATAGAAATACAGATAAAACAGTTTTTATGTTTTAGAAATTAAAAGAATTATGCGGATAATGAAAAAGAAGCAAAACATGAAGAAATGTAGGGAATATCAATATGAAAATATTGTGTATACATACATACATACATAGTTCAGACACGTTGTATTGAATTGCATAATAATTTCGTAATAAACATTTCACTTTACTCTCGATCGTTAAAAAATAAACTCTATCCCAAACACGTTTTAATTAAATTGTAAAAAAAGCAATCAACACTCATAATAAGAATATTTTCGAAATATTGTTGTTACAAACCTTTAAACACTACTTTGTTCTTAAATGACTAGGGTTGGCAATCAGAAAGCATTTTAAACGAAAAAAAAAAAACAATATTCCAATCTGTTGCTGCTTAAATTTTAACCTAATTATACACTTACAAATTCCAAATAACTGCTACCGCATTAAAAGCACGCCTCCACTCGGAGACCTAATTGACTCATTATTATTGAACTTTTCATTCAGAGAGGAAAACAAAACACGTAAAAATAGGATCTGATGCAGACAGAAGGCGGAATAGAGAAACGTAAAGAAATAAGGAAAGCAAAATAAAAGAAAGAAAAGGCACAACGAGTCATAACGTTCCGTAGATAAACACTATACTATAGATATGATCCTAGTGAGTCCATCCCGTTTACAAGCCTTACTTACTTAACTCTTAACTTAACTTATGAGTTTGAATCGAAAATAGTATAGAACTGTTTTGAGAAACAGAAGATTAGACTCTGCTGGGACCCAGGCTATGTAAACATTTTCAGCAATTAGCAAGCGGACGAACTTTCGCGCCGTTGACGGATGTTTGAAAAGCTATGTTCAAGGGAAGATAAAGAGAGGGAAAAACACTTCTCCAACCAAGTGAGTTTGAGACAACAACAAAAAGAGGAAATCTGAGTTCCGCATTAGATTATCCAGGAATAAGCTGAGGTTCGTAACCGATTTTTTGACAGGCCACTGTGGGCTCAGTATAGGCAGGGAGCGCAGTAACATAGATCGTATGGTAGCAATATAAATTATACTTAATTCATCAATTCCCGGAATTTTTCTATATTTTTCCTTTTGCTTTAGATTATCGATTAAATTCTTACACTGAACCAAAAATTTCCGTAAATACTGTAAAATGGGGTGTAGAATTGAAGAAATTTTGTTATATATCAGCTAACAAAAATGTCTGTTCATATCTACGTCTTTTTTAGTAAAAATATACAAATTTAGTAAATTATTCATATTGAAAAATTTCTTCAGATTCTACTTGAATGAATTTTAAATATAAAACTTATTTAGTTAATTTAAAGTAAAATCTTTGTTTTTAATGAAATGTATGTAGACTTGAAGAAAACTTGTGTAGACTTCAATAAAAAATCTATTGATTTGAATATATTTTTCGTTGAAGGTTTACTAAATTTTTTAGTTGATAATACCTACGATATTTTTTTCAGTGTACTTAAACTTTCCCATTAACTAGATTTAAATTTTGGAAATCGGGTCAGAAATGTTTGAGTAATCCAGAAATTTGTGCGTAAAGTCAAAAAAACAAAGAAACAGTATTTGTCAAACAAAACAAGTTTAGAGGGTGCGAGAAAAGGTATTTTTGAGTTCTACTCAACTAACTGAACAACATAGTCCACTATGTAGTTACTCGGGTGTATTTTCACTGTCGCACCGTGTAATTATTATTGTTAATAATATAAATAAAAAAAAAAAAAAATCTAAGCAACTGTTACGATTGTCTATGAACACGATATAATGGACCTGTGAAAACAGTTTATTGAAGTTTCTAATTCCTACTCTTAATTTATCTTATAGTTTTCTATATTTTATTTGAAAATTGAAAACAATTTATTTATTAATTTTGTGAAAACATTTTCTTGTCAGACTGTATGTCGTATTATTTGCGCCGTTTCATAAAAAATGTTTTATTTTTTTCATTGAATTATTTATCATTGCAACTGTTAACTGAATCTAACTTGATGAACTTTGTTTGGATTTCGTTAATTTATGTTTCGTTATTTAAAGGAATTAGTTTTTTGTGTATTTATACGAGAATTTCATTTAATTAAGCATAATCAGCAAAAAAAAAACTATTTAAAATGATTGTAATTTTAATTTCAAGTTTAAGGTTTAATTTACAACTTAAACTGAAGAAAAGAAAAAAAAAAAAACAAAAATAAAATAAATGAATAAAATAGAAATATATTTATGCAATAATGAAAACGTACGAGTAGAAACATTAAAATATGCAATTGTAATGCCCATAAAACAAAATCGTAAAAAAGTAATAGAAATACATACAATATTTTCTAGATACATACATACATACATACATATGCACATAAATGAATATAATTTCAAGGCTCCACCCAAGATATTGTTTCGTTGCGTTCATTTCCTGCTTCCGGTATAAAGAAGAAGCGCATCGGCATACACTTGTATGTATGTATGTATGTATGTATATATAAACTTATTATTTGAAAAATGTTAGTGAGAAGAGAAGAAAAAAAAATCTACGAAATGAAATAAAGAAAATTGTACATAAAAGTGGTCGTTAACTCCCATAAATGTGGCTGGCGCACATACAGAAAACCAATTTAAACTTAAAAAAAAAGTAAAAATTAAACAAAAAAGAAACACTTTTACTAGCTTGAAAGTTGTATCGACAGCAATAATGTAGACACCAACAAACAAGTTCGTTTCATTGCTGTTACAATATGTTACATGCAACATGCATTGCATGCAACATACATATTCTCCCATATTCGATTCGAACCATTTACATAATATTGTATATGTACATCTAATGGATGTTGTAACTGTTGTAAATACAATTACACACTCTCCATGTATAGGTTTTTGAAAATTGTTTCCAGGAATTCTGGCAAATTTTTATTTTAAAGTACTAAAAAGTGTACCTTTTTATGTGCCCAATTAAACGATATGGTATATGAAGTATTTTTTTTTTTAGAAACCCGAAAGTATAAAAAAATAAAAACTTGAAATCGAGAAGATATCATATAATCTTTTAGAGCCAGTAAATGTCATTAATTTTGGTTGCAGGAGGAGGCATCATGTGGTATTACAAAAATACATTTTTAAACCATCTTGTAGGCAACATATTCGAGATCATGAAGAATGATGATTTCAATCTGCTTCTGTCTAATTTTTTGATTTGATTTCTTTTCATTTCTTTAAGGAACACAACAGAGCTATCAATAAAACAATTTCCCATTTTCTTATTATTGCTTTGCTTTGCTTCAGTTTCATCCGTCAGGTGACTGGTATGTCGTTACCTCGAAATTACGCTCCCTGTCAAAATTCGTTGTATTGTTGTATTTTGTGTATTGGTGATGTATTTCGATCACTGAGTCCAACTCTTTTTCACGACCAAATCATTTTGTCGTTATTCCAGGCTAAAGTACAGGTATAGATCAGTTTAGAGATGATTTTTGACCACTTGGTTGATTTTAAAACACTCCAACAATAGGGCATTATCCCCCAATTCATTACGTAGCCCCACAAAAAACTCCAATGGCTTTAAATCGCCTTATCTGCGTGGACAATTGACGATGTCATAAAGCCAAAAACGATTACGTTGTTGAATCATGATACCTTCTTCTTCATGCTTCTAGTCCACTTACAGGACACACATAAGGCTATGATTTCTTTTAAACTATTTGTCTTATAATAATGTTTGCAATGTCATTTAAGTGACCACCTTTGAATCGGTTGCAGCAATAAAAATTTTTCGAAGCAGTTTTCGACCTCTATTTCGGTCGATACTGCGGCAATAACTTGAAAAATTTTAGTTTTCAAATGCTTCAACGTTAGAGGATCATCTGCATTGACATGGTCTTTGACGTAGTTTTACAAAAAAAAACTCTGCATGCATACATAATTGGTCATTACAACCCTTCAGTCAGGATTACGACCTAGCTTCTCACACCACTCATGTTGTGTGCGTTAATTTTATACATTAGTGGTGGGACCTACAGTTTAAAGTTG
Source organism: Sarcophaga caerulescens (assembly GCA_927399465.1). Taxonomy (NCBI): domain Eukaryota; kingdom Metazoa; phylum Arthropoda; class Insecta; order Diptera; family Sarcophagidae; genus Sarcophaga; species Sarcophaga caerulescens. The sequence continues at coordinate 139,672,124 of OV656872.1, read as the reverse complement.
ACTTCGAACGACAGATTTTTGAGAAGCTTTTCATGGCTATTTTTTTACTCTTAGAATTTTTGCCAGAAATCTGCTGAGAGGAAGTCGCCGAAGAAATATTTTCATATTTTCGTTTTGATGTCTGACCTGGGGTTTGAACTCGGGCCTTCAGTCAAATAAGCCAACACACTACCTACTAGACTACGGCGACAAAAAAAACTCTAACAATGTCAAATTGGACGAATTTGTTGGTGTTTGTTGGTTTTGCAAATTCATATTCAATAAAGCCAACGTGGCATCAGCTTGTTAAAACCACACGTCGTTTGGTTCATAATATTTAACTACGGCCTAGAAAAGTCGTCTCATTAACAATTCCAGACCATTATGTGTAACAAAATATTACGTTAGTACCCAATCAGCATATCTACGGCGTTGTGAATGGTAAGCCGGTTTTAAGTATTGAGAGTCAGTTGTAATTTTACACGAATTACACGAAATTCGCCATAATGAGCTGTAAGATATAATCAAGTCGCCGTAGTCTAGTAGGTAGTGTGTTGGCTTATTAAAAATAAGGCTTCGGTTCAAACCCCATGTCAGACATCTCTAGCAAAATGAAATATAAAAAAACTTACTCTCAGCAGATTTCTGGCAAAAACTCTCTGAGTATATAAAATTGGCATGAAAAAGTTTCTCGAAAGTCTGTCGTTCCGAATCGATTTTAAACTATAGGTCCCGCCACTTATGTATTCAATTAACACACACAGCATAAGCGATTGGAGAATCTAGTTCGTAATTCAGAATGAAGGGTTGTGATGACCAATTATGTATGTATGTATGTATGTATGTATGTAAGATAGACCCAATTTCCCAGGTTCCGTCTTGTAACCAACAAATTTTGATTATCTGCCACACTTTCTCTAACTAAACTGATACTTTTCTCAGTTCGTACATTACGATGATGCATTGGACTGCCAACATTTGCCTATTCCTTGCACATTCGGACTATTGTGGCGATCGAAATCACCCGATCCAATAGTGGTCACGTATGAATCTCCCGCTTTGGCACTATGTTTTAACTATTTTTGCCCGTTCTACTTTTGTTAAAAAGCTGAAACCCATTCCAGAAGGTTTTGAAACCTTTAAAACGATATTTGATGCAAGTGTCTTAAATTCCATTTGACCAAACCCACAAACATAGCAAAATAATCTCATTCAAGGTGTACTTTTGATAAACTTTTTACTTTTAGAAACAATTTAAATTAAAAATGCTATAAAATTTATTTTTATTATCTCTATGAATGTATGTGTTGATGTGTGTGTGTGTGTGTGCCCGCGTCTGTGTGAGAGTTTTCTTTTGTGAATTTTATGTTTGCCAACAACTTCAATTCCTAGCCATTATTGTTTCATGCCATTGTTGGTTGTTTCTCTTCATCTTACAGATGAGGTCTTTCTTTTAAGCTCACTTATGTACTTGTATTGTATTATAAAATTTTATATGAAAGTGCAAAGATATAAAAAAACAACAACAATTTTCTGTTGTATTTTGTTTTTGTTTTTGGTTTTTTGTTTTTATAAAATTTGTTTCTTATGCATATGGGACCAATAAAAACCACAAGATTATATTGAAATTGTTTACCATAATCATGGCAACATAAAAGTATGAAGTTAGCAGCAATAACAACAACAACAACAACAAACGATATGCATGTAGGCATGTACACTAGCAAAGTAATTGCATTTGTGTTATGAAAGTATCTTTTGCAGTTTTTAGATGTCAGAAGAGACTGAGAGACTGTGATGAAAATCTAAAGTTGCAATTTTAGTTGTTATTATTATTGCAGTTATTGTTAGTGTTGTTGCTGTTACTACTATTATTTTTATTAGATAATCAACGTTGTTGTTGTCGTTTTTCATATGATGTCGTAGTCGAACATAATAAGTATCTTTCTTTATATCCATATATATGTATGTATGTATATATGTATATATATAAATATATAAATATGTATATAGTATGTGTGTATATATATATATTATAGTTGATTATATTATATTTTCTAGAAACTACACAAAATATCGCATACAATTCCACCAATGACAATTTAGCAACGCCTTCTTCTTTACTTTAGCACTGGTTAGTATTTATTTTATTATTTTCTATTTATTTTGCTGATGCTAAGAAATACTGTGTAGAACGATTATGTAGAAAATCCACCAACTGGTATATAAACTTGTATATGGCACATACTATATACATACATAGTTATACTTAACTTAAATAAAATATCAGAAATATATACATATATATGTATATATGTACATATATTCTTATATATTTTTAATATTATAAAGTTTACAAAACCCATCCCATTTTATTTGTACGTACGTACATACATATCTTAAACGTTTGAACCAAGAACAAGTGCATCAATGTATAAGAAATTCATTGTACATATTGTTCTAGTTTTTTTGGTCAAGTTTTTCTATTTTTAATGAATTCTTTTTATTTTAATTTTTATTTAAATACTTAATCTTTTTATAAATTGTATTCCATTTTTTGTGCATTCAATATTTCTTTTATTGTGGGTGTAAGTATAAGTCACTACCTAGTACTTGATAAGCATCCATGTGTTACCTTTTCCTCATTAAAGAAACGACACATTCATCTTAAAGCAATTGATATACTGAACAAGTATACTCTAAGTCAGTAGTGGCCCGTCAAAATGCTCAGGCCTTTTGGATAGTCTGATGTATGATTTAAATCTCATACTATTGTGATTACTTAGCAAAAGGCCATTTAGTTTGAGAAAGTAACCCCTTTTAAACAGAGAGCTTAGAGTTCTATCGTCGACGCAAAATCTGTTTCCTCTCCCCAGCTTATTCAACAGCTCAACCAATTTCGTAACATTCTCAAGTCAACCTCATATAAGTCGACTGTTCAGACTGCATTGCTATGTCCCGTCCATTGTACTTTCTATTCGAGTTTAATGAATAAGAAAGCTACTCATGAATTTACTCTTGGATTCCAAATACACTTCACTTTGAGACCGAAGACCCAATCTCCTGCCCTTCTATCTCTCGGTGACCTATGCATATACCATAAAATGGTATCTCTCTTAAATGATTATGCAGCCTCTAAAAGCTTCATTCATTCCTATTAGTCCAATTAACCGTAGTCTAAATAGTACTGGGCCGTCCTAATTAGTTTGTAAAACGGGCTTAAGTCCAACACCTTTCTTAGTGAAGCATTTCAACAGGTTTTTATTGCCCAGTTTATACAAACGTATGCCAGTTGCAGCCGCCATAATCTAGAAGGTAGCGTGTTGGCTTATTAGACATAAGGCCACAGTTCAAACCCCAGGTCAGACATTAAAACGAAATATGAAAATTATTTCCTCTCAGCAGATTTTTGGCAAAAACTCTGAGAGTAAATAAAATTGCCATGAAAAGTTTCTCAAAAAATTTGTCTTTTGGAGTCGATTTTAAACTGTAGGTCCCGCCACTTGTGTAAAACATTAACGCACACAGCATAAGTGGTGTGAGAAGCTACGTCGTAATCCTGACTGAAGGGTGTAATGACCAATTATGTATGTATGCCAGTCTCTACATACTATCCATCCTATTAGTGATAAGAAAATTTCTGCTGATTGAGTTCTACTCTTTCTGAAGAGTTAGTCCTTCAATGACGTTCTTTATTTGCGTTATCCGCTCTTTGGATACAGAGCATTCTCGATGTGTTGTTTCGAGAAGATTAAAGTCTCTTAGTTTAATAAATTCGAGAACCTGCATATAATTTTTTCGCTTTCTCCGTTCTTAAACCTGACCAACTCAGGTTTGTGGTGAATCACTTTAACTAATAAATCACCTTTTTTGTTAAACCAATCACACAATTCTAAGCTTTATATCTGTAAGAAACGCAGTAGAAAATTGGAACAGAGGTTCAGAGCTAAACTACACACATAGGATAACATTCTTCTTAGACTTTGTGCTAAGAATTTTGATTATTTTTGTTTAATAGTGTCATTACATTAAAATACAGTAATTACCTGACTGTAAAACCGCCGGATTATTTCCTTCAGGAATGCTATTGTATTAAAATAATTCTCTTTTATGACTTAACCATTTATCTTCAAACTGTTAGTCAATTCTTGAAATGGATGACTCATGAGCTCTTTTCAAGCTTTCTGGAAATAGATTTATTTCCAGAGAATAGGCTCTCAGTATACGCTGGCTAGGACCATATTTCACGTTTTAATCGGCAACGTTACAAAATAAAAACTTCTTATTTACTGACTTAATTGGCCATTACAACCCTTCAGTCAGGATTAAAGCCTAGCTTCTTACACCACTTATGTTGTGTATGTTCATTTTATTAATAATGGCGCGACCGTCTCCGAAGGTCACATTTTTGAGAAGCTTTTCCTGGCAATAATATTTACTCTCAGAGTTTTTGCCGAAACTCTGCTGAGTGGAAGTCGACGAAGAAATATTTGTTTAATATTTAATTTTGTTGGAGATGTCTGACCTGGGGTTTGAATCCTGAATACGTACTAGTGTACGACGACTAGCGAAGAATTGCTGAACTTTATTTGGAAAACACAAAAGTTATAATATAAACAGGGCCTTCAGTAAGTCCCTTTCTATTCGGGAAATGTTTGAGTGGCGTGGTACCAGTGGACGATTGTGGTTTATTGGGTACCATCTTCTGTAGGGGTTGCATTTATAATTCTATGGGGGTGCTCATGTGGTTCATCATTCGTGACCATAATAGTAACAAATATCAGAATGGGCATTACAATTACCCTAATGGTCTTCAAATTTACCCACTAATTGGGGGCTACTCATCAAAAGTTATTAAAATATTGCATGTACTTTACGAGATTGTTTTTCAAGGGAAAACAAAGGAAGTGCATCAGGTATTAAAGCTTTTAAGGAAAAAAAACTTTTTTTAGTAGAATATTAGTATCATCGTACCTCTCTGTCTCTGTCTGCCTCTACATACATATTTTTCTTTTCCTTCAATTTTGTGTGATTTTTTTTTGTGCAACAATACAAAATTGATCATAAAAATAAGTTTTATTACAAGACAAATGATGCCACCAACAATAACAATAACAAAAACACAAGCAATTGGTCGTTGATATATGAGACTATAAAAGGACGCTTAAACTGGTCAGTTAAAGTAATAAACAACGGTCAAGAGACTGACTAAGCGAATGCCAGAAGGAGTAAGAGTATCCATTTATTTCTACAGGTATGAGTGTGTATGCGTATACTGTGATATCGTTTATATTTATGGCTTAAACCATAAACTAGGACTCTTTCTACTCGTATCTATTGATGCATCCCTCGTATTATGTCTTGTCTAGTGTAAGGATTTATAACAAATTGCTTTTATGCTCTTAAACAAGGCGAACCTATAGCGTTAACCAACAAAAGAAAGAAAGAGAAAAAAAATAAAAGAAACAATTTTTTTTTAATTGTTTTTTATTTTATTTTTTTAAATCGAATTCCTTTCTAAGGTGTGCGATAACTAAAGTAGTGAACGAAAAATATAATTCATATCAACTCGCCATAAAAAGGGATTAAAAAGGATTTTTATGTTGGCATTACTTAAGATTATTGGATTTCTACAAATTTTAGAATTAAAGAAAATTGCCTTGTAAATATAATGGTTGAAATTAAATTTATTGCTTTGTCTTAAGATCGAATATGTATTTAATTTTTGTCATTATTTATAATTGACTTTTAAGATTCATTACAACTTAAATTGCCCGCCAGAGCTCCTCCTACGTCGATTAAACTAGCATTCAGAGACAATGTATTGTAAAGTATTTAACGCGTTACTGCTTCACGTACATACTTGCAAACCCAAAGCACAGCCTACTGTTTCCGAAAGCAAGCAGTGTAATTAAAAATAAATTAAAAAATAAATTAAAAAAAGAGTGAAAAATAAAAATTAAAATTAATAAAAATTCATTACAAGTTTTCCTTAGTGCAAGACAGACAAGTGAAGTCAAGTCAAGTCATTAAATACTGTCACATTCTTCTTGCACTTAAAACGTTTTGTATTTCAGCAACGTCGAAAAGACTCATCAGCAATTCTTTTCGCTTTACTGAGGCTTACTTTACTGAAATATTGCTGCGTTGACACGCGTATGCGTACGTTTATAACGAAAGTAGTAAAAAAAAACTTAGAAAAAGACAACAAAAACAAAAAAAAAATTCAGTTCGTGTAAGTCGTAAAAACTCATGTCGCACTAGGTTTTATGGCAACATTTTTTATTTTTTTTTTTTTTATTAAAATAATTTCTCTTCAAAATAGTAAAAATGAAAAAATAGATTTTTCAAAAAGCATAAAACAAGATAAAACAAAAAGATGAAAAGAACTATTTTCACAATAAAGTTTACGATATTAAGGGTACTTATTATTCATGAAATATTTGAATATTAAACAAATAATTCCAAAGGAAATTGAGAGGAAATTTTGTAATTGAAGACCTATTTAGTGAGTTACTTACATATATATGTATGTACATACGTACTTAGTTGGTTATTACAACCCTTTAGCCAGCATTACAACCTAGCTTCTCACATCACTCATGTTGTGCGTGAATATTGCTCTAGTACCCAGTCACGATATCTACGATATTATTGATGAGCAGTGGGCTTAATTAAATCCATGAGTTGTATTTTATATGGATATAGCTATTATATTATATACGCTATTCCAACTCAAAGTACGCTATTATAAGCCGGAATGTACGCCCTTTCGCAGAGAATTAGATAAATTTGAATTATACGCTATCTTCGCTTTAATTGAGACAATATTTTGCGCAGTTCGTTTATTATAATACTAGCTGACCCGGCCCGCGTTGCTGCGCCACCAACTAAAATAAATTTGAAGGAAAGACATTACACGAATGTCCAATTAATTTTGAATCATTTTATTGATTTTGTTTCCCGTTGTCCTTATGATTCAGGTGAACGGGCGTGAGTAGTACGCATTCGATCAGGTTCTAATCTCACTTTTCGTTGTTCAAGTGGTTCAAGCGAACGGGTCTCAGCGGCATATGCACAACAACTTTGCTAAAGATCATAACATGATCAAATGCACAGTTTACGATTTAATTGATTTTAAGTAATTTTCAGTGGCGCCCCCTGCCGAAAATTAGTCATACAAACTTAGAAACCTTCTTCGGCTCAAGTGGCCATGTTTCAATCATCACTATGGAAAAAAGTTTTAACTTTTTTTCGTGTACTTCGATTGTTAAACAATCCATCTTCCATAGCCTGTGAGATGGGGAGCTTCTATATCGTTGATAGGGACAGTATTTTTCAGTGGAGTGGTAGCGCATGTTTGGAAAGATGTGCTCAACGAAAGGGAAAGTGGATTTGAGGCAATCAAAACTTTTGTTGGGAAATTCTAAGAAGAGGAGACCCGAGTTATGAAGCAGGCTATCGAAAAATAAGCTGTGAATGATAACCGGTCTTTTGACAGGGTACTGTAGATTCAGAGTACATGGGAAGCATTATTGCATCCCAGAAGGAAACATCTAGGTGTATACCAGATGCTGGGCAGGAAACTGGCATTGTTAACACCGAGTAGCATCCTGAAGTTTGTAAGGCAGTAGGCTTGGAGGAGACATTATATGGATATCAGAGATCAGCAACGAGTATTCAAAACAATGAGTAGATTCGAGTCATACTTATAATTTCAGCTACTTATACGCATTCATACTTATTTTAATATCATACTCATACTACTCATATTCAAAGTTAGAAATACTCATCGTACTCATACTTAACAATACGCACGATGTTGTTGATTTCGACTCTCCATGATTCAACATATACACGAAGCACAAAATAAGTATGATTCGAGTACGAACACCACAATACTCGCTAGAAGGTTGTGTGTGTGCTTTGCTTGCTGTCTTTGTCTTTTCTTTTCTCTTCTTTTGTAAATGCAACAACAACTTCTACTGTAAATTTTGATGAATGATTCGAGTGACTCGAATCATTCGTAAGTATTATAAGTATTTTTCTAAATTTATGAATCTGAATGAGTAGGCGTATGAATCAAACAATGAATCGAATGTTATGAGTTTGATGTCAACGTTGTACTCATACTCATTGCAACCTATACTTATAAATCAATGTTGTAGCGAGTACGAATGAATCAGAGTAGTTGAATTTTAATACTCTTGACTCACTCATACTCAAAATTTCATAAGTACCTATGAGTAGCGAAAATACGATTCATTGCTGATCTCTAATGGATATAGAACAAACGATGGAAGGAGTATAATACAACGAATGGTTGGACTGCTAATGACAGTTCAGATAAAAGTGTTTTTGTTTGGTTTCGAAAGCATTAACTGTATAACCCTATATATAAAATGTGTAGAATTTTTATTATAAATTAATATTAAAGGCTTTCAACACAAATTCTCACATTTTTTAGAGAAATTATTGAGTACGGTTTCAGTTGTTAATCTCACTATTGCTATGACGCTGCTTTAGTAATTAAAGAGTAATTGAAATGAATCACAGAATATGATAGAAATTATTCAAGTTAAGTTATAAAATTGTTGAAATTAGATTAAATGTTGTTTGTTCTGCGATCTAAACATAAAACTATAAAAAGAATGTTAAAGAAAAACAAACAATACATTTAAGTTTTTAGTTCTAAAATTTCGTCGCAGTTGTTTTAGACTCTTTCAGAGTTATCAGCATGTAATGCTGTTTTCATTTGAATTTTTTACGATTTTTAAATGTTCACTATTATGTATGTATCTTCTCTTGTTGGTAAACACGATTAAACGTTAAAACTTCTTTTAAGTTCTGGTTTTTATAACTTATTTTCTACTACCACTTTACTTAACATCCTTATTTTCGTATTTTCTTGAGACTTTTTTTTCGTAAATTTTCTTTTTTGTTTTTTGTAGTATTTTAAGTTTTAATAAATTTTATAATCCAGTCAAATGTAGGAATTATACATGTTATGCGTACTTAATTTTTATGATTTTGTTTATGATGAGGGAGGGATTTTTTTTTTAGTTATTTTCCTTCCTTTTGTTTGTGTTTGTCAACAACTTTATAACCGGGTTAAAGGATAAATAAAAGAATACCTACTTTTACTTGATTTACAATTATTAGTTTAATCAAAAAATATCTTCTCTTAAATGAAGTTGAAACGTTCGTTGGGGAGAATATTAAAGTGGGTATTTGCGTGAAGTAGGAGTTAAATTCAGGGGCGTTTGATTGTTATTAAATAATTATTATAACTCATACTCAATCATACTCGTATACAATTGTTAAGTTATTGTACTAGTTTAAAGATGTTTTTGAAAATTTTCAATAGAATTAAACAAATTATGAAATTTATATTTTTGAACAGAAAATAAATCGTGAGCAATTTATTTGTGACCGTATGGTCAGAATATGTCCATAACAGCAGGAAAAATCGCTGTGAAGAAAGTGTGGCCAATAAGTTCAAATATTTGCATTTAAGCACAAATAAGAACAGCTTGTAACAGGTCCTTCATTAAGCGCTTTCTAACTCTTAAATCGTTTGAAATGCCTATTGATGCTATTACATACATACATAATTGGTCACTACAAACAACCCTTCAGTCAGGTGTTCGACCTAGCTTCTCACATCACTTATGTTGTGTGCGTTAATTTTATACATAAGTGGCGGGACATACAGTTTAAAGTCGACTCTGAACGACAGATTTTTTGAGAAGCTCTTCATAGGAATTTTATTTACTCTGAGAGTTTTTGCCAGAAATCTGCTGAGAGGCAGTCGCCGAAGAAATATTTTTTTTTTCATATTTCGTTTTGATGCCTGACCTGGTATACGAACCCTGGCTTTACGTCTAATAAGCCAACACACTACCTACTAGACTACGGCGACTACATGATGCTATTATGTGTGGAATATAACATCGTTCAGATATCCGCCACGTCTTCTCTGGATGAAGCGCAACCGAAATGTTCAGTTGTCTGGCGCATAAATTATGGATTATGGGTTATGTCGGCTTTGAGCAACACAGTGGTTTGTAGATTGTTTGCATACACATGCGTATTAAGGAAATTCCACTAGTAATCGCATGATCTCGGTGACTAGTTCACATCACTTTCACGATAAAAATTCAATGTGGCATGAGTTGTGTGACGTTATGCCGGCCTATTGAAACCACATATCTTTATTGTAATCGGTAATAATTTACCTATAGCGGTAGCTTGGCTTGGTCAATATCGTTCTCAAAGAAATAGGGACCGATGACGCCGCTAGCCCAATATTTGCAAAAATCTATTGGATGCTCTTAGTACCCATATGGATTGGTATTGTTCAAAATTCGACAATTTTGTCATCGTTGAAGGTAATTTTCCACGCTTTGCGTTGTCCGATGAGAACACCTATTTTGATAATAAAATTTTATTATGTGCACGTCCTTAGTAATTTGACAAAATGTGCTGAAAATAAATGAAAAGTGATTTGATAGATGTTGACTGTGATCAACAGTCATAATTCGGGGGTCTTTATTGAATCATTAAATATTATTATCAATTCGAATCGTTTGTAAAGTATTTCTATCGAAAAATTTTTCTCAGCTAAGAAGCTAGTTTTTGGAATGACACTGATACTAGCACAATACAATACTAGCCCTGAAAGCCAACAGTACAATTGCCATTGGTGCTATACCTGTCTGTAAAGACCTTAATGCCTTTAAATGGAATCTGGCAAGTTTAACACAAATTTTGTTCCGGATATTGTCCGTATCTTTTACTTTTATGAAGTCGCCGTAGTCTAGTAGGTAGTGTGTTGGCTTATTAGACGAAAGACCCGAGTTCAAATCCCAGGTCAGACATCAAAACGAAAATATTAAAATATTTCTTCGGCGACTTCTTCTCAGCAGATTTCTGGCAAAAACTATGAGAGCAAAAATTGTCATGAAAAGCTTCCCAAAAATCTGTCGTTCGGAGTCGACTTTAAACACACAACACGAGTGGTGTGAGAAGCTAGGACGATGTACAATGGGTCAATTCGAACTCCGGGTACTGTACTTGTCACAGTTGACGTCCTCTAACCTAACCTAACCTTGTCCGTATCTGGTTTTATTGTCCCAAATGAAAAGAAATGAATTTGAAGTTTTAGTGAGGCTATCTGCAGAAGGGCTAGAGAGGAATGGCAATGTCATGTATAAATTCAATTCTTGGGGTTGTAAACCATTATCATAGAAGATAGAAACCAGAATCGAAAGCGTTTTCAGATATCATATAGGTACGATAGGTATGTATATTCAGATCAACTCAGATGATGTAGTTGTAAAAGCGCCTATTATCATGATCGCCACAATACGTTTAAACTGGTCATAATACGTATTTTTTTTTTTTTTTTTTTTTTTTTTTTTTTAATTAATTTTATTAACTAGTTTTGATGATTATTTTCTTCAGAAGTCAACTGCGTCTCCACATATTTATTGTTGCTTTCATATCACAAAAGAAAACAGTTGTCGTCCGGATTGTGCATTCATTACCAGTTAATTTCCTGTCCAATATGATTCCAAGGTATTTGGTCTAATAAGATAGAGTGAGAGCTACTGCATTGACACTAGTGGCAGCACAATGAGGGTCTTTGTATATCCTTGTAAATTGTATTAACCCTACTTTGGTTCCACATAAAAATTAAAACAATTACGTACTAAGTGGGTTTAAACACGAATCTATGTAAATTGCTTGAACTATAAAGGGATACGAGAAAGAATTTTTGTTTAAAAATTAAAAAAAAAAAAAAAGATTTAAACTTTCAATCTTACATGAAGATAAACAAACGTCTCTCTGTATCATCTCTTCTCTGTAAGACTGTCAAAATAATTTCCCTCTTAACTAAAACATCCATCGATAATAAAAGCGTATTGCAGTATAGTAAGTGGCATTAATGAAAGTTGACTCTCATTATTTAAAAATATAATTTGAATTTAATTTAGAAAATCTCTGGCACAACTCTTGCGTCTTTCATTTAAAGGAAGGAGGCTAAGAAATTTAGAAAAAAAAAACAACAACAAAAGAAATGAAAAATAAAAGAAAAATCCCTGGTCATAAAAAACTAATAATTTCTCATTTCAAAATTAAAATAAAATCCTTGAAAGGAAAACTTTTTAATATTAGAGAAACAAAAACTATTTTGCTCTACCCAAAAAAATCGTAAAACTGCTGAAACTCAGAAACAGATCTAAAAACGTAAAACGAAGAAGAGAAAAGAAATGGAAAATAAAAACAAAAAAGGAAAATATAAGAAAAACTAGAAAATTCACATATAAATTGTAGAAATTTGCGTAAATTTGTGCAGTTTTTACGACCCTTTTGTAAAATGTTCTTTTGTTTTTAATGATTTTTGGCAAAAATGTTCCACAACCAACCATTCAACCAGCTATATGTAGAGAGCGACCGTACCAAGTTACTCTTCATTTTTGTGCAAGAAATGATTGCATGGCTGATTGTTTCAATGGAACGCACTGCACTGCAAAGAAAAACTGATGACTACTAAAACAATGATGACGATGTTGATGATGATAATGAAGATGATGAAATGATGCATTCCAGTGAAAAGTCGTAAAACGTAACCACAATAAAAATAAAGGAGAATAAAAACTAAAAATAAATAATATCGACAGATCACAAAATACTGATACTCTTTGAAAATCGAGGAAGGAGAGTTCGAATAAGGAATAGAACGCAAAACGTAACGAAAGGAAGTAAAATATATTCGTTCTATGTACCTATGTACATATGTTTGTGTGTATGCGTAGAATAAAACTTTTTACCATCTATGTATGTATGTATGTGTATAGGAAGACCTTACACTCATCTATAATTTCTTTACACGTTCCATCTCTCGATTCTTCAGTCATTGCTTCAATCAAACTTTCAGTAGCTGCAACTGCTGTTCGATGATGTTTCAACCCAAAATGAAAGGATATTAGTAAATATATGTATGTATGAATATATAAGTGTGTGTAAAGACGTACATATATGAGAGTAATTTTAATGGCATCCGGACATGAACGGAGTTAAAAAGGGATGTACTGTACCTGTCCGTAGGAAATTTTGCTCTGTCTCTCTTTGCTTTGTTCCTTCCTATTGGGGTCGTGTCGCTTTGAATATTATTAATTATTATTGAGTTCTTCCATCGTTATTCTCTCTTTCTAAGTTCTACTGTGTTCATAGTAATTTTAACCATGTGCTCGTTGTCTTTTATCATTACCTGGTCATGCCTTCTTACACCGTTTTCTCAAATTTTTTTTCTAGGATTGGTACAAGTTTCACGTCATAATGTAACTTGTCCCTTCTAATCTTCTTATTTTGGAGGCTCCTCTAATCAGATTCATTTTCGCCACATGAATCTTTTGATTGTGCTTGGTTTGGAATACCTGGCCTTCAACACTATGCCATCACAATGGCGCCTGACACAAGCTTTGTATATTTTTCCTTTAATTGGAAGTGGTACTTTTAGGTCGCACAGAATTTATACGCCGTTTCAACCATGCTGTGTTTACTCTGTATGTCACGTCGTTGTATATGTTTCCGTTATAATTCAGAGTTCATCTATTATATTTAAATATTGTCGTTGATGTTAATGACTATCCTCTCATACCAGGTGCATCTTATGAAATCCTAGTTGGCGCAGATATTCGTTCTTCGTTACATTCGTTTTATATATTAAATTTTTGTTCCAGAAAGGTGAAATCCTCGCCAATTAAAATCATGTTGTGTGTATAGTAAAGTCGCCGTAGTCTAGTAGGCAGTGTGTTGGCTTATTAGACTGAAGGCCCTAGTTCGAATCCCAGGTCAGACATGAAAACGAAAATATGAAAATATTTCTTCGGCGACTTCCTCTCAGCAGATTTCTGGTAAAAACTCTGAGAGTTAATAAAATTGCCATGAAAAGCTTCTCAAAAAACTGTCGTTCGGAGTCGACTTTAAACTGTAGGTCCCGCCACTTATGTATAAAATTAACGCACACAACATAAGTGGTGCAAGAAGCTAGGTCGTAATCCTGACAGAAGGGTTGTAATGACCAATTATGTATGTATGTGTGTGTATAGTATGTTCCATTGTTGCTTATTCTAAACCTTTCCTGTCGAATGATTCAGCGGTATATAATCTTATACTAAATGCGGCGTCCTGATGGACGATAAGCACGTGCTTGCGTGGTGCTCTTATAGAATATATTTCAAATAGTATTTAAAATAATTTTCAACAACATATTTAGCTTGTAAGTGTTCATAAGCTATTTGTCTGAGCCGTTTCCAAGTCATGTATACCAGTAATCTGTAAAATCTTTGTGAACGTCTTCTATAGGAAGAGCTCACATCAAACACGCCTTTAATGCGACTGAGGAACAATGTTTGTCTGTAATGCCTTACCTGATACAATAGTCAATCGACCACTAACAGATATGCTGTACGTTAGAGAACACTCCAAAACGAAACTCAAAAGCTATTGCGTTTATGTTTTGATTAATCACTACAGATACGTACTCTATACTCATCACAAAGCAAGTTTATCGGCCTGCCTTCCTATAAGAGAGTGCCTCATGACAGTCACATTGTCGATTGATGACAATACGACTTAATACTTATGCCCTGTACCCTGTCGGAGATTATGAGTTCATTATCGGCCTTGACCAGTTCATCAGCAATGCAATTTCCAACGATGTTCTTAACAATGTTCTGGAACAAATATAAGAGTTACCTTTGGAACATCTAAAATTTTCTTGAGATATATTTGACTTTCACGGACGGAGGAGGTTTCATGGGTGTCTGAGTAAGAGATTTTTAGGAAAAATCCCACCACCCTACAAACATTTCGCCGCATTCATAATAGCCATGATCTCCGCTTGGAAAACACTGCTGTGATCAGACAAAACGAAAGGACACCAAAAATTCAAAGTTTTAATAGAAGATCATCAATCTACATCCAGTAAAATCTTTAGCAATTGCCTAGAGTAACAAACTTTCTCTCACTCACACTCAATACAACAACCCGGTGTATTTTTTAAAGAATAACAGATGGCAAGCATTTAAATACAAGGTCTGTAATTAGTCACCTGCCCAGAAAGGCTTGAAAAACGAGACTACAACAATATAAAGAGGAAGAAAAATAATAAAAAAAAGTCCTTGTTAAATTGGCTCTTTATCCTTCGTAGAGAAACGAACGCATGCCAGTTACGCCTCTGTTATTATGCAATTTACTTGTAAATTGATGCATTTTAGTTAAGAAAAAAAAAAACAAAAAACAAAATTCACAAGGAAATCAAATAGGGAAAGAGAATAAGCGGAAGTAAGTAAAAACACATAAAACGGAAATATAATTTAAATGCACTTCTGGTTTAGCTGGAGATTCTTTTCCATCAAAATAAGGCAAAAAAAAAAAAGGAAAATATATGAAGTAGAATTGAATACAAAAGGAAAGAAAACAGTCGTAAAATGGAAGCAAAAATAACCAGCATTTATGCCAACAAGGATGGTACAAACATCAGACCGTAAATGAATTTCGTTTTTTTCTTTCTGTACTTTTTTTGTTTTCAACTATTTTATACGTTTTTCATTACATTTCTGGAATAGTGTGCCTTATCGGAGAAATTGCAATAAGAAAATAAATTTCTTTTTTCAAAATCCTTCAAAATCTGGGTACTTACATTTGTTAAATACGGTAGATTTTCAATATTTAAGAAATTGTGCAAGTTATTGTACAATTTCAAATTTATTTTGTTTAAATTAAATAACGCAATACAATTCAATTGTTGGCTGCCTTTAACCTTTAGATAAATTACAATTAAAACTATGTACAGTTTTTTGAAAAATATTATCCTTATTCCCAATTGCATTATTTTGTATACAATTTTCAAAACTCCTTTAACTTGCAACAACAATAATACATAATTAGAAGGAACATGTCTGGAATATTTCTTTGTATGTTATTGTGAAAAAGGGTTTCTCTTTTCAAATACAAGTCATAAACACAACATTTTACGATAAAAGATTTTAACTTTCAAGATTCCTTTGGTCTCTTATGAATTTAAATTTGCAAGTTTTCAAATAAAAAATCTTTAAGTCTTAAATTCTTAAGAATTTCAATAAAATCTAACTTGATTAACACAAATTATCCTGTGGATTATTTATTTGACACACATCCAACGACACGAAAATTTTACTGCAGGCACTAAAAGTGTGGATGTTAAATAATATTGTAATCGTTTGGTTGTCTCTTAGAATAACCAATAAATACACCCACAAAAATTACAATCTTAAGGAATTAGATTTTTTATTTATTTATTCATTTATTTATTATAATTTACATAGCACAACAAGATATGAATCTTATAAGTGACAGTGCTATGTTTGGAATCATTAAGATTTAAAAATTAATAGTGAAACAAAACATATTAAATAAAAAATACAAAATTAATAGAATTAATATGATGTTAAAATATAAAATATAAAGAAAAAAAAAATATAATATAAAGAAATTTTAAAAAACTAATAATATTGTAGAAGTAAATAAAAATGTTGAAGAAATATTAAAAAAATGTTACTACATATTTATAAAAATCAATCTAAAAAACTAGCAATAAAAATATAACCGATATAAACCTGTAAAACAAATCACAAATCATAAAAAAATTTTACTTATGAAAATAATTTAAATAACTCCTTTTTGAACGCATTTGCATTGCCAAGATTCTGGATGTAGTTTGGTAGGGAATTCCAAAGACTAGTGGTGTGTATAAAAAACTGTCTCTGAGACAAGAGAGTCCTAAATCGTTGCTGAATAATGTTCCTACCCCGGTAGGATCTAGCAAATTTAATTCGACAAAATAAATATTCCGGCCGTTCCGTGTAAATTATTTTATGAAGTAAAATAAGGCATCTAATTTTCAAGAGATTATCAAATTTCACATTAAGAATCCGGCAAGCCAAATGAGAAATGTGATCACGACTCCCTTTACGAAAGACATATCTAGCTATGTTATTAAATGCCAAGTTAAGTCTACGGTTATCATTACAATCACAGTTAGCGAAGATTTCACACCCATACAAAAGTACCGGAATTAAGTACGTTCTAGCAAGTTGCATACGAATGACAAAAGGAGTCGAATCAATAACAGTCCACAAGTTCCTAAGCATACTATAAATTCTACCAACAACTACACCTATATGATTAGACCATGATAAACTGCCATTAAAGACAATACCCAGATTCTTCGCAGATTTGACAAAGTCAATCTTATTTCCCCTGATGCACAAATCAGGTATGACAAATGATCTATCGGTCCTCGAAAGTATAATACATTTAGACTTGGAGGGATTGATGCAAAGTCCATTGGCCGAGGCCCAGTTGTCAATCCTAACCAAATCACTATTGATGTAATCCAAACAAGAATCAATATCCTCCCTAGGAGTACTAGTATAAAGCTGCACATCATCAGCATACATATGAACATTACAGTGAAGCAAGACATCCGGTAGATCATTTATATACATACAAAACAGCAGAGGCCCAAGTATTGACCCCTGGGAAGCACCTCTACTAATATTAAGAGGATCTGAGATATTACCATTAAGATGAACTTTTTGAGATCTATTAAGCAAATAAGAATAAATAAGATTACAGGCAGAATTTGAGAAATAAAACAGTTTCCGGAGCTTTTTCAATAGAACTTCGTGAGCGACTGTGTCAAAAGCCTTAGTGTGATCAAGCAGAACCAAAAACGCAACACTATTTACATCTAGTTTCGACCTAAGATCTTCAACAACATTTATTAGAGCAGTAGTACAACTTCTACCTTTCATAAATCCCTGACTGACTAAGAGTAAAGTAATTGTGACTCTCCAGATAATTAGTGATCTGTCTGGCCATTATATTCTCCATTACCTTGGACAAAAACGGAAGGATAGCAATTGGCCTGAACTCGTTGTTCGATTTGGGAATGGGAATGATTTTTGCCAGTTTCCAATGTTCAGGAAAAGTAGATTTAGTCAGAACTGTATTGAACAAGTGAGTATAGTATGGCAAAAGTTTAGGAGTCAGAGCTTTCAGGAATGAAGGATCCAAATCATCAGATTTTAATTTGAAACATTATGATTACGATTAAAAATATTATTAAAATTAAGTTGATTAAACGAATTCCATCCAAGAGCACTGACTTGTCAGCATAATCAACTATGAATTTCTAACCATACAATTGCTTAGAATCAAATATTGTTATTACTTAATACAGTAGGCTACTGATTATCGCTGAAGGGCTTGAAGCTAATTAAAAGAAATATTTGCCCAAAGGTGTAAAAATACTTTCAACTTGATGTACTGCTGTACATTTTTTTGAAGCCGGTAATACAAATTCGGCAATGCTACTAATCATACGTCATTACAACAAATATTACCCGGGATTCTGTTCTTGAATTGCTATTGTAGTATGTATATGATATTGTATTGTTTCTACCTTAAAAAGACGAGCAATTGTTAGCAAAAGTGGTACGCATTTAATGATAAGCATTTTAATACTCAGTAATTATTAAAGATGTAAATGTATGCCTATGAGATGCCTATCTATGACACGATACCTTGCACTTTTAATCTACAATCTGTCAACACTATATCATGAATTATTTCAATGGCTTTTTGTGTATAATCTTTAACTGGATATGCAGACGGTTTGGCATATTCTGTGCCTGTACGATCACAGCGTCATTTAGCAATCATGTACGTTTTTATCACTGAAATTGAAAGTACAACCGTGGTTTTGTTTTAATACTTTTTTTTTCGCCAAAAATAAGGCAAAAACACGCGATAATCAGAAAACTAGTGGCAGTTAGGCACAAACAAAAAGACAAAGCTTGTTCAACTTTTGATAGGAGGAAATTGACAGACGTCTGTTGATTGAAGCAGTGTTTTTCCTACAGTTAAGAGGACTTAAATTAGAATTATGAACGTAAAATACAAGACTTTGTAACGGTTTTGGAGTCGCGACAGAATAAAAGTGCACATCTAGTTTTTATTGTCTTTTTGTGTTCCTCTGTTTTACCATCGACATTTTTCGAGTGTTTATTAATAATATTTTGTCTACGCTTACGTTTAACGCATTAATATTAACTCAATCAATTATTTGGGGTAGGTTATGGATAATAATACAATATGTATGTATTTATCCTTAGAACACTTGGATATGTCTTATAATAAGATGAAAATGTTTGTAGCTGGTCATTCATTATTTATCTTTCGGCATTAACACACACATACACACACCTTCACGAAAACATATACTTAAAGTTTCGTGGTCATCGAACACCGCACAGACCACAATAAGAACAATAAATTATAGCCAACAATTTTAGCCAAAGGCTAAAATAAACAAATACCGGTAAGAAGTTAAAACCATAATGGTATTGGCTGCTATTGCCATAGCATATTCTGGTCACTGGTAGTAGAGAGGGAATCTTAAGCTTCATGTTACTTATGAGAAAGGACAATGTAAGTTGAAGGTAAAAGCAAGCAACGGGTGTCTTCAACAGATACAATATTTGTTAGCAAATATAAACACTTTAAAACACAGCCAACACTTTTAACACCCTTTTACATCCTTTAATTATGCTTAAACCTCTTTAATGATAATCGGTGTAAATATTTGTTTTTTTTTTTCTCTCTCTCTCTCTCTCTCTCTTATTTATTTAAACGAGATTTATACGTGAGACGATTAACGTTTATGACACTTTTATTAGAACTCATATCAGTGATAGTAAGGTAGCACAGATACTCACATGTGTCATTAAGTTTTTGGTTTTGGTGTTTAAGATTAAAATAAATTTATTGGTTTTCTTTTCCTATCCTCATCCACTTTCCCCTCAATTGTGTGACAAATGACTTTCATTAATAAAAATAAATTTAATACGAATTAAATTTAAAAACACAATATTTTTAAGTGTCTTTTGTTTGTTAAGTTAAAATGCAATTGAATTAAATTATCAATAAAATGTAATCAATAGAAATGAAATTATTCATATCTAAAGCAGCTGCAAATACAATAAAAATTATAATTTTATGATTAGTTTGCGATAATATTTCATAAAAAAAATTTAATTAAATTAACAATAATTAGCACTACAAAGAATTAATTTTTGCTTAGTTTGTATTGATTGATAAAATTAGAATAAAAATTATACAAAGTAAACTATTTTTGCTTTTGAAGTAAAATAGCTTTACTTGATGTTCAATGAATAAGCTTACGTTTTATTCTTTCAATTTACTTTGTAAAATCTGTCACCTTTTTTTTTGGATCCTTGAAGCACTTCTCATAAGCAAAATAAGGTTCTCAATCAGTCAGTCTTTATCTCCTTGATCACTGCTAATCTCAATCTGCAAAGTTCTGAAATTTAATTAAAACAAATTTAAATTTAAACAAAACAAAAACTGCTGGGAGGAAGTCGCCGAAAGAAATAGTTTGAACCACGGGCTCTTGTCTAATGGGTCAACACTCGAACTACTAGACAAAGGCGATTTCATGTGAGAAATATAACATCGCTGCAGCTTCTCTGGATGGAGTGCATCTGAAATGTCGAGTTTTCTATTACTCTGACGCATAAATCAGGCTGAATTTGACCGATGGCGTTGGTTATATTGGCTTTGAGGAATGCTGTGGTTTATTCACTTATATTATTAAGAACACCACTCAAGAAGAAGTTTATCGGGATCAAGACGAACGATCTTTATAGACAGTTTACATCGCATCCACTAGCGATGTCTATGGCCTCAACTGATGAACTGTGTGGCGTATAACGCTGTCCTGTCTCAGCGCTGTCATCCAACACAGGCCAAAAGAACTTTGTAATTTTTTTTTTTTTTTTTTTTTTATGAAACCAGCACTCAGGGGATGGCCCCTACTCATGCAGTGCATTGTGCAGGTCTTTTAGGAAAGGTGGAAAGGGGGAAGATGCGAACGGCAAGGAAACGAGTTGCTGCTAGGTGACTATAAAATGGCCAGTGCTATACCTTCACCATTAGACAGTCTACAGGCAATCGTCCCCAAGAAGCCCGCAGTTTCTCACACCACTTATGTTGTGTGTGTTAATTTTATACATAATTGGCGGGACCTACAGTTTAAAGTCGACTCCGAACGACAGATTTTTTGAGAAACTGAGAAGAAATCGCCGAAAAAATACTTTTTGTATTTTTTTTTATTTTTTGATGTCTGGCCTGGGACTCGAACCCTGGCTTTTACGTCTAATAAGCCAGCACACTACCTACTAGACCACGGCGACCCCTAAATTATTGATCTATAGTAGTTGCTGTTGTCCTGTTTAACGTGGATCTCAAAGAAATAAGGGCCGATGACAACGCCAGTCCAAAATCTCTCTTGGATTTCATGTTTACGTATCACGTTCATCCAGAAATGAATCTCAACTGAAGATGATTTTTCGAGGTAGAGGTTGTGATCTAAACCTGGATTTTTTTTTTCCAATTCAAAGGGAAAAAGTTAGATCCTGGCAACAATAATTATGCCTTGTTATATAGCCTACGGTGTTATTGCCATGAAAAGTTTCTCAAAAATCTATCGTTCGGAGTCGACTTTTAAACTGTAGGCCCTGCCACTCGTGTATAAAATTAAAACAAACAACATAAGTGATGTGAGAAGCTATGTCGTAATCGTGATTGAAGGTTTGTAATGATCTATTATGTTATATAGCATCTAGTCATTTCTGATACGGTTACGGTAGTCCTATTAGCGTTTTAACCCTTTCGGTACGGGAGACGATTAGTTAGTTTACAAATACTATAAGAGGTCAGTTTAGCATAGATATGCTTATTGAACATATACATAGCTTTTTTGGTAGTGCCCCTACCCTAGGAAGGGATTTAGGGCACGGGATATGTATATGTCCCATCAGGAGTTTGGCATGGGACATATAAGTCCCATTGGGCCTAAACCTATAAAAACGCATATAGTAAATCAATATCTGTTTTATATCTGTTTATAAGAGTCTGATGGTACGTAGTCGTCTCCACTCCCAGATGAGAAGTCATCTTCAGCTGACTCTTCTAAAATACTGGCTACATCAATATCAGAAAGTCTTTTCGCCATATCAGCCTGAAATAATATTTTTAATGTTGTTATACTACAGTCCTATTGGGATATATATGTCCCACTACAAAAGCCGAATGGGAAGTATATGTCCCGTAAAAAGAAAATCTTTTCTTACCTGGTAATATTGCAATAACAAGAAAGATTTACACTTTAACAATATTAATTACACACCTTTTTCACTATTTAGTAACGATTTTAACTTTTTTAACTTTTTAGTAGAAAAAAGCACAGCAAAAACTTGATACCACTGCAGTCTTCTTATGACTAAACAGCCTGTGTTATGAAAATACGCAATTTTTCTGTGTTATGAAAATATGTAACTGTTCTTTAGCCTCTAAATAACTAAATGGGACAATTTGAATCATTTTACAGTAACAATTTAAAAAATAGGAGTCTGCGATCGTTCAGTGGGACACATATGTCCCAATAGATACGAAAGGGTTAAGAAAACTAAGGGTAATATTGCAATTTTTATACAGCTTCAGTGCTGTTCTTTAAAATCAAATGACAAACCTTCCGTATATATTTACATGTTTTTTCTGACTCCGTTTGCCTCACTAACATTGATCTATTGATCAGGTAGATTATTATCTAATATATTTCACTTCTTTATTTTCTTTGGTTAATTCTAGTACTTATAGCTTAAAGACGAAGATCATATCATATATCAAACGAATCAGCAACCCCCATACTAATAGACTAGCACACTATTCACTAGACTATCTAGTTTCATACCCTTTTTTGTTTTTAATCCTTAGAGGTGTTATTATGAGTAATTTAAAACGAATATTAATAATTCTCTATACTTATTAGCTTAATACAGACTAAACTTTAATTAAAATTTAAATATTGTTGAACATAATGTTATTATTTGTATCCGTACTACAATGAAATATTATGAAGAATTTTTTTAAAAAGTTGTTTAATCACGCATCATAATTCTCAGACTCCTCTTTTGATGGTGATGAAAAAAAAAAAAAAAAAAAAAAAAAAAACATGTGATAATAGCACATAAGATAAGCTGAAAGACTTTTTTTAATCTTTTTTTACCTGCATTTATCATAACAAAAATTTATAATTCTTCTATTTAAGTTTTATGATCCTTGCTACAAGCGTTAAGATTAAGTTTAAACTACCAACTTAAAGAATAAAATACTTGTAATAAGAAAAAAAAAAAAAAAATTAAAAAAAAAGTAAGGAAAACTTGCAGTAGAAGAAAACAAATCCAAGACCTTTAAATATTATTATGGGAATAGCTGATAGTGACATAACCTGCCATACCGTTTCGTAACTTAAACACGTCATACAATATGCCCGTTAAAACACAACAAATGCAACGTCGATCGTAAAAATTACTGAAACAACGGAAGGGGAGAGAAGAAGTACAAAAGAACTTAAAAAATATTGCCAAGAAAGGATTTTTTTACGATGCTACAGTCTGGCAAGCATTAGTTTTGCAAAGAAACAGAATAAAAATTTTCAAGTTTGAGAAAATGTATGAGGTTTATTCCAAAAATTCGGGTAATTTTTAAAATTTCTTATGGTGTTTTCTTTTCTACAAAGAAAATGTCACCCTCTTACAAGGTACATTAAAAAAATTTTTGACCAACCCTGTTGTAATGTCATTTTTTATTTGAGAAGAACATAACACAAATATTAAAAAAGAGTATGCCCTGTGTTTGCCACTTATTAAGAAAATGAATGAGGAAATGCCAATTTGTTCAAAGGTGTTGCCAGATCGCTAATTTTTCGACTTCATTTTTTGCACGCTTTTTTTTATAACAAAAAAATAAATTTTAACACTGTTCTAACATTGAATGCAATTTTTTATACTGCTGACCATGTAGCTTTAATAATGTAATATTTTCTTAAGATTCCTTCACAAAACTATGAAAAAATTAACTTCAAATTGGATAACAATACCAGGCGACTTTTTTTAAATTTCATCTGGTAGCCCTATAAATAAACAAAAGTCATCTGCTTTACAGGGCATTAGCAGCACTCTCGATTTATACAGGGCATAAAATGCAATGCCCTTCACCATTGGCAAGTGCGAATTATTTAGAATAAAACATACCACCCTTTTAGAGGGCGAAACATTTTTAAGAAACAAACGCAAAATTGCATTTTGCGTTAATAAAATGCACATATTTTGGTAGAAAAGAAAACACCATTAGAGTGTTGACAGCACTCAAGAGTAGACAGCAATAGTTTAATTGTTAACTCAAGATATTGTACGACAGTCGGTGAATGCAGTTCATTTGCCGTGTTACAGTAACAAACACGCGTAATATTAACTTCGTGAATTGTGTTCTAGTGAATTTGATGTAAATGATGCACTACTCTCTTAAAGATTAGCTGGCTTGTTCGGTGAGCACTGTTTCGGTTGCCCAGATACAACTGAACATAAAAATAGAAATAGGTTGATCCAAAAAAGAGTCTCACAAGACTTCAATCATATCGTAATTGGCAGAACTTCCATTTACAAAACGTTAAGAATACAAGCGACTCATTCCTCTACAGGGTATTATTAATCAGTAAATAATGGCGATTGGCGTGAAGGTTTGATGGGATTGTCAGGAACTATTCGGAATTATATTGCCATGTTTGAGGGATGACATGGCGTAGAGGTTATATTAATAGACTATGTGCCCAAGCATATTAGGTTGAAATAGAAGAAGAACAATGTTCATCATGGGTTGTTCGAATTTTATAAATTAAATGGCTTCAATCCTCCTGATCTCCTGGAGATGTTAACAACAACAACAAACTTCATAGAAAACTAGAATTATTTGAACGCACCTCGTATAAGATAAACTATGAGCTACAATGGGTATTAAAAAGTGATATTTGCAAAATAAATAAATTTGCATTTTTCTTTAACATTATTTTACTTTACTCTCTTTCTCTGTCTTATCTTCTCTCTGAAGTCGACAATTTGCATGATTTTAAACAAATTGATAATCACTTAAAATGATATTTTTGCTGAAATAATATTTCAATAATCATACACACTTTTTTCAGTTCCCTGACCCATGGTGCCATCTTAACTTGCTGCAAACAAGTTGGCAATGTTTGTTGAATGCTGTTAACGTCTTAGTGTTAACGGCTTAAAATACATGCTAAAGGAAAAAGTCACGGCATAACAGCTAAACAAAAACGAACTTTATATATGAGTTACGATTTTACGATTTTACGACCTTTAATTCTTATTTTTTCCTTCTACACTTTAGTATTTTTATTTTTCATTTCGCAACAAGAAAAACAATGAAATGAAAACTGAAATAAAAAAAGAAAACAAAAATAGAGTGTCATAAAAATAAAATAAAAATGAAAGCCGAACTCAATATGTACATACGACGCACCGGTTTACAATACACAATGAGTAGTAGTTGCTGCTGCAGGAAGGCAGCGACCATAACCCAAAAGGAGTGGCCATCAAATATGAACTACTCAACCTAAATCGATGGCAATTGTAGTTAAAAACCAAATGAAATGTTAAACGCACAGACATCGTCAAGAAACATTGACTACCAACGACTGACTACTACTACGACCCTACTCCAATGCTTCTCCACTGGCTACAAAAGTAAATATCAAACTGATTTTTAAATTTGTGAAGGTAAACAGTCACGTTTCTCAGTTTGCTTTAACAGTATTTGCAAATTTTATACTCACAAGATTTTATCATTTCTTTCCTCTTAGAGCTTGTACAACTTGACTGATTTTAAAGATTATGTACGCGGACGTAAAATGTCAAAAATTTAAGGCGTTAAGAAAGATTTTTAGAAATTTAATATTTCTTTTAAATATTTGAAAATAGTTGGTGGCAAGTAGTACAATCGCTTTATTATTATTGTCAGCAGATTTCTGGCAAAAACTCTGAGAGTAAATAAAATTGCCATGAAAAGTTTCTCAATAAATTTGTCGTTCGGAGTCGACTTTAAACTGTAGGTCCCGCCACTCATGTATAAAATTAACACACACAACATGAGTAGTGTGAGAAGCTAGGACTGAAGGGTGCGGGCTTCTTGGGGACGATTGCTGTAGACTGTCTAATGGTGAAGGTATAGCACTGGCCATTTTATAGTCACCCAGCAGCAACTCGTTTCCTTGCCGTTCGCATCTTGAGATGTCCACAAACACTACTCCCTCTCTTCCACCTTCCTATAACCCATTTTCCTAAAACCTGCACAATGCACTGCATGAGTAGGGGCCATCCCCTGAGTGCTGGTTTCACAAAAAAAAAAAAAATGTGCCAGAGTACTGCGACCCTTGTACTGGCTACAATCTTTATAGGGTGTCCTTGTAATGTTTTCCTTCAACAACCTGTTCGGTTTCAATAACTTCCCGTCTAATTTCTTCTGACCAGATGCCGCACAATTTCCAAGTACGTGTTTAGATGATTCTTTATCCACATCTCTATTCTTAACAAGTGCTCTTTGAGCCTACATTACCCAATTATAAGGCCGTTTAGTGAGTGCATTACTCAGACCTCTTCCGATTGTAAAAGGTTTGGATCTCTCAAATCCGTTTGGCTGGAGAGGCATATAGAGTTTCAAACGGCTTTTCCTCCTGCATTTCCGAATTTTGAATATGGATTTTGAATTTAATTTAATTGCATAGGCTTTTAAGCGCCACAACTAGCGAGGAAGGTATTAAGAACGTTCGTTTTATTTTGCCACTAGTAATGCCGTCACGACAACGAACATAATAATAGATTCAGCACTGGACTATCTTAAGATACACGGGAACAAATATTTTTGCTGAACGTCATTTCATCGACATTTGGATCGTAAAACTTTATTGGTAGAAGTTTCTTAATCTTATGAAGTACACCTTAGTGCCATACTTCATCAAATGCTTGGTTTATGTACATATAAGATTCAATGGTGCTGTTTATTGTTAGTTGATTTGCGATACTTTTTTCCAAATCCAAAATGATATAAAGGGCTATCCATTTCGTGGTTTCAAAAGTATGGGACTGGAATTCGACATCTGTCAAATTAAGTTGTGAAAGCAATTTTTTTCTTTTCAGTTGAAAGTCTGACATTGACGAAAATGGATCGCTTAACTATCACACAACGCATAAAAATTATCAAAACCTATTACAAAAATGGTGATTCTGCCACAGCCACGTATCGTGCTTTAAGAGGAGATTATGGTTTACATAATCGTCCAACTACGCAAGCAATTGGCAAAATTGTGAAGAAATTTTAAGAGACTGGAGTGGTTACAAATATTGAAAGGCCTGTGCATCATCGTTTCGCTCGTTCCGCTGAAAATATCGCTATTGTAAGTGAAAGTGTTGCCGAAGACCCGAATGTGTCGATTCGACGATGGAATGACTGTCACCGTCAATTCGGAGCGTTATGGTCATATGATAACCGACTTTTTTTTGCCTGCTATTGAAGAATACGACTTGGAGAATATGTGGTTTCAACAAGACGGTGCCACATGACACACAACTCGAGCGAGTATGGCTTTATGGCAAGAGACATTTCATTATGGCAAGCGTAATTTCTCGTCGTGGCGATATCGACTGGCCACCAAGATCATGCGATTTGACACCATTCGACTTTTTTTTTTTGTGGGGCTACGCGAAAGACCGTGTTTATGCAGATAAACCTTCAACTCTTACTTCAACTTAAAAACCAACATTCGTCAACTTATAGCTGAGATACCGCCCAATATGTGTCAAAAAGTGGTCGAAAATTACCTTAAAAGAATCAATGCTTGCAACACCTCGCGTGGAGGTCATTTAAATGATGTAGTGTTTCACACATAATGTCAACGTTTAAACTTTACAATAAAAAAGAAATATTAGGAAAAAAATATTTTATATGTGTTTTATTTACGTTTACTTTTGAAACCAAGAAATGGATAACCCGGTACAAAGATAATGGTGTTTTCTTTTCTACAAAGAAAATGTCACCCTCTTACAAGGTGCATTAAAAAAATTGCTGACCAACCCTGTTATAAAGTAATTTTTTATTTGAGAAGAACATAACACAAATATTTAAAAAGGGTATGCCCTGTGTTTACCACGGCAGCTGTTGACTATGTTGAAATAAGTTCAGTAATTCTTCTTCATCAGATGACGAAGATGAGTCTAATAACTGATTTATTTAAATTTTCGCAAATAAAATAGATGCAGCCATATCCATACTTATATTTTTTTTAAAAAAGAAAAAAAAGGTTTTAGATTTAAAAATATGTTGTATTTTTTGATTTGTTTTCAATAAAATATGTAAATATGAAAAAGGTGTTGCCAGATCGCTAATTTTTCGACTTCATTTTTTGAGCGCTTATTTTTATAACCAAAAAAAATTTTTAACACTGTTCTAACACTGAATACAATTTTTTTTTATATTACTGACCATGTAGCTTTAATAATGTAATGTTTCCTTAACGTTACTCCACAAAACAATGAAAAAATTAACTTCAAAATTGGATAACAATACCAGGCGACTTTTTTTAAATTTCATCTGGTAGCCCTATAAATAAACAAAAGTCATCTGCTTTACAGGGCATTATCAGCACTCTCGATTTATACAGGGCATAAAATGCAATGCCCTTCACCATTGGCAAGTGCGAATTATTTAGAATAAAACATACCACCCATTTAGAGGGCGAAGCATTTTTAACAATCAAACACAAAATTGCATTTTTTTAAATAAAATGCACATTTTTTGGTAGAAAAGAAAACACCATAAGATTATTTTTTTAATTAACAATTTGCATTAGCATGTTTAAGAATAATATTTCAAGTGCTTTGGAAGCTATACGCACTAAATAAAGGACTAATTGTGTGATTTTATCACAATCGTGGGTTTAACCGATTTAAAAAAAAATTAAGACAATATTGAATACTATAGCAGCATTATTATTACACAAAACAGTGTGACAGACTAGAGGCACTGGTGGCAAACTAATCTGTAAACTGGATTTCAGCACACTACTCACTAGATTACCGGGTCGCCCTTTTATTATGGTCAAGTGCTGCGGATTATAAAAATTTTATTTTTCTTTAATCAAGTTTTCCTTGCTAAATGGAATATTGACCTGAATACTAGGATTATAAATTTCCCTGCTATAATTGCCTAATAACAATGTCCCTTGTAATCAATGTATTGGGTTGTTGAATGGGGTGTAGTGATGAGCTACTTTGCACATTGAATCGCAATCTTTTCCGACTCTGTCTGAGCTTTCTTTGATGATTATTGTTGGTGGTACCTTTTTCGCGGGTGAGGGGATTGCGAGAATCCTTAATGCTAATGGAATCCATGAATTGAATATGAATTGCACAAGAAATTTGGAAGACCATAATAGTAATACAGTTCGTATGTATAATAGAAAGTAATAGGAGAGTGACCACAAAACGAACTGTGTTATTGATGATGATAATCGTTTTAGAGTATAATACTGGCGTGTTAACATAGCATATTTTTTTTTTGTTTGTTAAAATTACCCTGCTAAGTAAGCCGCTTTCAACTATTGCAAATTTATTCTATTTAGTCTTTTAGTATTGTAATTAGTTCTTGTTAAATTAAATTAGTCTCAATTAATTAAATCGAATTGTTAAATTTCATTTTTTATTGTTTTGACTTAGTAAGTTCATAACATTTTTTAATTAAATTAAATTGTCTTTGACTGTATGTTTACTTTATTATTATAAAATTGTTTATTTTTTATTATATTTTTTTTAACTGAATTAATTATGGCTACTGAGTAATTTATTTTAATTACTAGTAGTTGGTCTTATTAAGGCCAATAAAATGTATTGCTATTAATTATGGCATGATTATTATTATTTCATGTTACCTTGATTTCCAATCGGTGACCAAGTTGGTTTAATTTTATTACTAAAGCCACGGTTTAGTAGCAGGCAGAAGAAAAATCACCAAAAAATGTTTGAGCTCATTACTAGAATGTCAGCGTTCATGATAACAAATGCTATCAGATCTACCTTTTTTAAGGCATTATTTACTTTGACTGGTATCTTACCAATGACAGCTGCATTGTTGTCCCAAACTCGTCTGCCATAGTAGTGAGTTCTGTGTGGCACTTGGCATTTTCTTGTTGAAACTGTATTGTAACCAAATTCATGTCCGTACCTTTAATCGTTCTTAAAGAAGTACGATCTAATGATGTCGCTATCAGCACAAATTTTGATAATAAAATTCAATGATGTGCAATCGTTGTTTGGTGGTTCGTATATTCATGCTAAAGTGGCTAACCTTAACGAACATTTTTAGCTCGTATCTGTTTTATACTAAAAAATTGTACACTAAAAAACCAAAAAGCAAAAAAAAAAAAGATCCCTGTTAAACGTTGGTGGACAAAGCGTAAAACGCAGAAGTTTCAGATAGGTTAGGTTAGGTCGAAGTAGTAGCTTTGATTACGAAGACACACTTGAGCAGGCAGAGCAGCCCTTTGTGGTGCCACAGGTAAGCGCAGTTCCTGCACTGACCAACTACCACCAAACTAATTGAAAAAGTTGGTCAACGCAAGGGCTGCGCTATTTAAAATCACGATTACCCCCTATGCTGAAAACCAGCCTGAAAAATTAATTGTATTTGAGTTTTGTATATCTATACTTACATTTATTTGGTCTGTCAACTTCTAGAACCTTTTTGTTGATTTGTTTTTGTTATTCTTTGCTGTAATATGTATGATTTTTCTATATAAATTTGTAATTGTAATTTGATTTTTATTTATCTATATTCAAATAAAATCTTTGTTGCTTAGTTATTGTAATATTTTGTTATAGTAATTTCGTTAGCGAGTTTCCTGAATAGATTATTTGAAGGAGGATTGTAGAGACTTTAAGGGCCATTATAACAACTTGCTGTTAAACTTGGGTTTAGTTAAAGGTATCTTTAGCTAAAGGGAACTGTAAAGTTACCATATCAAAAATAGTAAAGGGTCCGCCAAATACCTTTTTTTTTAAATGCTTTTAAAAAAACTACTGAATATTTTCTCAAATTTCTTTTTTTATTTGAAAGTACAATCCTTCCGGTTAATAATGGAAAATAATTTCATTCAAATGGCTGCCTCGGCTGGCCATGCAGTAGCCTACACGATCGGTCTAATTTTTAAGCACATTATCACTGTATTTCACCAATGGCTTTACGAATATTGTCCTTTAAAGCGTCAATTGTCTCTGGCTTGTCGGCGTAACACTTATCTTTGATGGCACCCCACAAATAATAGTCCAACGGTGTCAAATCGCAGCTCCGAGGTGGCCAAACGACATCAGCTCTGCGGCTGATAATGCGATCTTCAAAAACAGGGCGCAA
Source organism: Sarcophaga caerulescens (assembly GCA_927399465.1). Lineage (NCBI taxonomy): Eukaryota > Metazoa > Arthropoda > Insecta > Diptera > Sarcophagidae > Sarcophaga > Sarcophaga caerulescens. The sequence continues at coordinate 139,640,690 of OV656872.1, read as the reverse complement.
AACATCGAGTGTAGCTTCGGCTGTGTGGCTCGTAGCGCCGTTCTGTTGAAACCAAATGTTGCCAATATCCTCCTCTTCAATTTTTGTGAACAAAAATTCGTTCAACATGGCCCGACAACGATCGCCATTGACTGTAACGGCCACTCCTTGCTCATTTTCGAAGAAAAATGGCCCAATTATGCCTCTGGATCAAAATCCGCACCAAACAGTGACTCGTTTTGGGTGCGTCGGCTTTTCAATGTATGCGTGCGGGTTTTCTGTGCACCAAATGCGACAATTTTGCTTGTTTACATACCCGCCAAGATCAAAATGAGCTTCATCTGAAAAGATGATTTTTTTTTTGCCAAAATCGGCATCTTCTGTAAGTCGATCGCAGGCCCACTTAGCGAAGCGAAAACGCGAATACACAACAATATTCGTTCAGCAGAAGGTAAAAACTAATTATCTGTCAAATCAGACATGAGCTAAATGTTACCATTCACGAAATAAGCACTATTTGAAAAAAAAAAAACGTTAGATGGCGGACCCGATATATGATATGGTATGATATAGTTTAAACATAAAGTGACCTTTAAATGTTAAAGGTAGAATGATCTTCCCTTTAGCTTAACGATCATTTCTATCTTATTGGGTACTCATAATAATGAAAAACAATTTATCTACCCGTTAAAATCCTCCCTTTAGTTAACGGCAAGTTGTAATAATGGCCCTAACAGTTTTAAATTCGAACTCGACACTGGTTTCCTCGGATATAGAATAAGGAACTCAAAAACCAAATTTTTTTAAGAATACAAACCTTATGGCCATAAGAAAAAAAAACTGTATAAAATCTTAACATTTTAGCAATATTTTTTTTCTTCTTTTATTTAATTGAAGTTGTATTTTTTTTTTTTATTTATTTGTGATTTATAAACACAATTAGAAACATTTAAAAATTTGTTTTAATCAATTTAGATCTGTTAGGAGTACACATTTTAGGACATTGTTTGTATTTAATAGTATTTAATCATACAGTTCTATTGTAACATATTTTTTCTGTATTATAAGTTAGATTATATTTAAATATTTAATAATAATTTTTATTATTTTTGTATTTGTTTGCATTTTAAATGTTTTTGTTTTCATTACAAACTAAATTTTTTTGACTACATTTTACACATTAATATCTCAAGTTTTTTTTTTTGTTTGTTTTATTTTAATACACATCAACTACTTAATATTTCTAATTTAATTTGATTTGTTTTCTTTTTTTTGTAATAAATTTTTTAAAACAAAAATCCAATTTAATTTTCTTTTTTTTTTGTTTTTTTGTTCTAAAGTTCTAACGAAATACATTTTTTTTACAAAAGAGATCGAGTTGGCTTTATAATGAATAATGAATTCATTTCACAGATAGTTTTTGTTTTTTAGTAATTCCATTTGAATTTTGTTTTTAACATCGTTTCTTTAATTGAGATCGTACACATAGGTACATACATATAAATTTACATTAATTCATATTATTTTTTAACCATTTAAAAATGAAACAAAACTAATGACTTTAAAAAACTTTTTCAAACTACATACAGAATTTGTTTATGTATTTTATATTCTATGCTTTTTTATGCTATAGTTTCATTTTATTTGATTTGCTACATGATTAATAATGATTTTAATACGTAGACATACAATTTGTAGATTATTTTTTATATTGTAATTAAGAGGTTGTTGTTTTATTTTAACAATATTTTTATTTTTTTTCAGTTTTATTTTATTCATTTATGTATATTCAAATAATTTCATTAAGTGTGTGTATCAACAACCATTTTTGGTTTAGATTTTCAGTTATTTACACCGTTTCAGTTTCCATTAAATTTAAAACCTTAAATCATTAATAGAAGCAGTCCATCACGGCCTTCGTTTGGTGTTTCCTTATGTAGTTTCCAGAAAGTTTTTCTTTTATTTTAGTTTAAATAGAACCCGTATCCACACATAAAGATAATCACAATTTTTTTTTCTAGTGCTTAACAATTTAATCATCCCTGCAATAAAGTAAATAAAGTTGAATTGGTTAATTATTAAATAATATTGTAGTCTGTTTAGCTCAAACTAAAGTCATTCATACACCTTAATATTATTAAACTTATAACATAGAAGACATTTAAACAATATAAAGTTCAAATTTTTAACTTTTCTTTTTAAAGGTTTGCATTTCGGAATATTGTAATTGGAACACAAATAGAAGCAGAATAGACATGCATTGTTCCTGTCTACAAAGAAAATTATAATCAAAAGAAGAAGTAAAACTGGTAAGTCCTTACAAACATATCTTGTAATATTCAAAAGCTTAGATTTAAAATTAAAATAATGATACTTATGCAAACATAAGGACACACAGCACCCTTTAAAAATGATTTTGTGTTACAAAAAATTAAATCATCCTTTTGATTTCAATTTCATGTATACATAGTACATATACGTAGTTACAAGCGGATTCGAAAATTAAAATTTTGAAATAAATTAAAATTTTTTATTTATTTGGGCAATTCACACAAGCCGTTGTATCGTTGTATTGAGTGTATTGTTGGACGATTATACAACAGTGTATGATTGCTGTTGATAATTGTCATGTAAAAATCCGTTACACTTATACACATTTTTTTCATACATATGTTTTTAAAAGTTGTATTGGTTTGGTGCTATCAAATTGTGTGAATAAAAAAAAATGTGCATATGTTTTCATATGTTTTTCAAAAGTTGTGTTGGTTTCATGCTATCAAATTGTTTGAATGCCAAAAAAATACATTTGGAATATGAAATACACAATACAGCACAGCATTGAGCGTTCACAAACAACCAAGTGTAATCAATACAACATACACGATACAAAGTCGTATGAATTGCCCAATTATTTTTTTATTTATAAAAATTCTTTGAAATTTTTTAACTAAATTTATTAAATCTATAACACCTCGCTTTCAATTTTATTACTCTGAACTTTTAAATCAAATATCAAAATTTACCATTTTAAAAGCACACCCAAAAAAAGTGCATGTTACAACAGTGTATATATGTACGTCGCTCTTTTTTCTACAACTATCTGATAATGTCAACTTTTTGCTTCATTTATAGTTCATTTATTTTCAGAGTGGCAACTTCGGGAATTTATTGTTGATTTTTTATTGTTTGTTCTTCATTGTTTTTTTATTGTTTGTCTTGTTCTTTCTTATTGCTTCCAGAATAAACATTTAGTGTTTAGTGTCACCGTAGTTTAGTAGGTAGTGTCCATGGTATAAGAAATATAGAAGGTAGTTTCATTCTCTCTTTATTTTTTAAAATAAGGATTTGTAGTTTTATTTTCTCACAAACTACATATATAGCGTTGCCACATTTATAATTTTGTTGTATATTCCCAATAAATTATTTCTAACAAATGTGTAATTTGGGCTAGTATTTAAAGAATTTCAATTAATTTTTAAAAAAATTGAGTTTAAATGTTCCAAAAGTTTCAAAAAATCGGTATTAGGCTTATGTAATCAAAATATTTTTCAATTGAATTGAATTTATTATTTTCATGTGACTCCAAAGAAAATGTGGGAAATTTAAAATTAATATGGTAGCATTATTTTAACGAAAACGTCATAATCCTTAAGCATGTCAGATGGTGAATTTTAAAAAATAAAGAGAGAATGAAACTACCTTCTATATTTCTTATACCATGGTAGTGTTTTGGCTTATTAGACATGCAGCCTAGGTTCTAACTCCAGATCAGATATATCTCACAGCAGATTTCTGGTAAAAACTCTGAGAGTAAATAAAAAAAATTACTATGAAAAACTTCTTAAAAATTCAGTCATTCGGACCTATAGTTAAGGTCTCGGCATTTATGAATAAAATTAAAACACACACAACATAAGTAGTGTGAGAAGCTGGCTCGTAATTCTTTCTGCAGGATTGTAATGACCAATTGAGTAATTGTTGCAACAATATATTTAATTGCATGCAGGTAATACAGTTTACCTTTAACCTTGTTTCTTACTTTGCTTAAGAGGCAAACGGCTCAGCTGGCGGCAAATAGAGTCAAAGCAGGTAAATCTTAACCCAAAGTAGACTACGAACATGCTGCAAGTCTGGGTCGATTATATGATTCACTGCAAGCTTCTGAATAGCACATTTAATTTTAGAATTATGCTGTGTGTGTAGTGGAAACCTTGACTTTTATATCTAAGTCTACAAAAAGCTGGACATGCTATGGCATTTTTATTAACAGTTCTTATATTAAGATTTTGTATAGGCTGCCTGACCTGACCATTGCAGTGATATTATGGCCATTTTAAAAGCGGCATAAAGCTTGTTGGCTGGAGACATGTTCTCTAAAACTCTCTTGATAATGCGGCGCTTATAGCTGCGATTAAGGCTCTAAGAAACGTCTGCTCTCCTTCATTAATGCAGAAGATTTCTCAGGAATATTTCAGGTTATTTAGTTGAGGTTATTAATTTTCTTACGTTTGTGGCTGAAATCTGTAGTATAAAGGTTAGTGGAATAGAAAGATTTACTCTGAACTTACGTTGGCTTTCTTAGGAAATGTTTGATCCACGTGTTAGATGTTAATTGTTGTGTCACAATGGAGGTAAACGCTGATAACCCTGTCCCTCAATGAGCTATGCTAATCTAACTAAACTTATGTAATGTGGGACACAAAAATATAAAAAGTTATCCTATATTTTCAACGCTCCGCAGATTTACGAAGAAATTATTTCATTCATTTCATGTAGGCGTACACATGATTGAAGAGATGTTGGATGGACAATTTGAAATTTGTATAGACTCCAAACGATCTTATTATTATTTAATAGCATTTCATTTTTATTTGCGAATAGTGGCAACCAATTTATTTTTTTTAATTAATTAAGAATTTAAATCGTTTTTAAATTCAAATATTTTAATTTTTATCACTTGTGGTTATAAATGTTTATTTTGAAAATGCCCATAAATTATGGAATATAAATTTATTGACTCGTAAAATGGTCAATGTGTTAACAATAAATCGCTAAATAATGACGCTATGAAATTATTTTAAGAAAATACGATTAAAAAATTTATTTTTTGTCACTTTACGCTATGTATAATATCGTAAACATTGTGTAGAATTGGTAATTTTCTGTAGTTTTTCTTTTGATTTTAAACAATAAAATCTTATTTCATTTGTTAAATTTTATCGCAATTTAGAAACTATTTCGTCTGTTTATCACAAAAAAACACTATGCATACATACTTCGAAATAATATGCGATTTAAACAAAATTATTGTAAAAATCTTTTGTGTTCCTATTTCCTCTGAATTTTTGTGGTGACTGAATAGCACAAAAAAAACTTTTTTTTTTTTGTTTTCGCTACGCACAATTAAATAAACAATTTCTTGTCAGCAGATTTGTTGACACAAACGCATATGTTTCCATATCAGTTTGTATACAATATTTAAAAGACCACACCAAAAATCTTTGTTAACAACCTAGGCATGCGAGTATGTATGTATATAACATAATTTTTGGTATTTTCGGTGTTTGATTACATTGAAAGCGACAAGCGGCAAGCGACAAAAATTTACAAACAGATATTATTTAATTATAATACAGTGGGACCTCGATTTTCCGTGATGGTCGGGACCGGAAGCATTCTGTATAATCGATTTTCCCGGTTAATTGAGTACCAATTTTGGCTAGTTTTTTAATAGATATTTTTATTAATTAATAAATGAATATGTATGTATATATTTCTATAAAAACTAAATAATTCAAGGATTTTATTTACATAGGTACATGTTTCAAAAATATAAAAAAAAATAATAATTTTGTCAGAAAACAGTAAACAGTAGATAAGGATTTCATGTTATGTAAGGGAATTCCCCTTTTTCGCTTGTTTGTCCAAAATAATAGAAAAAAATTTTTGCTTATAATCACGGATAATAGAGTTAATCACGGTTAAACGATGCAGAAAAATTTAAGTCGATCCAAAATAAAATTAAGTCGATGCAAAAAAATTTTCTTTTTCCATCCCGGTTAATTGATGTTGCCGGATAATCGAATCACGGATAATCAAGGTCCTACTCTATAATTATTTAATAGTTTTCTCATATACCATCAATTATTTCCTTGATACGGCAGTTTAAATATTGTTGTTTGAAATAGAGCACCTTTTTTATATAAAAGCGTTGTGAAGTCGCCGTAGTCTAGTAGGTAGTGTGTTGGCTTATTAGACTGAAGGCCCGAGTTCGAATCTCAGGTCAGACATCAAAACGAAAATATGAAAATATTTCTTCGGCGACTTCCTCTCAGCAGATTTCTGGCAAAAACTCAGAGAGTAAATAAAATTGCCATGAAGAGCTTCTCAAAAAAACTGTCGTTCGGAGTTGACTTTAAACTGTAGGTCCCGCCACTCATGTATAAAATTAACGCACACAACATAAGTGGTGTGAGAAGCTAGGTCGTAATCCTAACTGAAGGGTTGTAATGGCCATTTATGTATGTATGTTATGTTGTGATCTTTATTTGATAGTATTATCAGGATTACGACTGAGCTTCTCATACCACCCATGTTGTAAGTATTAATTTTATCAATGAGCGGCAGACCTAAGGTTTAAAGTAGACTCCGAACGACAGATATTTGAGAAACTTTTCAGGACAATTTTATTTTATATTTCGTTTTGTTCAAGATGAAGCCAACACGCTACTTAGTAGACCATGGCGACTACATTGTTAGGTTAGGTTAGGTCGGAGTGGTAGCTCTGATGTCACAAAGCTCACTTGAGCACGCATAGCGGACCGTTGTGATGCCACGGGTGAACGCAGTCCCTGTACTGACCAAGTTCCACCACAATCAGGGAAAAGGAAGAAGTTGGTCAGCGCAAGGGCTGCACAACGGAAGCACGACTACCCCGCACTGGAAAACCAGTCAGAAAGTTTGATGAACGAAGCTATATCCTTGATATCAATGGATGATAGCTCCGTTAAGCTAACAAGGAATGGGGAGCCAAATAACCTATATCTACACCTAGCAAGAGACGGGCACTGACAAAGAAAGTGAATAACAGTCTCCTCCTCCTCAGAGGACCTGCATCCACGACAGAAATCGTTAAATCGTTCTTTCCGCGTGTCTGCCCATGACACAATGACCCGTAAGCACGGCCACCGTAGTCGAGATGACGTCACGACCAAGACCAAGTAATTGGTTGGTACGCCTTTTATCCATCAAGGGCCAGGTGAGCCTAGCGGTGGAGCAGGACTCCTCGTTGACCCAGGATAGGTTGGCGTCACGAAAGAATTTCCGCGCAATGGTCAATTTGACCGAGGCAAGTGGTATACCCAATTCAACAGAAGAGGATTCCGGAAGGAGCGCACCAGCTCTGGCGAGCTCGTCGGCTCTGCAGTTACCCGGAATTTCACTGTGCCCGGGGACCCACACCAAAGAGACACTGGTGAAGCGCCCCGAAAGAAGGTCGAGACAGCGACGACATTCCCTAACGATCCTAGAGTTAATCACGAAACCCGATAGAGACTTTATCGCGGCCTGACTGTCAGAGAAGACCGAGACGCGAGTGAAAGGAGCATCGTTGACGAGGATCCATTGAGCGGCCCGGTAGATCGCCATCACCTCCGCCTGAAACACGCTGCAGTAGTCCGGCAGACGGAGAGAAATGTTCAGGTTCAGTTTCCCAGAGTAGATACCGCTTCCAACACCATTGTCGATTTTAGAGCCGTCGGTATATATATCCAGGACTTCCGGGGGGACGACCGTATTAGGATTCCAGTCATCCCTATTCGGAATCAGAGAGTGGAAACATCTGTCAAGACAATATTCAGCAGTGATATAGTCCATGTTCACAGGGGCCACCGGATCAACCTCCAGACTACATTGTTAACAGTCTTGAATTTTAGAATATTTTTATCGATTACTTCCATTGATACTTTGCACCCAACATAAATGTTGGCTGTCTGTCAAAGCACACTTGAAGGAAATTCAAGTATTATTCACTTTATTTTGTTGGTCTCTAATCTCATTCGAATGGTTTCATTACTTTCGTTTCATTTTTTTGGAATATGTTTTTTTTGTTTTTTGCATGCAGGATTCATTAAAAACCTTTTATCTCTGGGCCTTTAAAAACAATAACATCAATAAGGAATATCATAGGTAAGGTAGTGTCACCTCTTGAATGACAATGAGCAAAGAAAACGATTGTACGAAATAGGTACAATGCAACAATTCAGTATATGTTTCTGAAACCGATTCTTGCCAACCTTATATTCTCCGGATCTATTACTGTAACGTTAAGAAATAATAAATAAAGGTGTTGTATGTGCTTTAAAGGAACCAAAATAAATTAAATTCTACCGTTCTTTTCATCTTTGGCTCATCTTATTTACTAAAGCCAACTTAAATTAGGAAGCTACCTTTGTCTAGTAGGTAATGTGTTGGTTTATTATACGGGTGGTCATGGTTCAGACGTCTCTAACAAAACGAGATATAATAAGAAAAAACATTTCTTTTGGCTGAGTGGGCCTAGCAATCTTCCGGTAAAAACTCTGGCAAAAAGATAAGTGGTGTGAGAAGGTCCTGACTAGTTATGTAGAGCCCCGACTTGCGTCGATCCGATATGCGTCGTTTCGATTTGCGTCGCTTTTTAAAAATTGACAAAACTCAGCTTGCGTTGTTGCAATTTCAACTTGCGTCGATTAAATTTAGCCGAATTTGAAGGAATGGAAGAGGATGACATTAATGAACTTTTACTGTCTCACGATGAGGAGCTTGATAATAAAAATTTATTATCCATTAATATTCAGCATACTTTAGAAAATGATGTTATGATAATTGATAATACATTAGAGGAAAAAAAAAAAAAAACTCCAATATTTCGAAAGCTATGCAATCCATTTCCCATAATATATTTTCTGAAAACGATCCTGACGAAAATCGTAGCGAGGGCGTAGCAGCATCTGCTGACCAACAAGCCATTAGTTGTTACAAGGAAACATATCAGCAAAAAAATCTCTAAAAATTCAACAAAACTTTTTGTTAACAAACCTGTAAGACCACGTCATCAAATGGAGTGTTGTTGATTTGAATTTATTATCTGAAGAAAGCACCACATAAACTAAACAAAGCACAATTTCTTCTTTAAAATTTATTTTTTTATAAATGAATTTTAGTGATTTTTGTTAAGTTTTTTTGTTAATTTATATTTTTGCTATTTCTTTATAATGATTAGAGAAAACTTTACTGAACTTAATAAAATAATGAAAAATGTTTTCATAATTCTGTTTTATCCGAAATATTAAGTTTTTTTTGCTACATTTTGATGAATTTCAATGCATTTGTATAGAAAAATTTGATTCGATTTGCGTCGTTTCGATTTGCGTCGCAATTCTCCGGTCCCCATTAACGACGCAAGTCGTGGCTCTAGTGTAATTTATCTTTTGAAATACTGTCCGACTGTGAACAAGCACACATTAAATTACTTGCGATTGTAATTCTATTTTAATGTTTATTGAATCGTGTTTGTTTACAGCTTTTAAGGCAGCACCCTGTATTGTTTTCCGTTACTAAATACCCTAAATACATTAATTGACTGTTTAACACTTAAGAAACCATTAAAATCTAAAAACTTCTTTTAAAAATATTCTTTAAAGAAACAAAATTTCCTCTTTTTTTTTTTTGCAGACTTCATGGTTTTTGACAGAAATTTTTTTGTTTCTGTTTGTGGTGTCTTTAAAATTTGTTTGTCTTTGACTATTACTAATGCTTTCAATTTTTATGTCTTTCATCAAAAAAAAAAAAAAAAAACAGAAAAAACAAAACAAAATACTGTTTTATTGACAAAATATGCCACTCTCAGCATTTGGGGCATTTAAACAAAATAAACAAAATTTGACGACCATTCAAGCCATTCCATTTTATGTACAAAAGTTTTATTTTTTATTTTTTAAGGATTTGAATACATATTTTGCAGATTTTGTTTATTTGTAAACTTTATTACTTTTATGCATTCGTTATGGTACTTTTTGGAAAAAGATTTTGCTGTATTTTTAAGATTATTATTTATTTCTTTAATACGACATAGAAACGATAGGAAGAAAAATAGTGTTGAACAAATTTTGATTTATAAACACTTTGAAAATAATTGAAATGTCCCATTAAATGCTAAATTTATGGCTTTATATGAAAATAGTTCCTTGTTACCGTACTATTTTCATATTAAAGACTGTTTTTCATAAGGATGTGTTATTTATGAATTAGTTGAGTTGAACTAGGTGAACCTTTCAGACTTCGGGCGTGTTGCAAAGCTATTCCACTATCTCATTATATTTATTATTATGATTATGCTTTGTTTGAGATTCAGCGATTGGTATATTGCAGAATTACTAGTTTACAAGGCTGCAACCAAAGAATTGACGGAATGTATGCCATAATGGTCAGGCCAATTATGACCTATGGGGTCGCTGTTCCTTCTTTAACTTTTCCTTGCAATAAATCAACAAACTCTACAATGAATGAATAGATCGAGGATAAATTTAAAAAAGGAAGTCTGTGCTATCGAGGGATATGCTCAATTCACTTTGAACAAGAGGAGCAAATGACAGCAAACGCTGTAGTTAGTTTTGTAAGGCTTCTCCTTCTTATGTTGAAATTTGCTATAATTTTAACCTTTCTTAAAGGATATATATTCCATATATTGTATGTATTTTTCACGTCCGCTTCCATATGTGCTTTGGTCTGCATCGTCCTCTATTACGTGGTTGGGATTCTCTGGCGTACCTATCTTCAAATTTCATTCGACTGTTTCAGCGGTGTGTGCCCAATGCAGTACCATTTGATCTTTGTTATCTTTTGGTATTCTGGCATATGTTCATCTGCACTGTTTCAAAACTGATTTTCCAATTTCCTTGTATTTCCGAAATCAAATCTCACGAATTATAGGCTTTTGCCTTATGGTTGTCCATATGTTTTCTTTTGAGTTTTTTAGGCTAAAATCTTTCCCAATTAGCATTTATGATGTTTTATAACGCTTGCATCATTCCTTCAATGTTTCTCAACGACATAGAACAGCCTATCTTAATGCTTTCGTGTTACTCGAAATTTTTGCCAATTGTATAATTTTTGTTTATGTGAAATCGTATGTCCTCAGTTGAATCGATTAGTAGATTTTCCAGTATTAATTGTTGTTAATTTTCTAAAATCATTTGAAGTTCCAGTTGTGAGCGACGTCAATAGTTCCAGTTACAATAAAATGATTTGGGGGCAGAGAAACAGATGTATTTAGCGTAGTATTTATGGTGTTTTCTTTTCTACAAAGAAAATGCCACCCTCTTACAAGGTACATTAAAAAAATTTTTGACCAACCCTGTTGTAATGTCATTTTTTATTTGAGAAGAACATAACACAAATATTAAAAAAGGGTATGCCCTGTGTTTACCACTTATTAGGAAAATGAATGAGAAAATGCCAATTTGTTCAAAGGTGTTGCCAGATCGCTAATTTTTCGACTTCAATTTTTGCACGCTTTTTTTATAACAAAAAAAAAAAAAAATATTTTAACACTGTTCTAACATTGAATGCAATTTTTTATTCTGCTGACCATGTAGCTTTAATAATCTAATATTTCCTTAAGATTACTTCACAAAACAATGAAAAAATTACCTTCAAATTGGATAACAATACCAGGCGACTTTTTTTAAATTTCATCTGGTTGCCCTATAAATAAACAAAAGTCATCTGCTTTACAGGGCATTAGCAGCACTCTTGATTTATACAGGGCATAAAATGCAATGCCCTCCACCATTGGCAAGTGCGAATTATTTAGAATAAAACATATCACCCTTTTAGAGGGCGAAACATTTTTTAGAAACAAACGCAAAATTTCATTTTGCGTTAATAAAATGCACATTTTTTGGTAGAAAAGAAAACACCATTAGAAACTGTCAAGTTTTGCATTAATTTTTCAGAAAATTCTTCTGCTGTGTTGGGATAACTGTGACGTCAGTATTTAAGGATTCTCTAAATCATTTTTTTTTATTAAGAAGTGGAGTATTGTATTGGTTAAAGTGTAATTCAGGTTTGAATACCATACATTAAGATGTTTCAGTCATTCTGCAAATATGTAATTCGTCGGTAAGCTCCCTGACTCCTTATCTCCAGAAAAGATAACATCTGCAACAAACACCATAGGAAGGTCGGCTGGTCATTATGGCAAAATGCTCAAAGTTGTAGATAGCGAGTATGGGCAACAGTATCATTCTAGAATCTGATACGGCTTACGAGATCATTAATTCCATAAAAACTACTAAATCACCATTATACTGGGTTCAGACATGCATCTTTATTGCGTAAATCGCAATAAACGGCATTATTGATCTCAATATTTCATATAAAATTTCAATTAATTATTGGTCAATAAATTCATAAATTGTTATAATATTGATAAAAACTTTAAATACAACACTGTCATAAGTACGTTCAGTGAGCAGATTACATTTTTCCGAACGCTTTCTATTAATATTTGACAACTCAAATGTAAACAACGACAAACAGAAAATGGAAGGTCAGCAGAAAGGTTTGTATTTTATTTTGAGTTTCATATCAAATTTTTCTTTCTCATCCTTCTGAGAAAAGCCACTTTGGAGTCAAAAGTAGTCCCTATTAACCGCAACAGCTCGGCGTTTCGGTTAATCATTAGCAATACCTTTTTAAATGTTAAATTGTTTTCCATATTTTCTAAAAAAAATTTTGGCACTAATTTTCGCGATTAAATTAAAAGCAATGTTGTTGAAGCAATCAGCTGTTTTGTTTACCAGCTGTCAAATAAATTTTCGTATATTCTATGTCTGAACGCTAAAAATATTGTTCTCAATAAATCGAATATTGATTTAATAAAAGTGCATGTCTGAACATAGTATTAAACAATAATAAGAGAAGATTTGGAAGAAAGCTTTGTGTCTGTTCAGGGAATACTGGAACGTATAATTTACGTATTTTAACATGAATCATACGAACCTTTTACCTTGTTCTGTGCGATTGCGTCAGTGATTTTTAATGTCAGTATATTTAAGATAGATAAAGTTCTTCTATTCTAATTCTAATTTTTCACGTGAACATTCTACTTGAAAATTATTATCCAAAATGACAGTGAGTATTGACGATTGTGGTTCAGACAAATAATTGATAAATCGCGCCTACGATATTTCCTCTTAAGTTGTGAACAAATAAACACTCACAATAATTGCATATTAATCAGTTGGGTTTTTTGATATCTGTATGGTATGAAAGTTAATCTTAAACCGCCAATTGAACAAAATATTTTGATTACATTATTACTACCAAGGCCTTTACAGTATTTAAATATTATTTTCTTTCGCCTTTTTTTTTAGTATCATGTTGATGCACATGAGATATAAATAATGAATTATTTTTAATTGGTTTATATTCATATTTATTATTTTTTTATTACTACATATTTTTATATTTTTATGTACTTGCAACAATGTTGCATCTAAAAAGTCAAAAGTCTAATACTTTAAGTGCTTTTTTTCCACTCATAATTGCAATACAATTAAGATGTAAAATTGCGTTTTAAAAAGCAATTCACTTGAATGCTAAAGATATCCATAAATTTGCGAACATGTGTTAGGATCATAAAAAGATAAACTTTTAAATAGCCATTGCAATGACGAATGCAAGTTTAATAATGAAAAAAAAAAAAAGAAATTATTATTTAAAATATTAATACATACTCAGTTATGAAAAATGTGTTGGCATAAAAAAAAAATTATAACCATAAAGTGATGATTGCATTATGAATTGAAAACTTTTAAAATTAAACTTAATTGTTAGCTTCATAGGCTAACAAGTCTTTGTGAAAATAATGTTACTCGTTCGTTTCGAGTACAGGAATAGCGGGCGCTATAGAACAGAAGCAGACTGCTGATTGCCAGCAAATGGTTTCAGACTCTACAGTGCAGTGGCAAGGCGATGGGTACAATGTAATATAAAAATATAAACAGGATATAATTGCCATACATTTCGATCACAATAGTGAGAATATTTTCTAATTTTCATGAGAAAGAATATAGCAGAGATGGTCGCTTTATGTTATGCAAATTTCTTTTCTATCTGATATCCATACGAACGGAGATATCTTTCTACTTCACTGTCACGCCAAATCTAAAACGCCACGCTCTTCTTAGTGTTTATATAAATGCAAAGTGTATTTAAAACTGATACATCTAGTAACTAGTGTGTTCGCCCATGGCCAGCTCAAACATCTCTAACAAAACGAAATATAAAATCAAATATTTCTTTCGGTGTCTTCCATCCAGCAGTCCTTGAACAAAAACTCTGAGATTAAATAGAATTGCCATGAAAAATTCTGCCATTCGAAAACGATGTTAAATTAACACGCACAACATGGGTGGTGTGAAAAAATTTGGTTGTAATCCTAAATCCCATTCAAAAGAGTCCCAAAAATTCGGTAGAAATCACAAAAAATCTGTTCTCTTAAAAATTTCAGATTAAAGGTCAAAACATCACATCCCAGCTAGCATTTGGAAGATTGTTTTTAAAAAAATCACCTTGCTGAGTCTTTTTAGAGTACTTTTGGTGATCAAAAACTTATTAGTTAGTTACACGATTAAAAAAGGACTCAAAAATGATTCGTGTAATTAAACACTGCTTTTTTATATCCTCTCTAAAAGGTAGCTATGAAATAAAGTACAATTTTTTTTTAATTGAAAATTTTTCTTTGTTTTTTAACGAAAACAAATATTTTTTTAAATAAATTTTGATGTCTGATGTACATATGCATGTACATCAGGAATATAAACTTAATATTCCTTCTTTGAGAAGCTAGGTCGTAATCCTATCTGAGGTTTGTAATGACCAATTATGTATGTATGTATACTTTCTTTGTTACTTAACGTTCATACGAAAGTGATTTTTGAAATCGCGCCAGTGTAAACATAGGACTCAGAAAACCGACTAAAAACACTTTAAGAGAGTAAAAGACATTTTGAAATACGACGAATAAATGCCTCAAATTAGAATCATAAATGACGCAAAAAAGGTGTCCAAATTAGTGCAAACATGACTGATAAATGACAATAAAAGGACTCCTAAACATACTAGTAAATTACTCATAAAGGACTCATATGCGATTAAACGATGACAGAAAGACGACTCGAAAAGGAATCATAAACAAATGTAAACAAGACTAATAAATGATCAGAAAGCGATTCGAAAATGATCATAAAACTACTAGAAAAAGGGTCGAAAATTACTCTAAACTAATATAGAAAATGACTCATAAATGACTTATTAAGAAGAGTCGCTCGTAGTCACTTTTTTCTCCCGACAAAAGAGTCTTTTATGATCAGAAAATGAGCGTATATTCTAGCTTTTTAATCGCGCAGAATAATCAAAAAAGACTCGAATTTGATTAAAAATTTTCAAAAATGCTGGCTGGGATGTTTCCCCTTTAAATATTCGTACATACATATATGTACATATGTACATACATATTTGCGTTTCAATATTATTTATTAATATTCTTTGTTTTGCATTTTCTGTTCAATATTTCATTATTTTTCCTTGAA
The DNA here is from genome assembly GCA_927399465.1 of Sarcophaga caerulescens. Classification (NCBI taxonomy): domain Eukaryota; kingdom Metazoa; phylum Arthropoda; class Insecta; order Diptera; family Sarcophagidae; genus Sarcophaga; species Sarcophaga caerulescens. The sequence goes on along the minus strand of OV656872.1, from coordinate 139,625,073 downwards.
AATCCTATAAATCAATAAAACGGCAGCCGAAAAAATGAAATAAAATGAAAAGCGGTGGTAAAGTAAAAAGTAAAGCGAAATTAAATTAAATTTCAAAATAATCAACATCTAAGCGCCAATTTCTACAAGACGAATCGTACATTGACGTCTTGAGGTCATCAATTGCCGCCATAGAAAATTGACCGACAACAACTGCAAAACGAAGTTGCATTGTGATGAAACGGAAAATAATCACCTTAAAACAAAACCGATTTAAGACACTAAACTGGTATGAAACAATAAAACAGAAAAAAGCAGACAACAACAGAGACAACAACAAAACAGCAAACAACAACACAAGAAACGTAACGAAACAATAACGTTTTCTTTAAGGAAATTATATGCCACAGATGATTCCATTTTAATGGCCATCACTCTAAGAAAGATGATAAAAAAAAGTATCAGGACTCATACACTTACTTTTGTGATCACTACGATTGTAAACTATAGTGCGTGTGTGTGTGTTTTCATGTGACTGTAGGGGAAAATCAAATAAAAACCCAGCGACTTGTGTTGCTTATGCTTAGGCAATAAATGAAAGACATTTTGAGGATGGGAAACAGAAATTTATATGATGACGACAAGACATTTATGATTATTATTTTGTATATTGACTTTTATTGCAGCTTTTCAACTGCGTTTATTGTTTTTGTATTCTTCTCCTTCTTCTTACTTTTTCATCAGTTTCTGTTTTAGTTTTGTTGTGATTGTTGTTGCTGCGTTTTCTTCTTTTATTAGTTTCTTAGAGAGCGATACGCAAAAGATGTTAAAAAACAGCAATAATCAGCCATTACAATTGGTGGTTAGATATTAAAGGAAGGTAACCTAAGCGAAAGATATACATACAAATTAAACCTCTGAAGGTCGTAATATTCGTTGCTGAGGGTTATTTAAACCATGTAACACACCGACATCAATACCACTTGCCCAGATTCAACAGATATTATTAGCGGCTTCGAAGAACTACTTCAAAGAAATCCTATCATGCTCTCACAAACAGATACTAAACAGAAGAACAACCAGTTTCTAAAAAAGAAAAGCTCACCGAGTATTAAAACCAAAGATTTATCTGTTAAGGACATTGCGCGCATATTACTTAAGCACCTGGACGAATCTTGAGAATATAACAGGCTTCGTTCTTTTCAGAATTATTTTTGAACAGTCGATCACTTCCTTGGCGCCGTTTTTGAAAAACCTGCAATACGATACCCCACGGAGCAGTATGGACTGCATTAAAGTGTAAGCCTATCCCTCTCAGGCTAATGCATGTACACAACCCTTCGAAGCACCATAAACACCTCGGCGAGCATTAGCCTTGACAGGTATCTGTCAAGGCTGACAATGCTCTGCAATATTGCACTGAAATAAAGCATGAAAGAGATCTTGAATAAAATGAAAGGCTTTGAAATTTCACAAACTTTAGCATTAACTAGATGATGTCCAGCAACATGCGCCCAAATTTTGTTTGAGAATGTCAGAGTACAAAAGTACGAGATCAACGGAAACATCCAACCATTATGGATTCCAGCCAGAGATCAGCAACGAGTATTCAAAACGATGAGTAGATTCGAGTCGTACTTATAATTTCAGCTACTTATACGCATTCATACTTATTTTAATATCATACTCATACTACTCATATTTAAAGTTAGAAATACTCATCGTACTCATACTTAACAATACGCACGATGTTGTTGATTTCGACTCTCCATGATTCAACATATACACGAAGCACAAAATAAGTATGATTCGAGTACGAACACCACAATACTCGCTAGAAGGTTGTGTGTGTGCTTTGCTTGCTGTCTTTGTCTTTTCTTTTCTCTTCTTTTGTAAATGCAACAATAACTACTACTGCAAATTTTGATGAATGATTCGAGTGACTCGAATCATTCGTAAGTATTATAAGTATTTTTCTAAATTTATGAATCTGAATGAGTAGGCGCATGAATCAAACAATGAATCGAATGTTGTGAGTTTGATGTCAACGTTGTACTCATACTCATTGCAACCTATACTTATAAATCAATGTTTTAGCGAGTACGAATGAATCAGAGTAGTTGAATTTTAATACTCTTGACTCACTCATACTTAAAATTTCATAAGTACCTATGAGTAGCGAAAATACGATTCATTGCTGATCTCTGATTCCAGCCAATACAATTTCGAGGGCATTTGCAAATCACTATGCCTTCAGTATGCACTTGGACACGATATCCAATGGAGCACTTGATCGTCATATTTGCCTGTAGGGCACAAGGGATACATACATAAACGCTGTGTGAACAAAACTTACTGACTCTCTCATTGAAGACTGATTGACAATGGGACGCACAACAGTGCAAATGTCCGTATCGATCGTGATCTTATCTTCATTACATTACGGAACTACATACATACATATTTGGTCATTACAACCCTTTTGTTAGGATTACGAGCTAGTTTCTCACACCACTTATATTGTGTGTGTTACTTTTATACATGAGTGGCGGGACCTACAGTTTAATGTAGACTCCGAACGACAGATTTTTGGGAAATTTTTATGGCAATTTTATTTACTCTCAGAGTTTATACCAGAAATATGCTGAGAGGAAGTCGCCGAAGAAATATTTTGTTGGAGTTGTCTGACCTGGGGTTTGAACCGTGGCCTCACGTCTAATAAGCCAAAACACTACCTACTAGACTAAGGCGACTATATTACAGAACTACAATTTATTATTAACGAGAGAAAGCGAGAAGGAGTGAATATACTTCTTAAGGTCAATAAGTTTTAAGGACTATCGTCGCCATGTCGCTTTCACTGCTAATAATTCTTTGCAATATATTCGAAAGAAATAAGAAAAATCAGATGATTTATCGCAGTAATTTTCAAATATGTTAGGTATTAGGATTTCCCCAATCAGAGTTTCAGAATTTCAAACGAGATAACATCGTTGATCTACTATTACCACTTGCGAACACTTACAAAATTTAGCTACTGGGAGAGCTAAGACTACTATAGGAACTCTCTTATATATCTTCGATATCCTGTTTTGTAGCATGGTTTACAATGCACCAAAATGAATTGAATACTTTAGCTGTATTAGCTAGATTACTCGCTTCCTCGTTTCTGATCACTAGCCATTGATGAGTAATAAGTACCGCATGATGCTCTGAATGCTACTGCCTTAATTGTCAAATTTATCAAATTGTCACTGACCCAGATCATATATAGTCCGTTAGCCAGAGGCATAGTTCGGTTTCAGATTCTTCTGTCTCCTGTTGATGATTAGCAACATGGCAGTTGTGCCATATATTCTTTTGATTAAGGAAGTCAATCGCGTATCCGATAAGTCTTTTTCTAGTCTTATCCTATAAGACCGTCCGGCTTATTTTGGAACTCACTGCACCTTTTTTTTTCCTTAGAAACATCAGTATTTTGTTAGAACTCCCTCACCGCCAAACTGGGTATAAAACTGGTTAATATATTCCATAACTCGAATACATCGAAACACAAAGCTTATATTAACCACAACACCTTTATATCTCTGTAGCATCCTGTTGTTGCTGGTTCTTAATTGGTTAAACGAAACTCCTTTAAGTGGCATCTTTTGTTTCTGCTTACGAGAATATATTCCTGATAATTCTAAATATCACTGTTGCACTCCTGAGGTGGGTAATAAAAAAAAAAGGAAAGAAAAAACTTTTTGCTGTTGTCTCTCCTTTCCCATTTCAGACTTGACCCTCTTGAGATATTCGGTCGCTAACCAAATCTAAATTTACCAACCAGTCAGCCAACCAGCCAATAAAACAATTTTTTCTTCGCTTCTTCCTAAAATCACATGCGATTTTAATGATAATCGAATGAGCATAACTCCCAAGGAAATCTTCTTGGTTTGTTGTAGAAATTGAAAAAAAAAGAAAAAAAACGATAAAATGATGATGAAATAAGCCGGTTAATATTATATGAAGTCAGACGAATATGTTTATGAATATGAATCTTAAGAATACCTCGTTCATTCACTCATTCTCTCGTTTGGTCGTTCGTTCACAAAATAATGCCAGTTTTTATTTGATTAACTAAAATGAATACAGCAAATGCGTTAACAATACAAAATGTTTTTATAATGAAAAGTATTTAGTTTTTAGATCGTTAATATAACGAAAGCATCTATAAAAATCGTATTAAAATGTTATTTCAAAAACGCATAAAAGCTGAATTGAAAAATTGGAGGTGAACAGGATATAAAACTTTATTAAACTTGTTGATGTTCTTACATTGGACCGCAAGGCAAGCTGACGAATAAGTTTGTTTTTAATTCCTTTTTTTCTCCCCAAGTTTTTAACAAAATAAATTGTAACTGACAACATACTGATATATGTGTTTAAGCCCTGTTCGTAATAATATTGGCTTAAATACAATTCGGTTTAAACTATAAACGGGCCCAAATGTCCGTGGCGATTTGTTGCATGCACTGATGATGCTAAACGTGGAGATAGGACAGGACTGAGCCTTTAAATAAAAGAACCAGAAGCGAAACTATACTTCCGATTGAAGAACCATAATACGATTTTCCAAGTGGGTGTACGTTCCAGAGATCAGCAATGAATCGTTTTTCCGCTACTCATAAGCACTCATGCAATTTTGAGTATGAGTGAATCAACAGAATTGAAATTCAACTACTCTGATTCATTCGTACTCGCTACAGCATTGATTTATGAGTATAGGTTACAATGAGTATGAGTACAACGTTGACATCAAACTCACAACATTCGAAATGTGTTTGATTCATACGCCTACTCATTCTGATTCATAAATTTAGAAAAATACTTATAATACTTATAAGTGATTCGAGTGGCTCGAATCATTCATCAAAATTTACAGCCTTTGTTATAGTTGCATATACAAACAAAGAAGAAAGGAAAGACAAAGACAACAAGCAAAGCATACACACAATCTTCTTGTGAGTATAGTAGTGTTCGTACGCGAATCATACTTATTTTGTGCTTCGTGTAAATGTTAAGTAAAGACGAGTCGAAGTCAATAACATCATGCGTATTGTTAAGTATGAATACGACGAGTATTTCTAACTTTGAATATGAGTAGTATGAGTATCATATTAAAATAAGTATGAATGCGTATAAGTAGCTGAAATTATAAGTATGACTCGAATCTAATCATCGTTTTGAATACTCGTTGCTGATCTCTGGTACGTTCCATCCGTTCCAACTTGACATATAGTATTTAATCTGTAAATAAAAATTGGGCCATGTATTTAAGAAAACGATTAACAAGTACTCCGTTACCCATATGGGTAAACTAAGAGTCACCAGGAAGTGATTGGAAATGAGGAAACGTATAGTCTGGTTAGTGGTATGTAGGTAGGTAGAGGTGGCTGTCCGTTTAAGAAAGTTGGATGGACACAGTTAGGCCACATAGAGCCCCTTGTGTTACCATTGTTTTCCGCTATTGCCTAGTGCCTTCATATTGAACTTATCTTTAACGAAAGATTTCTTAAAATTGTGGCAAATTCTCTCGAAACTCAAAGTTAAATCCAGTGGAGCTACAATATTTGACAAATCGATCAAAATTCTGTTTTCGATTGTTCTCAAGCACATATTGAACCGACTTTCTACATGCAACGAGGTGCGGAATAGCAACCAGGCGAAGGTGTGTGGCAATTAAAAATGGCCTGGTGCAGGCACATCGATAATCAACAAAGATTTATTGTGGGTATGATGGACTTGCCATCGAACCATTTACTATCATTTGTTGTGAATCGTTCGGCCAAAAGTGTTCTTCTTTGCCAACAATAATTAACTCGCGCGACTAAATGCGGCGATTGGATTAGGATTAGGTGACTACTTCTAGCCTAATTCATGGTTGCATTGATTGTTTTTGAAGAGTAAAAAGTTCTCAGCTGGATGCCTAGAAGGTTTGATATCTTCCATGCTGTATGCGGTACAGAGTACCAATAGTACTCAGCCTTGGTTTCATGAGGCCTTCAATCTCAACATCAATATGCATTGATGACTAACATTGGGTGAATAACAGACAACCCACGACTTTCTAATTCTAATTATTTTTTTTATTGACAGAGGCCTACAAGAAATTAGAAATTATAAAAGTTTGTTTGCATTTTATGGAGCGTGTAACTACATCATACAAAAATAAATTATGCTTGTTAGAATTATAATGGAATCCAATTAAAACTAAACAAACATCTAACAACTGTGTTTAAAATTAAATTATAAAAAAAAGAAGAAAAAACACACAAAAAATGAGCTGAAAAAGAAGAAGAAATGTTATTAAAAACTATTAGACTTTTACTCTGAGCGAATTGTCTGCCTGCCTATGTTCCTGCCTGCTTTTGGGTAATTAAATTCTATAATTTTTGTCTATAAAAACGCAATTTTGTGCGTTTTTAATTGGGAAAGCTGCACACCAAACGCTCCACACAATTGTAAACTTTTCTAGATAAGTTTTTTGCAACGTTTGCTAAAGAAAAATGTTTTTTTTTTTTCTTTTGTAATTTCGCAACAAATTATAAAATTTTAAGTAGAATTTTTCGTTATTCTACCATTTGGTTTAATTTTCTTATCTGGTCAGGCGATTTATGATCGACCATCTTAACCATGTGGGCTGTGTTTTTGTAAGTCATTATAGTGGCCATAACGATTAAATTCATTTTGGGCCATAAACTGAAATTCAATGCACCCGAGGGATGGTTATACAATACAATTCACTCACTATTCACTATTCCTTAGTTTTACTGCTTCTGTTCCTTTTGCGTTTTTTTTTTTCGTTTCATTATTTTGCTTTTTTTTTTTTTTTTTTTTTTTTTTGCTAGTTAGTCAAGAGGAGTTACATACAGCGTCTGGCAAATAAATGCAATGAAATGAAACGAAATGAGTTGAACTAATAAAAATAAAGCTCGAGCTTATAAGATATATGCCCAGAAGAGAAAAAAGAAACAAACAAAAGGGTAGAAGCACTTAAGAACTGTTGAACTCTTACACCAGTTATCCTATATGGTTAACAAAAAAAAGCTAGAGGACCGGAGGAATAGTGTCATGAAATCTTAGTTGACAAAGCACTTGAACAGGTGATTTAAACTTGTTCCAAATCAAATATAAATTTTATTGTTTTCCTTACAAATAAGTATACAAAAACGCAAAACTTTTAATTTCGTAGATCATGTAACATACACAGCGTACACGACATTTAATATGTTTCGTAGCAGTAGTCCTATATCCAACTGTTTAGAATATTCTTTTTTATTTTATTAAAATGTAAATTTTTAATATTTTAAGTCATGCTTTTAATAGCTTTTCTTTAATTATAATAAGCATTTTAGTTGAAAATATTTTTTAAATAAATTTAATTTTTTATATTTAATACGTCGACTGCAGTCGCTGACTGCTATTGACAACCTACATATGTACGAACGAGTATGTATTTAAAATAGTCCTTCTTGTACCTTATCAGACAGCAGCTGTTTTTTTTAAATGATATGCAAACTAAATACTTAAAATAAATACTTAAAATATTAAATTAACCCTTCTAAAGTAAACAAAAATCTGTCGTATCCTCTCCTTAAGTGCAACCAGCAACAGAACGTTTAAAGGACTCAACGCATCCTTTTGTAAAGAAACGAGAAATATGTATGTATGTACATTCGATTAGGAGACTTTTAAAACAAGTTTTTCTTTATTTTCTTAACGTCCATTTTGAACATTTTAATGCCAGAAAGCATTTCCTCCTCATCTTCGTATGATCTTTTCATTCAACAAGTTTTTCATTTGAAGCAGGTGATTGGCCTGCCATAGTAAATTCTAGGATCAACACAATGGTTTTTATGAAAATATATAACGCTGTTGTATTAAATAGAGTGCTTCTTAAGTGAGGATATTGCCTCATATTCGTTGTTGATGCCATTCTCAGTCAGGGATCAGACAGCTTTTGAAAGGATTATTTGCAGTGTTATTGAAGAATTTTTGCAGGACAGTGAGTGTGAGGATAAACACAATCCGGTCAATGCCAAAATAGTAAACATAACGCAAAAATTATACACTGAAAGTCAAGCCGAGATTGGAGTATTCGGCTCTTAGGAGGTTAAGGGCCATTATTGCAACTTGCCTTTAAACTTGGGTTTAGTTAAAGGTACCTTTAGCTAAAGGGAACTGTAAAGTTACCTTTAACTGATTTTCGTTATTACAACTTACAGATAAAATAAAATTAAAATATGGCAGTACCGGAGCAAAGTCGATAAAACTGCTCAATTAAACAAGTTTTTTTTTTAACGCAGTGGCAACAGCGGACTTTGTTTTTTTATTGTATATGCTCATTTTGTTTAAATTTGAAGTTGCCATATCGAAAATAGTTTATGATATGGCAGGTTCAAACATAAAGTGACCTTTAAATGTTAAAGGTAGGATGATCTTCTCTTTACCATAACGATCACTTCTATCTTATTGGGTAGTCATAATAATGAAAAACAATTTATCTGCCCTTTAAAATCCTCCCTTTAGTTAACGACAAGTTGTAATACTAGCCCTAAGTCGAAGATAGTATTGGACTGTCTGAAAGAGTTGAATCAGTTAGGTAGACAGAATAAGGTTACCGTCTTCTGGGTCCCAGGTTATGCACAAGTTCTCGACAATGCAGTTGAGCTGGTGAGAAGGGGAGCATCGGCCAGAATCCATCTGTGGAGTGGGTGTGGAAGATTAGGAGATAGCCAAAGATTTTGCTCAGAAAACAAGTGGGTTTGAGGCAATCAAAACTTCTGTTAGGAAATTACCACAAGAGAAGAAATTACAATAAAACAATCAAGAAATAACCAGAGGTTGATAAACAATCTTTAGACAGGGGTCTGAACGCCCAGAATACAATAATCCAGAATAGCGGTTGTATCGAGCCCAACATGTATGATTCTGTGACGATGAGAATGAATCATCGAAACGCATTCTTTTAAACCTGTGGGGCATTAATGCATCCCAGCAAGAAACACCCGGATGCATACCTGATACTGGGCAGGTAATTCGTATTTTAGGCTCCGAGCAGCATTTTGAGGTTTGTCAGCTCAACCGGAAAGGAAACATTATAGGGATACCCCATAAAGTATGAGGGGAGAGTAGAATAGACTGTATGGTCGCAATTTTTCCCACAAAAACAGTTGGATAGTAAATATTTTCAACGAAAAAATCGATTTCGATTGTACAGTAGAAGCTCACAAATTAGAACCTCCATTAATTAGAAATTCCAGAAATTAGAAATTCCAGAAATTAGAATCAGTGCTTGCAATACATTATACTCTGTAAAATTCGAATTTAAAATTCTAATTTCTTAGCGTTTTTTTTTTTTTGGTATTTTACACAAGAAATCCCCAAATTCTTTTTATTCTGTAAAACTTGAGAGGGGAATCACCAAATTATATACGTTTTTCCGTATTTGATGTTTTTTTTTTGTCGCATTTATGTATTTTGTGGCTAGTTTATTTGTGAAATTTGATACGCGTGTACAATAAAAAACGTCCAGAAATTAGAATAATTCAGAAATTAGAATTGCCTCAAAAACAAAGCGGTTCTAATTTGTGAGCGACTACTGTATTATGGACGATGGGCGCGGTCAATTTTCATGAAATTCCGTTTTTTTTTAAATTTAATAAACAGAATGCCCACTACCAATTTTTAACGCTTTAGCAACACTCCTGCACAAAAATAATCATTTAAAGCTATATCTCTGTGCTACGTGGTGAATATTTATTGAATAAAGAATAGCAAAACGTTGAAAATTGTTAAAAAAAAAAAAACGTTGAAGCTTATCAAAAAGATGACTTTCTCACACATAAAATGGCGAAATACTTTTTTGGAAGGGTGACAAAGAACTTTAATTTAAACTTTATAAATATTTATTCAATATTATTTTATAAATATGTACGTACGTATGCATGTTTGTATGTATATGTTACTGTTATAATTTGATTCCCTCACTCTGGCTCTTTACGCTCAATTAGTATTTAATTTGGAAGAGAATTATTGAAATTCTTTTAATTATTTAAACAATTTCTGCCATACATAAATTGAATTTAAATTGAACATTAAAGAAAAAATAAAAATAAATAAATAAACACAAATAGCTACCCTTCAACAAAAGAAAAATACAAAAACAAAATAATAAAATAGAAAACTTAATTGTGTTATTCATTCATTCATACAAATATCGGTACGTTGTGAGTGAGTATGCATTTAATGCGAATATTTTTAATATTTTTCTTTTGTATAAATTTCTCATAAGCATTTATAAAATGTTATATTACGAAACGTATCACATACCATATACATATGTACTCGTATGTATGTATGTATGTAGAAATAGTTATACAGTCTAAATATTAAATAATTAATTATAATCATTATTATCTTTTAATTAAATGCATGTCTAGAACTAAAACGGAATCGTAAATTGTATCCACATATGTATAAATATGCCATAGTACATGTACAAGACAATTTAGTAGTTATAATAGATGTATGTAATATTATATCGTTTGTTTGTATAGTATATTATTTACTTACACGTGTAAAACAGCTGTTGCTGCCGCCGCTGCTACAGCTGCTGCTGTTGTATTTAATTCATTGCGATATTGCTACGTAGCTGCGGCGGCAGCTGCCGCTGCTGCTGCTGCGGCTATAACACTAGCCGTTGGTGTTGTTGTCGTTGTTGGTGTTGGCGTTGAGGTGGCTGTTATTGATTCACCGCCTATACTACTACCCGATCGACTAATTTTGGACGGACTCGGCGACCTTCGACTGAGTGGTAACGGCTCCTCGGGTGTTGTGGCCGAATGTGGTGGTATGATGGTGGCAAAATTTGGATTTGGAAACTCACTCCAGATGGTTCGACCAAATTGTATCGACGGATAAGCCCAGTAGACAGGCGGTAAAGCAGCATACCGTTGGTAGTTGTAATAGGTTTGTGTCAATTGATTTAAATTTTCGGTAGATAAATGGGAAAAATGATTTTTTTCTTTAATTTTTTTTTTTTTTTTTTAATTTTTTAAAGGAAAATAGAAAAATGAAATATATTAGTACAGGTTGGTTAAAAGGTATATAATCAAGTAATATAATCAAGTAAATATAAATAATTTCTCTGTGCTGTACAGTCTACAATTGGAAACACTATTTGAAAAAAAAAAGAAGAACTGTGAATTATAACTTTAAGTTTAAAGAGGACACCATGATCCAAGAAACTTAAAAATGTACGCTTGATATTTCAATATATTTTACATATCGAGCCGTAACCGCAAAAATATCTCAAGCGACAAAAACGAAATTTTACAGGGGAAGGTTTTTATTATTTATTTCTTGTGCAAATTAAGTTAGAAAATTAAACTTTTTTGTGTTATAACGGTACAGAGTGTGACCCTGAAATTTTTATAGATGATGCAAATGATGCCAATGAATTTATTTATTACAAAAAACGATATTTGAAAAATATGTCGCTTGAGATATTTTTGCGGTTATGGCTCGATATATTTGATGACGAGTTTGTTATTTGACGAGTTATCCATTTAGAGGTTTCAAAAGTGAAGTTAAATAAAACACACATCCAGCAATGATTTCTATCCGATTTCTATATATTGTAATGCCTAGAGTTTCCCATTATGAAATCAATACAATGACATTTAAATTATCGCCTCTGGATTGGTTGTAGCAATCGTATCCCTTGAAATATTTTTCAACCACTTTTTCACACACATACATATGTATGTATATCGGGCGATATTTCGACGATAACTTAATGAGTATAGATTTTCAAACACTAACGTTATCAAATTTCGTGATTTTGGTGGCCAATTGACGTTACCGATATGTAAAATTACTCTTTCTGAAACCTTCTCATGCAATACAGACAAAACCAGGCGTGTTGTCTGGCTCATTTTGTTGCAACCAATTACCATTCAGTGTTCAAAGTCTTCAACTTCGAGCTTAAATTTCAATAAAAGACAACTCCAGACCATAATTCCTAACCAACGGATTTTTTTTTCGAATGCAACAATTACTTCCAGGTTCTCCAATCATCACTGAAGAAAATTGAGTTCAAAATTTCACAATTCAACGTCTGTTGAGTTAGCACCAGTGTTGCAAAATTTAAATTTTGAAATGGTACTAAACGCTAACTGAAAGAGTACTTTTTTGCATTAAGTGGTACTTTTGCAAACAAAAAAAATTATTTATTTGTACTTAATAAACGTACGGAATGGAATAAAAAACTAATGGCTTATACTCTTCTCTCTTACTCTTATATAAACCAAAACCAGCTGATTCGGAACGTAATAAAACGTAAAAGCCCCATTTAGTCAAATGGCGAAGGAACGTAACGGAATGTACGTTTGTTTTAGCATAAGAAGAGCAAATTAAATACTTACCGAAATTCCATTACGGTTTGGTAAGCGTTCTCATTGCTTTTCGTATTCTGAAATCGAACGTACGTTGCGTGGCCATTGGTCTAATCGGGGCTAAAGACTAATTCTACCTTTAGCATTATGTAGAATATGTTGCCAACCCGTTAATAGTTAAAAAGCGCAAACCATAAAATATTAAAAAAAAAAAGTACTAAAAGTATAGCGGGGGTACCGTGGTAGTTTAGAAATGAAAAAGTACTAAAGTACTGAATTTTTCAACACTGTTTAGCACCTAATTAGCATACCTACGGCGTTATAAAAGCTTAGGCTTCTTCAACTGTAGTGTGAATTTGACTTTATTAATATTGATGTTAAGCCAATTTGACGTTGCTGTAGTCTAGTAAGTTGTGTGTAGACTTATTAGCCAAGAGCCTAAAGTTCAACATTAGGCTCAGATATCTCAAAAAAAAAACAAAATTTGAAAAAATATTTCTTACGACGACTTTCTCAGGGACAAACTCTGAGAGTAATATAAAATTCCAGTCAAATATGTCTGAGCTGATATTAAACAGAAGATACGTTCCTACACATCCTCTCAACAGTCTTCTAGCAAAAATACTAACGGTAAATAAAATTACCATTTAAAGCTTCTCAAAAAATTTGTCGTTCGAAGTCGACTTTAAACTGTAGGTTCCCACCACTCACGGATGAACTTAAAATATACAATATAGGTGGTGTGAGAATTTAGGTCGTAATCCTGACTAATGTTGTAATGTAAAGGGTTGTAATGACCAATTAAGTAAGCAGATCTTATAATTGAACAGTGCCATAAGAGTCACTCAATGCTTATGTGTTTATGGCATTAGGAGTATAAAACACATTTTAACCTCCTGTACGCCGCCTGACGCAGTGTTGAACATTTAGACGGGGTGTTTCCAATCTACGTGTACAATATCAGTAGGAATGCTTTATTTCATGAATTTTATTCTTCACAACGCTACGCTACGTCATACGGAAAACGAATAGCAAGGTCCTGAGAATAGGAATACGATCTGAATAAACGTTTTAATGGTATTGACAATGCAGACGATGTCTCAGCATTTCGAGGTTATTCAAGCTGAACTAAGTAAATTAACAGAGAACTCAGTCTTAAAAGAAAAAAAAAAAAACAACAACAACACTGTGAGAAAAATTGAACAAATTAGAAGACCTAAAAACTTCGAAAAATTAATAGATCGTAAATAAAGGGTCCGCCAAATAACTTTTTTTTTTGAAAATGCTTTAAAAAAAACTACTGAATATTTTCTGAAATTTCTTTTTTTATTCTTTTTTCCGGTTAATAATGGAAAATAATTTCATTCAAATGGCTGCCTCGGCTGGCCATGCAGTAGCCTACAACGATCGGTCCAATTTTTAAGCACATTATCGATTGTGTGCAGCTGTATTTCACCAATGGCTTCACGAATATTGTCCTTTAAAGCGTCATTTGTCTCTGGCTTGTCGGCGTAACACTTATCTTTGACGGCACCCCACAAATAATAGTCCAACGGTGTCAAATCGCAGCTCCGAGGTGGCCAAACGACATCAGCTCTGCGGCTGATAATGCGATCTTCAAAAACAGGGCGCAAAACATCGAGTGTAGCTTCGGCTGTGTGCCATGTAGCGCCGTCCTGTTGAAACCAAATGTTGCCAATATCCTCCTCTTCAATTTTTGTGAACAAAAATTCGTTCAACATGGCCCGATAACGATCGTCATTGACTGTAACGGCCACTCCTTGCTCATTTTCGAAGAAAAATGGCCCAATTATGCCTCTGGACCAAAATCCGCAATAAACAGTGACTCGTTTTGGGTGCGTCGGCTTTTCAATGTATGCGTGCGGGTTTTCTGTATCCCAAATGCGACAATTTTGCTCGTTTACATACCCGCCAAGATCAAAATGAGCTTCATCTGAAAAGATGATTTTTTTTGCCAAAATCGGCATCTTCTGTAAGTCGATCGCAGGCTCACTTAGCGAAGCGAAAACGCATTGGATGGTCCATATTCGTTCAGCGGAAGGATAAAACTAATTATCTGTCAAATCAGACATGAGCTAAGTGTTACCATTCACGAAATAAGCACTAGTTGAAAAAAAAACGTTAGATGGCGGACCGGATACAATGGATCGTATGGTCGGTTCACTACAACATGGTCATGTGATCGTTTTCCCTATCGTTTAATCGATTCGATTGATTTTTATAGTCCTGCTCCTTAGCACATTCTATGTTCAATACATTATCATTTAATCTATTGCCAAGGCTACGTGGAAATATTGTTCTAGAGAATATAGGAATATTTTTAGTGTTCTGTAAGCATTTATTGTTTAAAAACATGCAAATATTGTTTTTAATGTATTTTAAAGCATTTTTATTAACAACTCTTAATCGGATTTGACCAGACTTAAAATATTAAAAAAGAAACAAAAAAAAAAATTAATAAAAAAAGCAAATAAAATTTCAAATGTCCGTCCATAACGGATTTTCTCGTTAAGAAATTAACAATTGTGGGGTTTCTCTTTATGCCCCCGAATTTTTTTTTTTTTTTTTGTTGCTGTTGTATTTGTATTGCATACATAATTAAAGCCAAATACAATATCAAATTAACAAAAAAAAAAAAAAAACAAACATTTTATATCATACAGTAGGAAATAAATGAGAAAAAAAGAAAAATAAAATAAGAAAAATGTATAAAAAGCTAAACTTTGTTTTACGACTCTTTTGGCCATTTTAATAAGTTTTTTTCTTTTATGGTGAAAATATTTTTTGGCTTATTTCTTAATTTTATTACCGAAAGGATTTCAAATACGAAACCTAAACGTCGTTCGTTACTACGCTGTGTTTAAACTCACTCAGGAACGAAGAATAATTCTGTATGAAATATTGGAAAACATGCAGACGAAAAGGTGGAAAATCAGCAGGTTGACGAGGAAATTACATTTTATGACTTTCGTCTATCAGTAGTTATTTTGTTTAGAGAACAAAAAAAGAAAAAAAAAATAATAATGAAAATAAAAAATTTAAAAACAAAAGTCCCTATTTTAAGACGAGAAAATTTTAGCTTCAGCTCTAAGAGCCATAAAATTTATTTTAATGCAGTTTCTCTATTTGTCTGCTTTTTTTTTTAATCTCAAAAACAATTGGTATTTGTTAAAAGAATTATTTGAAATTTATTAATTTTTAATAAATAAAGTTTGCTTAAACATTAGGGATAAATAATCCTTTTGTAACTCAAATTGAATATGGGATTTCGCTGAGAGCCCACAATATAGGTGGTGTGAACATCTAGGCCATACTTACTTAATTACTTATCTGGTCACTACAAACCTTTAGTCAGGACTAAAATCTAGCTTCTTACATCACCCAGGGTGTGTTAATTTTATTCTCTCATTATTGAAAAGTTAACACACCCATGTGTACGAAGCTATGTTGTAATCCTCACTAAATAGTTGTAAAAACTAATTAAGTAAGTACACAGAAAGAAAAACGGCGTGCTAAAATCAACTTTTCTATTCTCAATTTAAGCCAAAAAACGTGCTTGAAAAATTAAGCCCGTTTTGGCTATTGTTTGCTTAAAACAAGCAAAAAACGGGATTGATGTGAAAAACTAAGCCTTATATTACTAAAATCAACACTAAAAAGCTCAAATCTATCTAAAAAAGTGTAACTTTGACTTATTTGTTATTTGAGTTATGGAATTGTGGGTTTTAAGTTCAAAAGTAAAATTTTTAATAATTCTCATTTAGTTCATGTGTTTTATACAATATATATCCAACAAAATGTCGTATTTTTGGCAAGTTGCATTTCTTTGGTAGATGACTTGGATTATTCCGGTCGATGACTTGAATTTTTTTGTGTAGATGACTTGCATTTTTTTCAAATCAATCGATTTTAGGATTAAATCAAGTACGAGTTCGAGCTTAAATCAAGTTCAAAATTCTTGAAACAAGCTCGTTTTTGGATAAATTTAGGTTTAAATCAAGTATAATTTAGGGCTTAAATCAAGTTCATTGTGCTCGAATAAAGTACGATTTGCCTCAATTCGATCCCATTTATAAGTTAATCTAGCCTAAATCAACTTTATAATTCTTGAAACAAGTGCGCTTAAGGATTACTTCAACTTCTGATTCTCTTGAATCAAGTACGAATTCGATCTTAAATCAAGAAAAAATATGCTTAAACGAAATACATGATGAGATCACTTTGATCCCAAAAAGGCTTAAATCGCGCTAAAATCAACACTTTTGTACTTGGCTGATTCGGGCTTGATTCAACTCTTTTCTACTTGATTCAAGCCAAACCGTACTTACCGTACTATTGTGACCGATATGGATTGATTCAAGCCCGGATGGCTTGATTCTTTTTTTCAGTGTAGGAAAAGTGAGATAGAGTATCTGTCTGGTAGACGATTTCTTTCTCTTCCTACAAGTACTAACTTCTGCAATAATCGCTCGGGAGGACGCTTAGATGACGGGCATGCCTCCTTATTCGGCAATGTTCCGTGAGGAAAGAGGCCACATAATAAACATCAAGTTGGAAGAAAAAAATGAGCTGTTTCGTTTACCCTGGGTTAAGATTTGAACAGCTTATTTAAGCGGTCGAATAGATACTATTTTCTACCCAGAAAGTATTTGCCATTTTTCTTTTCTCCATTTGAAGTTATCCTATGCGGTCCCCTTTCTGGCCAGTACGTCTGCAACATAGTTTCCGGGTAATAATAATAATGTAGACCTTAAACTAGTTCACCATAGAGTGGTGTAATGGTACATGAAAGCCTACGGGGCCCTGAACTTTACAGTTGCATTTTAATCGCAAAGCTGTGGAGAATAACAACGAATGAGGGATATGCAGAAAAATTATCGGAACAATGGAACATTCTCTATACCATTACCCACCTTTTGGACGCAAGTGGTTACAATATTTTATGGATGATATCGACGCTTCCGTTCTATAACATTCTAAGTCGAAAAAGTGTGTTTTGAGTTATGAGCTCTCAAAGTTTTCACGCTACATAAGACTATATGTGTATTCTAAGTAGATTTTTCCCTATAACTTCGGAACGGATCGGCGGATCTTAACCAAATTTTGACACTATTTAAGTTAGAGAACGTAGAATAGAATAGAATAAAATAGAATAAAAATGCAAGAACATTAAAAACGTTCTAAGTACACTTAGAACGTTATAGAATGGGGGCGTCGATATGTGGCTATTCCATTATCCTTAGACTTGCTCGAATTAGCTGCACAAATTCTTTAGAAACTTTTCTTTTAAATTTTATTTACCCTTCGAGTTATTTTTTTTTGCCAAAAATCTGCTGAGAGGAAATAGAAATATTTTTTCATATTTTGTTTTATTCAAGATATCTGAGCTGGCTGTCATCTAATAAGCTAACACACTACGTACTAGACTACGGTGACTTGTTCCTATTTACCTACCTAAGCTTTAATTCCTTGTTCGAAATTCTTCCACCTGAAACCTTCTTATTTGTATGATGCCTCTAACTGTCAAACACTTTTAATGGGCTTAAGAAAGCGATGCGTTTCTTTAAAATTTTATACCGCAAATAAGCAATAACAACGAATTTACTGTCTAGGTGGTCAGAACAAGTTTGTCGATCATAAAAATTTACTTAAGATTCAAGTTTTCTAATCTTCTGTTTTCTAATTTAATGTCGTTTTTTTTTAAATTCAATTTTTTTTTTCTTTGCAATTTCTTACAACCAATTGGGTGTGTTCTTTGAGAAGCGTTCTCGACTGAAATAAAATCATAAAAGCACTAACTTGATATGCCATTACTTTCATTTGCAGTACAACATTTTATAGTCGTTGATTTTAAGGCCATAAAAATGTCGTTTCCTAAGACACAATTCTTTTCAAAACCAAAATTGTTCTATCAAGCGAGGTAAGTGTAGCCGGGAGGAGACAGTAGAGAATTTCCTTGATTTTAAATTGCAAAAAAAAAAACTCTTTTTTGTTCTTTTTTCGAAGAGATCGCATGATGTGTCATTATTTTGTAATGCACTCATGTGGAAAGTTGTAAAAGTACCATATGAGACATACATACTATACAAGCAAATGAGGAATACAAGGAAATTATTTTACAGAGATAGGGGTTTGTACGTATGTACATGTCTGTATACATCTATGTATAATGGTATAGCCTGCCTGCAGTCTTAAAGATATCAATACGAGTTTCTCAGATGTCCACCAAATAAAGAGGAGAAGAAGCAAAGAGAGAAAACAAAAGAAATCTGTAGCTTTTATTTAAGGGTGGCCTCACACATGATTTATGGTGCCAACACTATTAGTTTGTATTTTTATCTGTAATGAGTTGTCATTATTATTATATTTTATTCTCTTTTGTGCCAAGCATTCGAATCAAATTCATAATTCATGCATTTTGTCTAGGCTATTGAATTCGTTTAAAGTTAATTGCGATTGCAAAACATTTTAATTTCTACACGAATATTTTAGTTTTTTTTTTTTTTTTTTCTTCGCAGACTACCTTCACTTTCCAAGAAGGTTACGGAACAAATAAAAATCATAAAAATAAAGTGAAGAGAGGATAAGAGAAAGGGCAGATAATGCACGTAACGAAGTTGCTAATAGACTTTAAACACGAGTTGAATTCAGGCAGTTAATTATTTAATTGAAAATAAAATGCTTGTTTATCGTATTTTAATTCGTACCATTCGTTATGCGGCGGTATTTTAATCCTCGGTATAAAAACAATGTTTGGCTTTTAGCCAAGCTAAGCGATAAACTTGTAAGGCTTACAATTAAACTATATATTCTTATAATTACGAAAAATAAACTCATTGTAAAAGATTTACTTATTTATGTCTTAATCACAATATAATTACAAGGTCTACGCACACAATATAGCCCACGAGCTATCTTTTATCTGGAATTTATTGCCTAAAAAATTTGCCAAAAAAACATAGCATGCCCTATAAATTAGGGATGCCAATCGGGAAATCCCGAATCCCGGGATTTTCGGGATTCATAAATCCCGAATCCCGGGATTTTTAAAAACTTATCCCGGGATTTTTCGGGATTTTCGGGATTGTGAATTCATATGTATTTTGACCCTGCAAAAGGTCCTGAAAAAAAATTCTATATCACTCGACTTCGATAATAGCATCTCAGATGAGGAAAACCCTACTTCCATTGCTAAAAAGTTATTTGATGCCATCGAAGAATGTAAAAGCCCTATAAAATGAATTAATAGGGTAACTGATTTAGATACTCAACTGTCCAAAGAAATGGATTTATTTACATCAGGAAGTGGTAGAGGTGAATATTTACAAGCTGCATACAGCTATCTTGGAACTATTTTACCAACAAATGTTGATTGCGAGAAGTTTTTTTCAACGGCAGCGTATGTTGACAACAAAATTCGTTCAAGCCTAATCTTTTTTTGGAATCGAAATGATTTTCTTAAAACTAATGCATTTGCATATGTATGAATTATTTATTTATTTTTGTTAATTTACGCTTTTTTGTTACTTTTTGTCTTGCTTTTTTATATTTTATTTTTAATTATATATACATACATATAATTCTGATATAATTGGAATACATATAAATGATTTTGTTAACAAAATATATTTTTTTCATTTGTATTATTAAGAGAAAATGCGATTTTTCCCATGATTTTTCGGGATTTTTGGATCCCGAATTATCCCGAAATATCCCGGGATTTCGGGATCGGGATAACAAATTCCCGAATCCCGGGATTTTTAAAAATCAATCCCGTTTGGCATCCCTACTATAAATGCATGGGTTGTGATAAGACCATGGTGCAGTGCCCACGTTTGGTGGACGATATGCAAATTCCAGTGTTATTACAAACTTATCACTTGTGGATTTTGTTGCCCTTCAACTAAGGCATTGTTTTCTAAACTCAGTTAATTGAAACAGAGAGCATATCTGGTGGCAGTAAGGCTTCATGAAGTCAAATCCTGGCTCAACCTGGACTATAGATACATAGGTAGGGTAAGGTGGTTGTCTACCCAAACAGAAGTTGGTTTATGTCATATGAGGCTCCGTGTGTTACTATAGCTTTCCGTTTTCCGCTAGTACCGCAACTATTCTGATATTTTAATGAAGAGTCTCAGACAGCCAGTGTCCATGCCTAACAGTTCGTTTAACCGTAGATCGAGCTTTGTATCAAAAATGATACATTTCAATTTTTGAGACTATATAACTTTAAGTCAGAAAAATTTAGACACCTGATATTTTTTGAATTTGTTAGTATTGTTATTGTCATTATTTTAAAACAAATAAAAAAGGAAAGTTTTAAACAGGGGTGAAAAAAATCGAAAACTTTATAATTCTGTCTTTGTATCATTTTTGATACATACGACTTTCCTAGCGATTTTTTGGTGTTGTGTAAGTAATTTTTTTAGGTTTTCAAAGATTTTGTGAAGTTTTATCGTAAATAATACATTATTTATGGTATTTAAGAAGGAATTGAAAGATAAGTTTTGGAGGAAAGTGAAAAGGTTGAATTTTCTGTTCATGATATATCCTTGATATTGACGGTAGTAGTCGTAGTCTTAGTATGTAGCGTGTTAGCTTATTAGATGTCAGACCAAGGTTCAAACCTCTGGTCGGTTAAGTCCCATTTACAAAGTAAGGTTGTAATGACTGATTATATATGTATGTATATATGTAATATTCCTGCTGCTGAAGACTCTAAAGAAGAAGAAAACAGAAGCTCGTCTTATGAACTGGCGAAAGTATTGGGAGCAACAAACGTTACAATCAGATGTTTATCGGCAAATATAGTACTACTTTAGTAGTTTGGGAAGAGAAAATACTCACAATTTTCACGCAGATTGCTAGTAGCTGTTTCTTGAAATGTTGTAGAGTCTTTCTTACTGCTCTTCTCATATTTATCTCACGTGATAGACAAACATTATAAAAAAACTATTTCCTCCTATGTTTTATTTCATTGATATTACGGAAGGATAATATTTCGGTCAACTACGAACGTATGCGATAACAGAATCATTCGGTTTGATAATGTGCTACTCGGAAATAATGATAAATTTACAACTATTACGCCTTTTCGAAAAATGAGCTAAAAGTCTTTCAGCATTTAATAATCCCAATAATTTTGTCGCTCTAGATTAGTAACTAATTGAATTTTATGGTCGATATAAATTACGCGGCCCACCGAAACGGAATTGGCAGTTTTGCATTCAAGTACATGCTACGTGCGTAGCAACTTCTTACAGCCGTATTAGTAGAAACCCGCATCCGGGAAAATAGAGAGGAACCCAAGACAGAGCCTTGTTATTGATATAATCGACGTTCTATTGCTACGGGAAACTTTTTTACCTCACATGACGTTGAAAAAAAAATTTTCTAACGAAATATAACAATGGTTTGTACCATTCGGTTTTAGTCAGCCCTCAATTGAGAGTGTTACTGATGCGAGTGACAATAAGCTGCCCCATCTAAACAATTGGAAACTTATAAATCGCCGCAAAGCAAGGATGCTACATGCCAAATTATTGCCATTTAGATAAAAATAAA
This sequence comes from Sarcophaga caerulescens, assembly GCA_927399465.1. Classification (NCBI taxonomy): domain Eukaryota; kingdom Metazoa; phylum Arthropoda; class Insecta; order Diptera; family Sarcophagidae; genus Sarcophaga; species Sarcophaga caerulescens. The sequence continues at coordinate 139,603,069 of OV656872.1, read as the reverse complement.
CCAATCTGACATGAAGTGTTTGATTTTTACGTAATAAATCATGCCCCAATGTATGTACATCATGTCAAAAATTTTGGCATAAATTTCATAAAAGTGATAATAAAATCTAATAATATAAAATAGTTTTATTAAAATGAATTAAAATAAATCAAAATATTAAAATTTTTTAACAAAATCTAATAATAATCGTGAAAATACTATGTACTACAAGTATGTATCAAAAGTGATACATAAGCTTGAATTATGAAGTTTTTTTAAGGCTCGATCTACGGTTAAATCGTCTATGTAGTAGACATCTAGATACATTTTCTATTCTATGACATAGTGCGAGACATGTAACCAATAGCAGAAGAACAGTTTCCTCCTCTTCCTTCCTTCCTTCCTTCCACGTTTCAAAGATCAACCACGCATAGTGCTTCGCATGATCTCGCATGTACCTTTGCACCGTTGGGGTTTAAGTGGACTTTTCGTGCGCTCTCTATTCTATGTATATGTTGCAACACTGGTCTCTTTTGGTTATCTCGTTACGAGATTTGAATTTACAACTCCAATTAGGGATTTCTGTTTAGACGATCCAGAGGCAATGCTTGGTAGTTGATGTAATTTTTCCTGAAAATATCTTAATTTTCCAGACAACCAGCATGCGATTAAACCCTTAACAAACTTTATTTCGATGTTCAAACTCGTTCCTGAATGTTCCTGAATATGTCAGCAAAATCCTAAATTCTTTAAAGGAATAAGTTCCAGAGTATAAGGATATTATCGAAAATTGAATTGCTGATAAAGTGGCCAGTGATGAACGAAATGTTTAGCTCAGTTAAACTGGATTTTCTTTGATCGTTTTATAAGGAAATTTAACTTCTTTGACAGCATCAAAGTATGTGAAATATTGTTGGACTCTGGTGGGCTGAAAAGGATAAGGTTCACTTCTTTTCTTTGTAGCCTTTCTCACTCTCAATGACTCCTGCAAGAACCTTGCTATGAAGATGAAATTGTCTTGGCCCCACATTTTCTGTTACGTTTGATTGAAATCCCCAAAATAACGATTACTGCAATAGCGACAATATTTTAAAGTCGGCATAGCAGAAGAAGAAGGAGACCTGCCTGCATTTGGAAAAGATTGTTTGAAACTTGTACGGACCTTCGCTTTATAATGCTGTAGGGCATAAAAAGCTTTAGTTTAAGACAAATCGCAAAACAAAACTTCATTGCAAAAGGCAATTTGCCTTTTAAAAATTGCAACAAATTTTTTAATGATACTGTTTTTGTCCCCAACGGCAAAATAAAAGCAACATTTTAGTTGCAACAAAAGTAACAAATGACAATGACAGTTATCAACCATTATATGTCAAAAATATCTGGACACAACGACATGACTGGTTAATTGTTGGTATACGGGAATCAAGTTCTTTTTCTTTTTTGTTTGTAGTATTTAACAGGTGTTACAAACTCATGCCAATATCGTTATAAACACCCTTTAGACAGGCAATTATCACACTTGGTTTCAAAATGTTCGTACAAGTACATCTGGTTAAATACCATTGTTTCACAGTGGCATTATAATGCAATAACTGTCATAATTTATAATTCAAATTCCATAGTGCAGTGTACACAACAGTTGCTGTTACTTGCGCTGAAGCAAAAAAGAAAAACGACTAAACAGATGCTGTTTGTTGTATGTTATTAGCCAGACAATCTGTTCTGCCCTCCAACTAAATTATGAGAAAATCTGTTTCAAATTTTTTTTTTCTTTTTCGACTGACAGTCAAGTTGAGTTCTTAAGAGAAAAATATTTGAAAAAAAAATATTTGTCATGCTGAGCTGACAACTGCATGGCAACTTCATCTTACAAAGAAGGCAGGCAGGCAGGCAGTTAGGCAAGCAGACAAACGATACGAGTATCAAAAGATATTGTTGAGGATAATTGATTATTTCTGGCAGTTGTATTCCGAACTTATATTTTCAATCTTCTTAAATGTGTTGGATTTTATAATTCCTCACACTTTTTTTGTAGTTGTTGTTGGTTGGTTGGATAGCCACACAAATACATATCGCTCAGAATGTAATGACAATCCCCTCTTGGCAAGGTGTCATTTTGAAACAAGGTGTTGACACTTAAATGTCACTACAAATGTCACAGCCAACGGATTGAATTTTAAAGAGCAACTTGTCACATGAAACAATTGTGTGAAGTCAGTTGGAAAGCCAGTGTAATTATAATTTCATCATGTACCACCACCACCACCACCACCAACTAACCTATTTACAAATATTAGTTTTATTACATTAGTATGCTATTTTTTTACACACACACACACATACACATATGTAAATCATTATTAACATGTCATTGAAACATCATCTATTGGCGATTTCATATCGATTTATAATTTAATTTGTGTATAAAAAATTAAATCAAAATTTTAAATAAAAATTTACATTTTCATCATATGTATGTACATATGTATGTACGTACATACTTACATATGTACATATGGGTATACAGTTTCAATCAATTGTAAAAGTGTCAGTACAATCAATGAAATTTACATAAAATCTATTTAAATTTTTCAATTTTTTGTTTTGTTTTATTATTATTATTATTTAAGAATGAAACTATTGAGATTGTAATCCATTTGATTTTATTTTATTTCATTTTATTTTATGCAATTTATTTCAAATTAAATTTTATATTTTATGTTTATAAATTGCAATTATTTTTCTATATTTTTGTTATTATTTTTCTTTATAAATTAAAAGGTCAGTGTTGGAGCACTCTTCAATTAATTATTTTATTTTTAGCAATTTCTGTCAGTCCGTTTTCAACAAGTAGAAAATACTACATAAAATTACAACTTTTAATTTTATATTTTTTTACTATAACTTTTCATTTTCTGTCAATTCTTTTTATTGAAAAAATATGTACAACAATTTATTAACTCAAAACTCTATAAGAATTGTTTAATAAATTGTTCGCTTAAACTCATTGAAGACATCGAACCATCGAGTCTTTTCATTTTCAAATGTAGCCACAAGTTCTACAGTCAGATTAAAAGCTTAAAAGAAAACATCTTACTAAAGGCAATTTAATTTACATAAAAATTAATGGGCATGACAATAAAATAAAATTTATTTCCATACGACCTTAACAAAATATGTCAAGACACCGAAAAAGACTCAATCATTTTATTTACAAAATACACAGAAGATACGTATGTCGGTTCAAAACTTTATGTCAAAAAAGGCATTTTAGCGTCTGTCAGATGATTCTTTTTAAAATTAACCTAAGTTGTGACATTTAGTTTGTATTTGACAGGTATCGGGTTCGATTAGGTCGAAGTGGTAGCTTTGATTACCAAAGCACATTCAGCACCCTTAGCGACTGTACTGACCGAATTCCACGAAACTCATCGAAGAGGTTGATTAGTGCAGGGGCTGCACATTAAAAGCATGAAGACACTATAATTGAAACCAGTCCGAAAGTTTTATAAACGAAGCTACGTCCTTGATATCAATGGGAGATAACTCAGTTAAGCTGACAAGGAATGGAGAACCAAAATGGCTTATTAGACTGAAGGCCCGAGTTCGAACCCCAGGTCAGACATCAAAACGAAAATATTTCTTCGGCGACTTCCTCTCAGCAGATTTCTGGCAAAAACTCTGAGAGTAAATAAAATTGCCATGAAAAGCTTCTCAATAAAATCTGTCGTTCGGAGTCGACTTTAAACTGTAGGTGCCGCCACTCATGTATAAAATTAACACACACGAGTAGTGTGAGAAGCTAGGACTGAAGGGTGCGGGCTTCTTGGGGACGATTGCTGTAGACTGTCTAATGGTGAAGGTATAGCACTGGCCATTTTATAGCCACCTAGCAGCAACTCGTTTCCTTGCCGTTCGCATCTTGAGATGTCCACAAACACTACTCCCTCTCTTCCACCTTCCTATAACCCATTTTCCTAAAACCTGCAGAATGCACTGCATGAGTAGGGGCCATCCCCTAAATATGCTCTTCGCAAGAGATGGGCATTGACAATGAAAGTGCATAACAACAGATATCAAAAAGAAAGAGAATTTCATAGGCTCTTAAAGCTTTATTTTTTTCTTCAGAAAAAAACAAAATATCAATCAAATTAAGATCTTACGAAGGCTGGTGTTTAGACCTAATGTGATACCACTGATCAATCTGGAAAATAAACATTCTCTATAAGAAATCAACCCGACTCCAGAATAAATTTTGCTATTGTAGCATTACATTGAAGAAGCTCAGTCAAGGATAACAGGAAATGACAGATTAGAGCCTCCTGGCATCTGTGGAGAATTGACACATAAAGCGACATATAGTCTCTTTCTTCTTCTCAAAGTCATAGCTCCTGCAAAAGTTATTCGAGGAAATGCCATTGTACTGTCAGAATCTCATTTGTTGGATGAATTTCCATGCGATATAAAGACAGAAGACAACTACTCACTCCTCTTCTTGTCCATGCAAATTCAACAGATAAAGCAGAGCATGATAATGAAGTTGAGTCTCTCTGTTAAATGAGCAAAGAATACCTAGATCAAGTGAAGGAAACAGAGCGCCTATGGCTTGGAACATGGCGGAGGTCATTGCTGCTCATCAGCAATGATATTTTCGACGATATCCCTATGTTCTAGAACTCACATAAGAGTTACCTTTGAATGATAAAAAATTACACTGAAAAATTCTCGGCATTCATAAACAATTACGGACTTAGAAGGGACTTAATTGGAGATTGGTTGCCTGGTTAAGCATTGCACCGAAGAGGCCAGGCAGGTTATACATACATACATACATAATTGGTCATTACAACCCTTCAGTCAGGATTAATGACCTAGTTTCTCACACCACTTATGTTGTGTGTGTTAATTTTATACATAAGTGGCGGGACCTACATTTTAAAGTCAACTCCGAACGGCAGATTTTTTTTTGAGAAACTTTTCATGGCAATTTTATTTACTCTCAGAGTTTTTGCCAGAAATCTGCTGAGAGGAAATCGCCGAAGAAAATACTTTTTGTATTTTGTTTTGATGTCTGGCCTGGGATACGAACCCTGGCTTTACGTCTAATAAGCCAACACACTACCTACTAGACTACGGCGACTTCAGGTTATACGAAAGTTTAAAGTCAGAACTCTTAAAATATATACTATAGGTACAGGCTAAACTATCCAGTATGGAGCCATCAACCAACAATCAACAGCTATAACAATGGGTTTCTCTGGGCGAAACGTCCCCAAAGAAGACCAAGGTGGATTTGTCAGTCGCTAAAGCAATGGCTACTGTTTTATGCACATTGTATTGCAGAAAATCGAGCTATGCTGGTATGATGATACAGGATATAAACTACTTCCTCATCCATTTTATTATTCAGATTTAGCCCCGAATTACTATTTCTTGTTAAGAAATGGTATGTCAGAAACCATTTCAAATTAAATACCTAAAGGGTGATTTTTTAGCTATTATCTTTTGGTTTAAACAGCTCACGCACGTTTCGTGTTTTGTTTCACTGTCAAACATCTTCAGTTTGGTCTATAATTTAACCATGAATCGTCTTACAAACGAACAACGCTTGCAAATCATTGAATTTTATTATCAAAATGCGTGCTCTGTTAAGAAAGTTCATCGCGCGCTTCTTCCATTTTATGGTCAGTTTAATTGTGAGATGATATCCAACTTTTTTTGCCCAAAATGCAAGAGCTTGACTTGCATGACATGTGGTTTCAACAAGACGGTGCCACATACCACACAGCACGCGTAACAATGGACTTATTGAGAGGCGAGTTCGGTGAACATTTTATTTCACGTTCCGGACCGGTCAATTGGCCGCCTAGATCGTCTGATTTAACGCCTTTAGACTATTTTTTGTGGGGCTATGTTAAAGCTCATGTCTATACAGACAAGCCCGCTTCAATTGATGCATTGGAAGACAACATTGAAGCATTTATTCGTGAGATACCGGCCGAAATGTTGGAAAGAGTATGCCAAAATTGGACTAAGCGGTAGGACCATTTGAGGCGCAGTCGCGGTCAATATTTGCATGAAATAATCTTCAAATATTAAATTATATTGACCGTACTATCGATTCAAATAAAGATTTCATGCATTTTTCTGAATTTTATGTGTTTTTTTTGAAAAATTTTCCTAAAGCTCTTAAAAATCACCCTATTTTTTGATTATATTGAAAAATCAATTTTTTGGAAGGATTAAAAAATTAAAAAAAAAACCTTCTACAACGTGTATACAGACAGGCCTAAGCAAACTATTATTTTTTCCAAAAATCTATGCTTCGTTCAAAAAGTCACAGACTTATTATATCGCCTTGACAGTTCAAAATATTCTTCAAATTCTTCTTATTTTCAGTCACAAATTCTAAAGGGATTGCAACATATTTGCACTGAGGGCCTATTTTTGCGTCAACATATAAAGAGAGAAACTTATTGAAATTATTTCCAGCATTATTTAATTGCTTTTGGTGGAAGCTTATTGTCTTCTAAATAGAGTCGATTCTCCTTACTTCTTTGCTGCAAGTTATTGCTTTCCGTAGATGCACTCATTAAAACTGTATCCATAGTAAGCGAAAGGCGAAAGAGAAAAAAACGCGTACAAAACTCAAGTGATTGTAAATTTTTGAATGTTTTTCTGTTGAACTCGTAAACAGTTCTTTAAAATTTCCTTTTCATATTAAATATTTATGCTATTTACAATGTATATTTTATCTACACAAACCGATATACCATATACACACATACATACTATATATGTACGTACTTATATACATACATACTAACTGTAGACTCAGCTACACTTAAATAACAAAAAAAAAATATATATATATATTCGGCTATAAAACTATTTTTACGTTTACGCCATTATTAAAAGCATCATACAGATGTGATCAACTAATTAGAAGTGTGAAAACCAAAGGTCGGTTATGTTATTATTTTCGCTGGCTGCTGGGCTTGGTTAAGGCCAGCGTAAGGTTGGTTGTCGGTTTTATCACAGGGCACTGCGAGATTAGGTCGCTGACGGGGATCTGGAACAGATCCCAGCCGGACTATTGCAGGGTATGTTGCGATGAGGAGGAGTTAGAGACTATCGAACACCCCCTCTGTAACTGCCCAGCCCTTGGTAGGTTGAGATTGAGGACCCTTGGCAGAGCCTTCTTTGAGAGCTTGAGTTCTGTGTCGAGAGCCGACATCAAGGCTCTCCACAGATTCATTAGCAGTTTGAGCTGGTTGAGAGGTGCTAGGGCTTCATAAGTGTAGTCGCGCGCTCAACCCTTGTTTGTGTCTGTTTCTTTCTGTGTGATTCCCATCCTCCCCTTACCCTTATGCCCTCCTTTCATCCTATTCCCTCTATTTCCTTCCCTCTCCAAGGACGTTGTACAATGGGTCAATTTCGACCTCCGGGTATTGTACTTGTCTTAACGGACAAGTACACGTCCTCTAACCTAACCTAACCTAACCTAACCTATTATTTTCGCTTGTGGTAAAGAGGAAAAATCTCTCAAGATTCAGCCATATCTGATTATAAATTAATATTAAATTCTGTTAGAGCTGGAAAAAAAGCTTTAAGATACTTTAGAGCCCTTGCATCCTCATAACTACTGTAAAAGTCAATTCTTGGATGCACTCTTAATCCACTCTCTTAAATCCACTGGGTTTGAAATCATGAAAGTTCAACAAAAACTTAGCTAACCTCCTATATATAGGCCTTCTATGGGTACTAGGTTTTTCTATTAACTGACAGCAGCAGCCCGAATATATTGATTCGGAACTAACTCTGTTGAAGGGATTAAAGAAGAAGTAGTGTGATTGCCACATTTTAAATTTTTAATTTTATATTCTTTAATTAATTTTCTAATTTAATGATCAGCGTTATACCTTTGCTAGAATTACTTTGTATTAATCAATAATATAGGCTAAGGGCAGTGGTGTTGTCGAGCCGGAACGCTCGAGTCGGAACGTCGTTCCGGTACTTCCTTTTTGGACAGGAACGCGTTCCGGAACTAACGATGATTTCTGATAACGAGAATTGGAAATGATTTTCGATTCCTTTCCTTTTTATGCTATATACAGGGCCGATCCTGGCGGCGGGCGAAAATTGGGGGAAATCTCCCTCTCCCCGTCGTCAAATTTGGGACATGAGACCTAAAAAAAAAACGCCGCCGCCAGGATTATCATGGAAAATCACCCCCGTCGTTAAATTTGGGACATGAGACCGCACAGAGCGGCCGCCTACCCAGGATCGGCCCTGTCTATTTAATTATATATGTATACTCGTTCCGGTAAAAAAAAAATTAGCACAACACCACTGGCTAAGGGCCATTATTACAACTTGCCGTTAACTAAAAAAGAGGATTTTAACGGGCAGATAAATTGTTTTTCATTATTATGACTACCCAATAAGATAGAAGTGATCGTTAAGCTAAATTGAAGATCATCCTTCCTTTAACATTTAAAGGTCACTTTATGTTTAAACTTGCCATATCATATACTATTTTCGATATGGCAACTTCAAATTTAAACAAAATGAGCATATACAACAAAAAAAAGAAGTCCGCTGTTGCCACTGCGTTAAAAAAAAAAACTTGTTTAATTGAGCAGTTTTATCGACTTTGCTCCGGCACTGCCATATTTTAATTTTATTTTATCTGTAAGTTGTAATAACGAAAATCAGTTAAAGGTAACTTTACAGTTCCCTTTAGCTAAAGGTACCTTTAACTAAACCCAAGTTTAACGGCAAGCTGTAATAATGGCCCTAAGTGTAACATACCAGCGCCTCTGGTGAAACCGAACTAATAACCCTACACTCATATGTTAGTACACTAAGATCTTGACTATCGGAGGCTCTATTGGTTTTAAGTCCGCAGCACATGGATCAAAGCTTTGGAGTGTATAGTTAGGTTGGTGGGATACAAGTCTAACATGAAATTCATTAGGCGATTTTGGCACATAATTAATCGATTGGCTGACTGCTCCCTCAGTCAACTTAACTGTCCTCTGAACAGCAGCATAAACTCTCTAACTTTAGGTAGTGCTTCACGATGTGACTTAGTGACAAAAGTGAATAGATTAATTAGAAAGCTACATATTCTCAAAAATAAGGAATATTTTGTAGTACACAGATAGGTCAAGAACGGATCTTGGAACAGGTGCAGGAATTTTTAGTTCCATGGCAAAAATTGCGGATATCTTCCCATCGGAAATTTATCCCATAGAAAGATGGACTCAATTCAACTTGGTTAGGACGTAAAAAAGACTGGATATAGCGGTAGTATTTCAAAGTCAGCTACGCTATTTGAGCCCTCGACTCTTATAAGGTTAAATCAAAGATTGTATGATACTGAAGAAATTAATCGGGTAGGTAGGTTACCCTCTGCCCTCTGGTTCAGATAATGTAGAAATTCTTAGCAATGAGCAGGCAGGCAGGCAAATTTGCTAGATGGAGAGCTTCTATACCGCTGATGGAACCATAACTTTTCTATGAAGTGGGAGCTGATGAGAGGAAAGGTATGACCAACTGAAGGGAAGGCAAAAAGAGGCAAAGGCATTCGAAAGTTTGGTTTAGAAACTATAAAAGAAAAGATATCGGGGAAAAACGTGTGGTAGGGAAACGGTCTTTTGGCAGGGCACTGCAGACTTAGAATATACTTGTGCAGAGAGGAAGTTGTCTCGAACCGAACATGTAGATTCTGTTACGATGTAAATAAATCATCGCCACACATTCTTGGTGCCTATGGGGCAGTAATACATCAAATGCTGGCCAAGGAATTCATTGACAACAAACGGCATTCTGAACTTTGTCAGGGCAATAGCTTTGCAGGAGGCATTATATAGACACCCTATATTGTTTGAGGGGAGTACAATAGATCATATTGTCGTATGGCCTCTTCACGACAATATTTGGTTATTCTCGTAGATTTCAATAGTTTAACAGGACAACCAAAATTTATTTTGTGCTCCGGCAAGGGGAACTAACTTTCAAATTCGATTATTTTTACTTAGAAATTTCTAATAATTTTTGAAATATCCATGATCTAAATAGTACCTTATTATATTTTGACTTGAACCCGTCGAAATACCTCGATAGTACAGGAATACCGTATTAAATTCTTATAAGAAACTGTAATCTCTGCCACAATATCCAGACATATGTACTTGTGAACTTTAGAAGTTTGACAAAATTGTTAACGCCTAAGAGGAAAACATAATCAACCTCATTTAAACTGCATAAAGTTTAAAGTATATGAGTTGAGTTTAGGTTCTGCAAAGGGTAGATAAACCCATCTTTCTAATTAGCCTCTATCAACTGTAGCAAATATATAATTTTCCTATTTTTACTTTTGAATGCCGTAAAAATTTTGTTGCCGTTGTCGATGCTGTTGTTTCTGCCATTGCTAAGCACTCCTTCCAGAAGGCCATAAACACTTGACGTTTTATGATCATTTGATGTTCCTGTTGTTGTTGTTGTTGTTGTTGTTGGAGCATTGTAGACGCAATTGTTGCTATTGATGTTGTCATAGTTGTTGCTTTCGTCATATTTGCTATTATTATTGATGTCGTAGTTGTTGTTGTTGTTGTTGTGCGTCCTAGTCGTATATGGTTATGCCAGGAAATGAATCTTTTTCTTGCGCTTTGTTTTTTTTTTTTTTTTTTTTTTTTTTTTGATTTGTTGCTTAACTTTTAAGAGCTCTACTCAACTCAACTCTCTAGTAATAACGTGACGTATTAGAGGACGTGCAGCAGTCTAAGAGGATTATCCCGGCATTACGTGATGGCATGAAATGCCTGTGCATCGACAGCACCATCAAACATGCCTCAGTGCTTATATTTTATTTGTTGTGGCATTTTGTGGAGTTTTGTTTATTTTTTTTTTTTCTATTTTGGAAAGGATTTTTGTATTTCAGTTGGTGGCAATTACCGGAATGAAAAAATTACGCTGCTTAAAATACAAATAAACAGCTTCTTATACACATCGTATAGGATTCGTGGTATGGCAAATACAATCGGTATTGAACAGAAATTGAGCAGGAGAACTGTTATTTTTAGGTTTTGGTGAAGGTAAAATGGAATGAAATTTTTATGGAAAAAAATAACGCATTTAAGCAACAGCTTTGGCAGCAAATTTGTTTTTCTTTTTTCAATCCTTATTTAAAAATCATACATACGCACATATGTATGTACATACATTTTTGATCATTATAGCTATGTTAATCAAGATTATAATCTGGCTTTTCACACCACCTACATATGTATGTATGTACTCGTATGTTGCTTGTGTTAATTTCATCAGTTTAACAACGACACCGAACAATGGACTTGAGAAGCTTTTCCTAGGCAATTAGTTACCATAAGAACTTTTGCCAAAGAATGCTGGAGCAAAGGTTTAAACTTACAGCTTTCCTTTGGTTAGTCAACACACTAGCCTAGCCACAGGATTACGATCTGAGCACTGGCGAGGATGATGCCAAATATTGGAGGACCAGGTCCATTCAAGAGGAGGATAATTTCAGCGGTAGTAACGTCGATAATGCTGTATGCTTGCCCCATATGGTCGGAGGCACTCTCCGTGGGGACGACAAGGAGAATACTGTCCTCGGTGTATCGTCTAAGCGCGATTAGACGGATAAGTGGCTTCAGGACAGTATCTGATGAAGCGGTATTGGTATTGGCAAAGACAATACCAATAGACATATTGGCGGATGAGATGAGGCGGATATACTTTCGCCGTCTCGAGTATCCAGGACGGACAGCGGCTATAAAAGCGGAGGAAAGAAGGACTTCCATGCACAAATGGCAGTCACGATGGGAGAGCAGTTTAAAGGGAAGATGGACATTTCACCTTGTCCCTTCTATAATCCCTTGGATGGAAAACAAACATTGCGAGCTGAATTACTACGTAACCCAGTTCCTAACTGGTCATGGATGTTTTAGGAAGTACCTGCACAGATTTGGACATGATACTTCCCCTATATGTCCAAACTGTGTAGATGAAGAGGAGGATGCGGAGCATATCCTAACATGCTGCCCCAGATTTAGATGGCCCGGAGAAACTAGATTAAGACCAAACCGGCTCATGGAGGAGCTGTTGAATTCTAGGACGCTATGGAGCCAATACAGCCAGAAAATGGCTGAAGTAATGCTAGAACTCCGAAGACTGGAGGAACGTAGGCGAAATTTGACATGATGTGATAAAGCTTTCGAGCTAACCAGCCCTCCGCGAAGTAATACCTTACGGCAGTCCCGCGGAGGGAGAGTGGTTGAAGTGTGTAGGGGGTGGGTTTAGTACGTAGGCACCAGTGATTGTGAATCGTGCATGCTTTTGTTGGAACAAAAGTATCTTTCGAAGATTACTACCTACGGCTCAAGACAAAAAAAAAAAAACAGGATTACGATCACACACATTTAGGCTTCAACAAATCGATTTGTCAGTGAATAAATAATATTTGAGAGTAATACAATTGGGGCTTAAATAGACTTGGATTATAAAATAAAAGATTGTAAAATCAGTTGAGTTAGACATAGGAAAGTATTCCTATTGCCTAGCTAAACTAGGTATTATCTGTTGGAACGGATCTTCTTCTTAAACAACTGCAAGGCCATATGGAATAACAAATTAATCGTCGTTTGCGATTTTACCGCCCGTCTCTGCTTTCACGTTTCAATATTTATTTTGCATTTTAATACAACCATTACATGCGAGTCTATAGGCGCACCGTAAATTAATTGCAAATTGATTTTTAACCGAAAAGTATTTATCCTATACACCTTACTACACCTACACCATGCTACACATTCTATTATAAATTAACTGTCCGCTTACACGCTTACACCTTCTAACGTGACAGCCACTTGCGACTTTTTAAGTGATTGTGGTACAAGAAAATTACCCAAACTAAGAATGTTTTTAAGCTCCCAACAAAACAAAAAAAAAAGATAAAAAAGAGAACATTAAAGTGAGAATTGCTGTGTTAATAATACCCTCTTCAGATTATTTTTTAACAACATTTTAATGGCTGTCCTGTTTTTCTTCTCTTCTCTTCACTTCGTTTCTGCATTCATAAATGAAGTGAATAAGCACCTGCTGCTGCATTTATTTCTGGCAAAACTAAAACAGCAGCTTTGCCTTTAAAATGAAGGCAACAGGCGACAAAACGTTAACTTTTACTTGCTTTAAGAGTAAATTCTTTTGATAATTTATGTGGTAATGCCGCCGGTTTTAAGCCTCATGTGTGTTTGAAAGTTTATTGTTAGTTAAACCCATAAGACATCAATTTGCTTACACATGGATATACAGTATCTAGAGTACCTGTATCTTAAGTTTAATTTTTATATCAAATTTAATTCAAGTTTGTTTTGTTTTTTTTTTTTTCAATCATGTTTTTTTGATAGTTTTTTTGTGTGTATGTGTGTGTGTTTTTTTTTTGTAGTTTTTCAATCGTTTATGACACACGCCATAATTCCATAAATTATTTGTTGCTCCTGCGAAAAGATGATTGCTTTGCGGAAAAATTTATTAAATTTTGTTGTTGTTGTTGTTGTTGTTTTTATGTGCGCTTTTGTTTTCTTACAAATTATTGAACAAGTGATTATTTTTTTAAAAAGTGATTTATTGCATTACACACGTTTTCGAAGACAGTAAATCGTGTATTTCTGTCACGAAAGACAACTTCGAGAACGCTACAGCAGGTAATTTACAACTGAGGTATTGTGGTTTTCTTCTTTTTTTTTTGTAACTTTAGAAAAAAAATTCTTAATATTGTAAAGGGTGATTTTTTAGCTATTATCTTTTTGGCAACACTGGTTTAAACAGCTCACGCACGTTTCGTGTTTTGTTTCACTGTCAAACATCTGCAGTTTGGTCTATAATTTAACCATGAATCGTCTTACAAACGAACAACGCTTGCAAATCATTGAATTTTATTATCAAAATGGGCTCTTGGAAAGTTGGCCGAAGATCCACTTCTTTATCGAAAAATTGTGTTCAGCGATGAAGCTCATTTTTGGCTCAATGGATACGTAAATAGCAGAATTGTCGATTTTGTAGTGAAGATCAGCCAGAAGCATTGCAAAAGCTACCAATGCATCCAGAAAAAGTCACAGTTTGGTGCGGTTTATGGGCTGGTGGCACCATTTAACCGTACTTCTTCAAAGATGCTGCGAATCGTAACGTAACTTTGAATGTGAGCGCTACCGTGAGATGATATCCAACTTTTTTTTTGCCCAAATGCAAGAGCTTGACTTGCATGATATGTGGTTTCAACAAGACGATGCCACATGCCACACAGCACGCGTAACAATGGACTCATTGAGAGGCGAGTTCGTTGAACATTTTATTTCACATTCGGGACCGGTCAATTGGCCGCCTAGATTGTGCGATTTAACGCCTTTAGACTATTTTTTGTGGGGCTATGTTAAAGCTTATGTCTATACAGACAAGCCCGCTTCAATTGATGCATTGGAAGACAACATTTAACAAGACAAGCATTTATTCGTGAGATACCGGCCGAAATGTTGGAAAGAGTATGCCAAAATTGGACTAAGCGGATGGACCATTTGAGGCGCAGTCACGGTCAACATTTGCATGAAATAATCTTTAAACATTAAATTATATAGACCGTACTATCTATTCAAATAAAGATTTCATGCATTTTTCTGAATTTTATGTGTTTTTTTTTTGAAAACTTTTCCTATAGCTCTTAAAAAATCACCCTATATAATGGTGCAGAATAAGCATAAAAATTAAAGTGAAACTTTCCTTTCAATAATATTTTCTTAAAAACTCTTTCGACAATAACTTCAAAATGTTAATCTTTCAATAGATTTTCCCCCAACTCCTTCAATAATTTCCATTATATTATCGGGACAAAATATGTTGGATTAACAACATTAGCATTGAAGCACTAATTACGGCGCAGAGCCACTGAAAAAAATTGTAAAAGCAATAAAGAGTTCCAACGGAGAAATATCGACAATTTAGGAACAACAGGTTGAGGTTTGGCCGGACCTACTCTACTGCCTCCTTATTCTTTTAGCGAATGTCCAATCCCTGCATATTGTTTAAACATATCGATAGGTTATCGCCGAAAAATATTTTCTAATTTTTCGTTTTGTTGGAGATGTTTGAACTCGGGTTTTAACCGTGGCCTGACGTCTAATAAAGCAACACGCTACCTACTAGACTACGGGGACTATCTATAGATCTGAGTTTTTGGAAAAACAAAGATTTTCCTAGTGCACTAGTTGATGACGTCATAATAAACTGTATGGTTAACAAACTGATTGTGTAGATAATTGCTAGAAGGATATTACGCCAGCTTTGAGTCAAGAACAAATTGGACTACATCTCTACAAGTCTACCATTGAAAAACAGTAACAGCTTTCGTGTTATTGTGGTACTGTCTGTGTAATGGACGTTGAGGAAGCTCTTGGCAAACTGAAACAATGTGACTTCGTAGAAGTGAAGTAATAGTTACAAACGAAATAGAAGATGTCACCCAATTGTGTTATCTTAAGAGCATTTGATCTATAAAAGGAGCATTAAGCGAGTATATTGATAATCGTTCACAGAAAGCTGCTCAGATATTTGGGCGCCTTAAGGCCAACTCTATCTCTTTGTAGAATAATTAATGCAAAAATTTAAAATCCATCCTCTTGTGCGGTTGCGAAACATGTAACCAGTGATACCAGTGTTCGTGAAAAACTGTCTTTGCAAGAACATTCGTGTATTCTGGCTGAAAACTATTCAATCAGAGGCTCTGGCAACGGACAGACCAACAGTCTTTGTCGATCGAGATCGGACATGTCCTTAGAAGGCAATCAGTCGATATCAGCAGAATGGCTGCAATTTCAAGGGAACAAAAGAAGAGGACACACAGCTTACGCATGGGGAAGAGAAGGTTAAGCCGAAGTAAACAACAGCAGACTGAAAAGAAGGTGATGGCACAAAATAGAAATTTGTTCAGGAAATTTATTGAGACTCTATGCTCCTTATAGCAACCACGACAACTTAGGTAGATATGGCAGCGAGCGAAGTTGGACCACCAGCTGAAATACGACGAATTGATATCGAAACTTAAGTTGAACTTCTGCAGTTTTACATGACATTAGTCTGGAAGGAAGAAAAGTTGGCCCTAAATTGGCAAGTCGCCGTAGTCTAGTAGGTAGTGTGTTGGCTTATTAGACCTAAAGCCAGGGTTCGAGCCCTAGGCCAGACATCAAAACAAAATACAAAAAGTATTTTCTTCGGCGATTTCCTCTCAGCAGATTTCTGGCAAAAACTCTGAGAGTAAATAAAATTGCCATGAAAAGTTTCTCAAAAGAAAAAAATCTGTCGTTCGGAGTCGACTTTAAACTGTAGGTCCCGCCACTTATGTAAAAAATTAACACACACAACATAGATAAGTGGTGTGAGAAACTAGGTCAATAATCCTGACTGAAGGGTTGTAATGACCAATTATGTATGCAAATTGGGAAAAAGTTATAAAAAAAAAGTGGTACATTGAAGGATTGCTGCAACTACGCGGGTATAACTCTGCCTACCAACATGTGAAAGCAAGTGGGAGTCACATCAGGGAATATTTCAAACTAAAATAGAAAACAATCTGCGAGCTGAATAGGCTGGTTGTCGGCCAAATAAGAGTCGCGTATACTTGTCCAAAAAGTAACAGGTTATAAGAGAACATTCTGTAGAACGTGGTCGCTTTAGTTTAATAGTCAATGGATGAGTTTTTTTTATTATACGATTTGTCCCCACTATTCACTATTGTGCAGGGATAAGTCACCCACAATTTCAGTCCTGGTTACGATTTCAGTAATGAGATACGGGAAAGTTTTTGAGAAAATTTGTATCATCAGATTTATGTGCGAGAAATCTGAAATATCAGTGCTTCACAACGTCAGCATTAGTCAAACATTTCATCTCAATGCTGGAGTAAGAATGCCATATGTAATCTCAACTGAAGTCGCCGTAGTCTAGTAGGTAGTGTGTTGGCTTATTAGACGAAAGGCCCGAGTTCAAATCGCAGGTCAGACATCAAAACGAAAATATTTCTTCGGCGACTTACTCTCAGCAGATTTCTGGCAAAAATTCTGAGAGTAAAAATTGCCATGAATAGCTTCTCAAAAATCTGTCGTTCGGAGTCGACTTTCCCGCCTTTCATGTATAAAATTAACGCACACAACACGAGTGGTGTGAGAAGCTAGGACGTTGTACAATGGGTCAATTCGACCTCCGGGTACTGTACTTGTCACAATTGACATTTGTTACACGTCCTCTAACCTAACCTAATCTCAACTGTCCACAATCGTGATGGATGCTATCACAAGCAAAACAGATTTAGAGGTAAGGGGAAGTTGAGGGTTTAGGTTATGTGAATGATATTTTTCCAGTGTTGTAAAGAATCTCCAGCATGCAGGAGAAAATTGAAAAATCTGAAAATGTTAGCACGATTTAGCAGGATTTAAATAAATACCAAGAAATTTAAAGCCATTGGAATAAACAACGTTAGCATAAAGCATAACATCAGTCTCTAAGGTCAACTAGTCCTCTAAAGGAGGTAGTAAGCACAGTCGAAGCTGCCCAATCTGGGAATCTTTATTCGAGACCGGTCGTACTTTTAGCGACCTTAGACATAAAAAATGCCTTCAACAGTTTGAGGTGGACGGACGTGATACAAGCTTTAGAGACAATTTTTAATGTTCCAGCGTACATAATGAAAGTTATTAGGGATTACCTAAAGAACAGAGAGCTGACGTATGATACAAGCCAAGGGCCAAGAAGAATGCAGGTCACTTCCGGAGCGGCACAGGGATCCATATTGGGACCAGACCTCTGGAACGCAACTTATGATGAAATCCTGAGAATCGAAATGCCGGAGGATACTTTCCTAGTCGGATACGCCGACGACATTGCGGCAGTCATTAGAGGTAGAAATACAGAAGTAGTTCAACGCAGATTACGACAAGTCATGATGCGCACTAAGAACTGGCTGGAATCCCACGGCCTGCAGTTGGCCATGCATAAAACGGAGCTGCTGTTACTAACAAGACGACATATTCCGACCGAGATCGAAATAAATATAGGTGACTTGGTCATCCCTACGAAGAGATCTATTAAAAACCTTGGGATTAGACTGAACTCGAAACTGACCTACACAGAGCAGATAGAGTATGCAACAGCGAAGGCAGCTAGAATTACAACACAGCTGAGTAGACTGATGGCAAATATTGGAGGACCACTCCCAAGTAGGAGGAAGTTACTCATGGAGGCTGGAAATAGTATACTCCTTTATGGCTCTGAAATCTGGGCTTCTACTCTGAATACTCAAACCAGAGCTAAAAAACTGCTATCTGCGCAGAGAACAGCAGCTTTACGGGTTACATCCTCGTATCGCACGGTATCAACACAAGCCGCCTTAATAATAGCTGGAATGGTTCCCATAGACCTTCAATCAATTGAGCGCCAGATGATTTTCAACGCTAGACAGAGCACGACTCAGTCGCAGAGCCTAGAAACGATACAGCACGAAGTCGTCTTAAAATGGCAACATCGTTGGGAAAATCAACGGTACGGTAGGTGGACACACAAACTGATTCCAGAATTGCAAGTGTGGAAAAACAGGAAAAACGGCGAAGTAGACTACTACATAACCCAGATGCTAACCGGTCATGGATACTTTAGAGAATACCTGCATCGCATGGGGAAATGTCGCTCGCCATTCTGCATCTACGAGGAAGAGGAAATCTTAGACGATGCCGAACACACTCTCTTCGGCTGCAGACGCTGGGCCGAAAGACGTCAGGTTCTTGAGGCTGAAATCGGCATTATTAATGCCACAAACGTCGTGCTGAAAATGATAAACAGCAGAGAAAACTGGAACGCAGTTAAACAATTTGTGCACTATGTCCTGCGAAAGAAAAAACATGATCTAGACGCAGTAGAATAACAGAAGAGCGGAGCCTGGATGCAGGCTGACAATGATGGAACTGGCACAGGTGCCAAAAGGGGTCCACCTCGAAGTAATGCAACCGTGGCTCCGAGGTGGAATGATACCCCGGTGAGGAGACAAGGCGGGTTTTTAGTCGGTATACCCAGTGGGACGACCTTCATGAATGCATAAAGCATTTTCCCTCCTTCCCGCAAAAAAAAAAAAAAAAAAAAAAAAAAAGGTCAACTAGTCGAGTACGAATCTGTCAATATAATGACCAAAAGCAAGAGCGGCATTTAAACGATAACAAACAGTGTAGAATAGCTCTCAAAATATTCAGCTCATATCCTATTTGTTGTACCAAAGTGAACACGTGCTCGTTTCTAATACAGTCACCCAATAACTACAGACATACTATGTATTTTGGCACTTTGTGCTATTGCCGTTGTAGATGCGTGTGCACAATATCTAGTAGATTCATATATTAGACAATTGGACAATTTCTATTCAGTAATATATATATATACATACTAGCAGATTGTACCCGGCGTTGCGCGGGTTATGTAGTTTGGATTAGTTTAAAAAATTTTTGCATTAAAAATAACAATAAATAAAAAACCGGTTTATCGGTTTAGAAACCGGTTTTGGAACCGGTTTCTTAAAAAATGCAATTTTTTAAATTATTCGGAAACCGGTTTAACAAACAACCCATTTTTTTGAATACTCTAAGTCCTAAATATAAATGCACTCAATTTGCACGCTTTTCGCCCCTTTCCCCCTTTTTGGACCCCTTTTGGTCCAATTTTATAAACGGAACACCTCCAATAGCTATTTGCGAAATTTAACAAAGCTAAATCGTAAAAATATACGTTTAAAACAGATAAAATACAACATTTATGCATAAAGTACTAATTTTTGCCCATTTTTTTCTCCCTTTGTCCCATTTTTTCCCCTTTGGGTCAAAATTTTGAAAAGATTTATTGCCTATAACCTGCACCGACAAAAGCTCGATCAATATCCCAAATTTCAAGAAAATCGGTCCAGGCGTTCAGGCGTGATTGGCTATGCACTCAATTTGCCCGTTTTTGGCCCCTTTCCCCCTTTTTGGACCCCTTTTGGTTCAACTTTAGAAACGGAACACCTCCAATAGCTATTTGGGAAACTTAACCAAGCTAAATCGTAAAAAATTACCTTTAAAACAGATAAAATACAGCATTTATGCATAAAAGTACTAATATTTGCCCATTTTTTCTCCCTTTGTCCCATTTTTTCTCCCCTTTTGGTCAACATTTTGAAAAGATTTATAGCCTATAACCTGCACCGACAAAAGCTCGATCTATATCCCAAAATTCAAGAAAATCGGTCCAGGCGTTCAGGCGTGATTGGCTAACAAACAAACCAACAAACAAACAAACAAACAAACAGACTTACAGAAAGATTTATAATATATATTAGGATTATGTATATAATTTTCAATTGAAAAACAAACCGTTCATGAAAGATGTTTCCAGGTTTCTTTTTATTTAAAAGAATTTAATATTATTTATCTTTAAATAGACAGGCATATCATTAATATTGTGACTTTATTACCCGTAACTTTTGCCAGACATTTATTGTTGCTCTTAGTTTTGTTTTTTTCTTTTTTTATTCTTAAACACTTCTTATCTCTGCAGAAACATTGTGGGTCAAAGCTAATGTTTTATAAACAAATTAAACACAAAATAGAAGATAAGCGAGTATTTCAGTATGACTAATAGAGTCACAGATTGCTGATTATGAACAAATAATTATAAGCTACAGCTACATGCATGGCAAGGGTATATCAAGTTTGTGATTCGATATGCAACACTTTAAAATAACATTTCTAAGACCCCTTGTCTTGGTCTTTGTAATAACTTCTTGTCATGTTGTGACGTCCAATAAATTTAAAGTTTCAAGTTTCTATTTACGTAGTAGCCCTTCTAATATCGGTGATAACAATTTCTATTTTTCGTCATTAAGATTTGGACCAGAGATCAGCAATGAATCGTTTTTCCGCTACTCATAAGCACTCATGCAATTTTGAGTATGAGTGAATCAACAGAATTGAAATTCAACTACTCTGATTCATTCGTACTCGCTACAGCATTGATTTATAAGTATAGGTTACAATGAGTATGAGTACAACGTTGACATCAAACTCACAACATTCGAAATGTGTTTGATTCATACGCCTACTCACTCTGATTCATAAATTTAGAAAAATACTTATAATACTTATAAGTGATTCGAGTGGTTCGAATCATTCATCAAAATTTACAGTAGTAGTTATTGTTGCATTTACAAAAGAAGAAAAAAGAAAAGACAAAGACAGCAAGCAAATCACACACATAACCTTCTACCGAGTATTGTGGTGTTCGTACTCGAATCATACTTATTTATGCTTCGTGTAAATGTTAAGTAGAGACGAGTCGAAGTCAATAACATCATGCGTATTGTTAAGTATGAATACGACGAGTACTTCCAACTTTAAGTATGAGTAGTATGAGTATCATATTAAAATAAGTATGAATGCGTATAAGTATCAGAAATAATAAGTATGACTCGAATCTACTCATCGTTTTGAATACTCGTTGCTGATCTCTGATTTGGACCAGCTAACTTAGATAGAAAGAGGAAATTTTGTACAAAAATAAACACGGGCTGGTCAGGGGGAGCGCTTCCACATCGCTGCGGTAGAGGAGTAGAGGAAAGGTGGTATACCGTATTTGGCGAAAAGGAAGTCATAGAGACTTAAAGCTCTATATTTGCATCAACATTGAAGAAAGCGATGTACGATGGCATTTCAAGGTTTACCCTTCCCGATGGTGCCTTAAATGTATGCTATTCTGGAAACAAATTACACCGATTTCACCGGTGTACCCAAAATATGAAGTTAACTGAATAATGCGCGCCTGAAATAACCGGCACAGAAAACTGAAGCAGTACTGATAAGTATGCAATAAAGTATATTGAGGTAATGATTGATGCGAGGCTAAGCTTCATGGCGTTAACGCATTATAATATTGATGGTCTCCAAAGTGAAAACAGGCGGCTTTTTAAATGGATATAGATTATGTTGCACGCTACGCAGCTTGCTGTAAGCGGCAGGTTCATAATCGCTCTTAAGAGTCTCCTCAGCATGCCGGACAGTGTACGAAAACACAATTGCTGTAATAACGAAGAAGAATTGATATTTCGATAGCAACGAGAAAGAACTTAGCCGGCTATATAATAAACAAAGTACAGCACAGTTGCAGAAATCAAAGAAGCACTCATGATCTGTTAGAGAATCACAGTAAAGATGGGAAGATGAACTTATGAACTTATAAAGGGTGATTTTTTAGCAATTATCTTTTTGGCAACACTGGTTTAAACAGCTCACGCACGTTTCGTGTTTTGTTTCACTGTCAAACATCTGCAGTTTGGTCTATAATTTAACCATGAATCGTCTTACAAACGAACAACGCTTGCAAATCATTGAATTTGGCATCATTGGACCGTACTTCTTCAAAGATGCTGCGAATCGTAACGTAACTGTGAATGGTAAGCGCTACCGTGAGATGATATCCAACTTTTTTTGCCCAAAATGCAAGATCTTGACTTGCATGACAAGTGGTTTCAACAAGACGATGCCAGCACGCGTAACAATGGACTTATTGAGAGGCGAGTTCGGTGAACATTTTATTTCAAGTTCGGGACCGGTCAATTGGCCGCCTAGATCGTGCGATTTAACGCCTTTAGACCATTTTTTGTGGGGCTATGTTAAAGCTCATGTCTATACAGACAAGCCCGCTTCAATTGACGCATTGGAAGACAACATTGAAGCATTTATTCGTGAGATACCGGCCGAAATGTTGGAAAGAGTATGCCAAAATTGGACTAAGCGGATGGACCATTTGAGGCGCAGTCGCGGTCAACATTTGTATGAAATAAACTTCAAACATTAAATTATATGGTCCGTACTATCGATTCAAATAAAGATTTCATGCATTTTTCTGAATTTTGTGTTTTTTTTTTTTTTGAAAAATTTTCCTATAGTTCTTAAAAAATCACCCCTTATTATGTCAAAATGAACTTAAAATAGTGTCTAAATAGCTCGTATGAATTTGGAACATAAAAACACTTCGATTCTACCGAGAAAATCCACACCAATCTTTAAGCATTCAGCTATCGAGATGGGCCTATCAAGTACCTAGTAGAATGTCTTTCAATTGTTTGCGGATTTGCGCAAAATCTACGTACAGCAAACAGGTACAACAAAACCATTTAGAGCTGCTTGGGCAGGACTACCTCCTGGCATTATACTTATACTTGGCTCTGAAAAAGTAGAGACTAAAAAGACATGGTTGTGACAACGTAAAATTATGCTACGGAAATTTTTTTTTTTATGAAACCAGCACTCAGGAGATGGCCCCTACTCATGCAGTGCATTGTGCAGGTTTTTTAGGAAAGGTGGAAAGGGGGAAGATGCGAACGGCAAGGAAACGAGTTGCTGCTAGGTGACTATAAAATGGCCAGTGCTATACCTTCACTATTAGACAGTCTACAGGCAATCGTCCCCAAGAAGCCCGCAGTTTCTCACACCACTTATGTTGTGTGTGTTAATTTTATACATAAGTTAATATTTGTACAAACAGGGAGATGATCACTAGAAAACATACTTGCAACCTGTGTGATATTAATGTATTTCAAAAGAAAATACCCGGGGTTTACCAGCTACATACACCGGTCTCAAGTTATTGAGAGACACAATAATAAATAGAGGTACAGACAGACAATAATAAAACCAAACTAAGAAAAAGAGACTCCATTGAACCCTGACAACAAAATGCGTTGCAGCGTATGCAACAAATATTATATTCGTCAAGTTCTAACTAGATTACATAATATATTCTTTAGGTTTTATGTTCATTTTTAACATCAATATAAAATCATAATAAAAATAAATTTAACAAAAAAAAAATATTATTTCTTTAAATCAAAGCGTTTGTTTGAGTTGAATATATTTTGTTTAATTTAATATTTTTTTTTTTTTATAATTATAAATAAAATCATAAAATCAATTGAAGGTTATCTGAATTTGATTTAAGATTTAATTTAAACGATAATTTTCTTTATCTTTTTTATACTCTTGTTTTATTGTAATGATTTTGTCTTTATTATACACGGTTTGAAACTAAAAACTAAAACGTTTAATTAATAAATTTATTTTATTTCTTATTCACTTGATTATTAACATTAAATGTTCACTTGCTTTTTATATGTTATTTATGAATTTTGATTTATAGCCTAGTTTTGTTGCAGATTTTATTCTACAAATAAACGAATTTTTTTTTTGTATTTTTTTCTTTTGTTTAAATTTATGATGTTAATAAAGGGTCTTATAATGTTATATGAATGCCTTAAAAATATAGTTTTTTTTTTTATTGTTTAAAACAAAACAAATTTTTCTGTAGAATATTAACTTGTAAAAGATATTGTTTTGTATAAAATTCTAAATAAGAAATTTGTTTGATTTAATTTTGATTTAAATAACACAGATGTTTTGCGAATTTCAAGACAAATAAAATTAAGGTAAATTATCAGCCAATATGTTCTTTGTTTCTTTTGTTTTTTGTTTGTTGTCGTCTCGACACTTAAATAATATCATTTAAAATAATTTAATTTATAAATAATATTTAATTTTTTTTTTTTTTTTTGTTTTCTTATTGTTTATTTATTTAATTGCTACAAAATGTGTCATGTCATTTAATTTATTTTTCTTTTATAAGTTACAATACAAAATCTGTATGCATTTTAATAAAAAAAAAAGGTACAACAATTATTTTACACTGAAACCAGCGTAAAGTGAACACCAAACAACGATAAGTTATAAGCAATTTAGATGTTTTTTGTCGATATGAAGCCGTGTAATCATAATCTAATTGTAGATTATGAAAAAGGACTATAAATTATATGCAGCCTGATGACATTATTAACGATTAAAGTTTGCAGTATGATTTGTCAATACGAATATCAAAATTAAAGAATGATTAACTTAATATCACAACAACGACCCATCCATCATCCACAACTCATGTACTACCTCTGCAGTCTCTCAAGCTTGTTTAATTGGCAAAAATCTACAGCTGAATCCATTGACTTTTGAGAACACTGGTAAGTGTTTTATTGTTATTTATTTTATATTCTTTTATTTTAGATACATACGGTGGCTCTCATTAATATTCAGTATTTGATTTTCGTTATTTAATTCCTTAATTTTTAAAAAAAATGTATAGGATTTCCAAAAATTTTCTTTTATAAAATAATAATCAAACTCATAGTGCTTTTGTGTGTTGCATATTTTTACATTCATTAAACAAATTAAATTATTATAATTAAAATTATATAAATAAAATATTATATAAATATATGCCACATTAATATTCGATATTGAATAGAAATAGATAATAAGAAGAGCGCCTTATTGTCAGAAAAATTAAGACAAACCCACGCTTAAGTGCTCCTAAAATAGTAAGTGAAGTTAAGGAGGAATTAAATAAGACTGTATCCGCGGAAACAATACGTCGTGCCATTAAGAGGCAAGGGTACAATGGCCGTGTTGCTCGTAAGAATCCGTTTTTAAATTTAAAAGACAGAAAATGTCGAGTAAAATTTGCATTTAAAAAAGGCTGCGAGTTGGTGGGAAGACCTTATTTTCCTTGATGAAAGCAAATTCAACATTTTTGGTAGCGATGGAAGAACAATGGTCTGGCGGAAACCTAATGAAGAGTTGAAAGGAAGAAACATTACTCTCACAGTAAAACACGGAGGTGGGCATGTGATGGTTTGGGGCTGTATATCAGCAAAGGGAGTCGGAAACCTAGTACTTATTGACGGAATCATGAACAAGGATATGTACTTAAACATTTTGCGGGAAAATTTAAATCAATCTGCCGAAAAAATGGGAATATCTTCGACCTTCAAATTATACCAAGATAACGACCCCAAACATAAAGCCCATGTTGTGTGCGAGTGGTTGCAAAATAATTGCCCAGAAGTGATTGATACACCAGCCCAATCACCTGATATTAACTCCATAGAGAATTTATGGCATCATTTAGACCGCCAAGTGCGTAAAAAATCTATTTCATCTAGAAATGAGCTTAAAAAAGTACTGCAGGAAGAATGGGATAAGATCAGTACAGACTACTTAAAAAAAATTATTTATAATATGCCTAATCGTCTATCAGAGTTTGTAAAAAATAATGGTTTTCCAACAAAATACTAATATAATATAATTTTTAAGGAGTTTAATTTAATTTCATTGAAAAAACCGAACATTAATGAGACCTGAATTTTGTTAAGTTTTTACTTTATGTCCTATTTATCTAATTTTATTAACGCTTTATACTCTAAGAATAAATTAATTTGATCTCGAGAAATATATTTTCTTTTTAAAACATAAAATTTCTCAGTTTTATTCATTCTCTTGCAAAAATTTTCGTTTAAACGAATGAAAATAAAAATACCGAATATTAATGTGAGCCACTGTATATTCATAACAATACAATTCCAAATTATATCCAATTATTACGAGATGAGTAACTTATGGTCTGCTTGGTGCAGTGTAACAGGCCAGAGCCTCTGGCCTGGAATTTAAACCATTACCCCTCACGATAATAGTCTAGCACACTACCCACTAGACTACCAGGACACCCTTTTTTGTTGTTATTTTTATCGATATTTGCGCTCAAAAGCTCAACTCCTAAACGAATTCTTCCACTCATTACGATGAACTTTTGTTCCAAAGAATACTCCGGAAAATTCCAGTTCACGGACAACTGTTATTAAATGTTTTCTATAAATATAAATTACTTTAGTCAATCCGTCATTATGAGCATTCACTAAGGATTACATTTTAGTTTCTCACAACACTCATGTTGTGTGTGTTAATTTTATTCATTGGTGGCTGTATCCGCAATTTAAAATCCACTCCGAAGGACAGATTTTTGAGAAACTTTTCGTGACAAGTTTTTTTTTTATAAACTAAAGAACAGAAGATTGCTGAGGGAAAGTCTTTTGTTCGAGATGTCTGAGCTAAAGTTTGAACCACGGGCTCTCGTCTAATAGACTGCAACGATTTCAGTGATATTTAAACCTACGTGAGCACACATAGCGGGCTGTTGTAATATAACCGCTGAGTCACAATTAACCAGTCTAAGCAATCAGAACCGTGGCTTCGCCTGACTACTTCCAATTCAAACTGAAATCCAAACTGAAATTTTTATAAATCAAGCGATCAAGCGATGCAGTCAATTTTATTTAGCGGCCTTTTATATTCGTAGATAAGATAGGAGGAGTATCGAAAAAGGTTAATGTGCCAGTCTTTAAGGGCAAAGGTTCTCTTTCAAGTAATTTAGACGACAGTCAAATAAGCATTACAAAAAGCCATTGTGTAGAGGTAGTGAGTAACGCATCTGAAATATGTAGCGCAACAGTTCTCCACACTTCAGCATCTATTGAGGACAGTCCACCGTAAGATCAAACTATAAAGAAGATACGTATGATAACCATCGCATAGACACCAGCGGGTTATTACAGCAGTAGATGGCATAAGCTGCTTTAGGAGTCTTTTTAATTAGTTTGCTCTTCCAGACCGAGATATTTAGAGCCCTGGAACATACTTAAATCTGGATTTTGTTAGTCTGAAATCTTTTATTCTAGACGATATAAATTGTGGTATTTTATGTCTTCTTGAGAAAAGCTTAGCATCGGTTTTGCTAGGACTACATACATACATAATTGGTCATTACAACCCTTCAGTCAGGATTTCGACCTAGCTTCTCACACCACTTATGTTGTGTGCGTTAATTTTATACATGAGTGGCGGGACCTACAGTTTAAAGTCGACTCCGAACGACAGTTTTTTTGAGAAGCTTTTCATGGCAATTTTATTTACTACTCGAAGAAATATTTTTTTCATATTTCGTTTTGATGCCTGACCTGGGATACGAACCCGGGCTTTGCGTCTAATAAGCCAACACACTACCTACTAGACTACGGCGACTAGGACTAACATTGAATATATAAGCGTTGCATGCACCAGATAAAATGTGCAGAAAAAATTTAAATATACGTACCGCGTCTAAGGTAGTGGTATTATAGTCAGCATAAGCAATTAGTGGGATATCAAATGAACTATAAAGTGTATTGATTGCAATGTACCAAAAGAGTAAAGGGAAATATAAAAAATTGCATACCGTAAAAAGTTATACAATTTATTTCATTTCATCATTTATTTATATAGACATACTTATATAATTTATATTTATATAGACATACTTCACTCCCCCACTGTTTGTCTACCAAATCGAGCATAAAACAAGTATTTCCGTTTTTTTTTCCAATCGTTTAATTTAAACTGGTTCCACTGTATTAAAGGATTATATTGTCTAAAAATAATGCTTAAAACTATCATATGCTAAAAATTATTGTTAAAATTGTAAAAAAAAAAAAAATAATTTAATTTTTATTTTTCACTGATAAATATTTACAACAAAATTTTTGATTTTAATTTAAAAATAATGCCTTAAAATATCGTAAATTTATTCACAGTGGGTTTACAGACATTAAAAGAATCAAACAAATTAAGGAAATAAAATAAAAACAAAATTTTTTCAAAAGAAATTTAAAAGGTTTTGATCAGAGTGTTAAGAAGAAAAACGGAATTTAATTAGTTTTCAATTAAACGAAAATCCTGTTTTTTTTTATTAAAAATTTAAAATAAGGTCATACTTCATAGCGTGTAACCCTTTAACAGTTTATGTCAAGAAAACAGTTCATGTCGAGTATACTCGTCCAGTATATAGAAATAAGAAAACTGAATACACAAAGAAAGTGCAATATTTGGTTGCAATCAGAAAAATCAAAACAATGAGTTTCCGTTTTTATAATTCACTTATAAGACTAAACATAATCAAGCTTTTTGAAATGCATTATTACGGGCAATTATAAGCAGATCATGTACGACAATAATGTGCGCAAATTATCGTGAAGTTTCACAGACTGAAGCAATAACAGGATTGACAGCAAGGAAGGTTATGCTGTATGTCTAGTGGAATTAGAAAGCCGTTGTTTATTATTAGGCTAGGAATTTTCAAAGCATCCATATAACTCATACCATGCATCTTCAGGCTGTCATGTGCTGCGATCTCTGCAGAACTCTCTGAATGTTGTTAATTTAAAACGCAATTGGATCAATTTTTCACTTAGAAGCTCTATAATGATGAGATAATGGATTTTATTACCCCTAAATTGTTTACCGATCTGAATGCTTTGTAAAGAGTGATTTTTTAGCTATTATCTTTTAGGCAACACTGGTTTAAACAGCTCACGCACGTTTTGTGTTTCGTTTCACTGTCAAACATCTGCAGTTTGGTCTATAATGTGACCATGAATCATCTTACAAACGAACAACGCTTGCAAATCATTGAATTTGGCATCATTGGACCGTACTTCTTCAAAGATGCTGCGAATCGTAACGTCACTGTGAATGGTGAGCGCCACCGTGAGATGATATCCAACTTTTTTTGGCCAAAATGCAAGAGCTTGACTTGCATGACATGTGGTTTTAACAAGACGGTGCCACATGCCACACAGCACGCGTAACAATGGACTTATTGAGAGGCGAGTTGGGTGAACATTTTATTTCATGTTCGGGACCAGCCAATTGGCCGCCTAGATCGTGCGATTTAACGGCTTTAGACTATTTTTTGTGGGGCTATGTTAAAGCTCATGTCTATACAGACAAGCCCGCTTCAATTGATGCATTGGAAGACAACATTGAAGCATTTATTCGTGAGATACCGGCCGAAATGCTGGAAAGAGTATGCCAAATTGGACTAAGCGGATGGAACATTTGGGGCGCAGTCGCGGTCAACATTTGCATGAAATAATCTTTAAACATTAAATTGTATGGACCGTACTATTGATTCAAATAAAGATTTCATGCATTTTTCTGAATATTATGTGTTTTTTTTTTTGAAAAATTTTCCTATAGCTCTTAAAAAATCACCCCTTAAATATTTAGGTTAATAAAGCTGGTTTCAAATATTTGGGAGAAAATATGTTTCATTTATAAACAAACTTGCAAGAGAACTATTTCGAACACGCAATATTTATTTATTTTTTCTGGTCAAGACTTAATTTTCTTAATTTTTCAAATAAATTTAAACTGTTAAAGGGTTAATGTTTTCGCTGTTGTACTTACAGTGTTGGAAAAAATAATAGAAACGATTACTAGTTTATCATTAAAATATTGTATACTTTTTCGTAATAAACTTTTATTGTTGGAAATCGCTGTTAAATTCTTGCTAATGTAAATGACAATGGGGATACTTTTAAGTTTATGTATATACCTTTTTTTATTTACTTAAAGATAAATAAAAATTTAAGGAAATAATAAAAATTTGATGCGTTTCTATTATTTTTTCCAACACTGTAATTAATAAAGAATTCGGTTTTTTTTAAAGTTGTAGTAAAGTTGTAGCAAAAGTTCAGAATTTTTTAGAATTTTATTTTATTTTTTTTTTCCCAACGCACACGTTTTTAGTTTATAATTAATTCATAATAATGTTTGTAAATTCGTTTTTCTCTTTTACATTTTAATTAAAATATTTACTAAACTATATATATATATATATATATGTACACACACACACATAAGAAAAAAAGAAAAAGAATTTTCTACTGCGAATTGTAATTAAATTTTTCAATGAATTTAAATTCATTTTTATAGCTGCTCGCTCTATTATTTTATAAAAAAAATAATGTGTTTTTTTTTTATTACAATAATTAATATTTCTACCATGTAAATAGTATATGAAAACATACATACATACAAACATATGTACATGCAATATATGATGTTTAAATAATATGATATTAAGTACTACTTGCCTTGCTTAAAATAATTGAAGTTTTCTGGTTGAAAAACCGAATTACATATAATTTTAAAATCTTTAAATCTAAACTAAAGAAATAAAATATTTACAAAAAAAAAAATAAAAAGAAAAGACTCTTAAAATATTAAATAGTCTAATAGAACCAACATAATTTTCATCGTAATCGAAAACAGAACATTTTTTATTTGAATGGTTACACGGTGCGACAGTGAAAATACACCCGAGTAACTACATAGTCCACGTTATTCAGTTAGTTGAGTAGAACTCAAAAATACCTTTTTTATATTTCTCGAACCCTCCAAACTTGTTTTATTTGACAAAAACTGTTTTTTTTTGACTTCACGCACAAATTTCTGGATTACTTAAACATTTCCGACCCGATTTCCAAAATTTAAATCTTGTTGGAAAGGGGAGAGATGGACCTTTAAAACGGTGTACATACATCTATTATTCGACTTAAAATGCTGTGAGTTTTGATGAGGTAAACTTGGAAAATGCGAATTTTTTTCATATTTTTTCAAGTTTGTCCATTCATAGTAGCATACTTTAATAAAAAAATATAGGATAAGTGATAATATTCTTAAAGTCTGTTCTCTTCTGAAGAGATTGAGTCATCATTTGATAAAATTAGATACAAATTACCGTAGTTATAATTCAAATAGTATAACAGTCGTGTAATATTTTTTATATATGTTATCTCATCAAATGAACTTTTAGTTCAAAAATTTTCAGAATTTTTGATGGATCTTGATTGTTTATTACAAAATGTGACAATTTCATGTTTGCACGACTTCCAAAAGTCGGCTAATATTTGTATTTTTTGCAAATATTATTATTTCTCTTTGCGCAAACATTGGCCAACTTCTGGTAGTCGCTCAAACGTGAAATTGACACATTTTGTAATAAACAATCAAGATCCCTCAAAAATTCTGAAAATTTTTGAACTAAAAGGTCATTTGATGAGATGACATATATAAAAAATATTACACGACTGTTATAATATTTATATAATAACTACGGTAATTTTTGTCTGATTTAATCAAACGAAATGGCAATCTCTTCACAAGTTAATGCACTTTCATAATGTCATCACTTATTTCATATTTTTTAAGTAAAGTTTGCTACTATGAACGGACAAACTTGAAAAAATATGAAAAAAATTCGCATTTTCCAAGTTTACCTCATCAAAACTCATAGCATATTAAGCCAAATAATAAATATATGTATAAAGTTTTAAAGGTCCATCTCTCCCCTTTCCAACAAGATTTAAATTTTGAAAATCGGGTAAGAAATGTTTGTGTAATCCAGAAGTTTATGCGTAAAGTCTAAAAAAAAACAGTTTTTATCAAATAAAAAAAGTTTGGAGGGTTCGAGAAATATAAAAAAAATATTTTTGAGATCTACTCAACAAAACTCACAACCTACACTATGAGATTAACCGGGTGTATTTAATTTTTTTTATTTTGTCGCATAGTGTTATGATATACACAAAACGTTATTCATTTTAGTTTTTAATTTATAATCATTTCCCATGAGTATCTTTTATTTGGTTTCACTGGCCACGCATTGTTTAAAATAAAACAGTAACCATCTTACCCTACCGAATTTTTAGTCGTAGTGCAGGGAACACTTCAAGGTGAAATAGAGAATATAATAATTACACGTCGATCAGGCAAGCTTCCGGCCAAATAGGAGCTGCATAGAGTGATTCAACAATTTACGCCTTTTAATAGAACAATCTGTAGAATGGCATTGTCCAAGGAAAGAAAAAAAATTTTACAATTGAATTGGGCATCGCTGTAACCTATTGAGCAATGTATTGGCTTAGTAAACGAGGGTTAGCGAGTTTAAGCCTCAGTTCTGACATCTTGAAAAGAAAAAAAAAAAAGCGAGAACTCTAAGAGGAAACTGATTGACATGAAAACTACATGATTAAAATCTATAGTTCGGATTCGATATAACTATAGACCTCGCCACTCGTGGTGTGAGTAGTCAGATCGTAATCCTGAAATAAGGGCTGTAGTGGGCTTAATAAAGTAAAATAATATAAAATGCTACCGAAATTTGCAATGGTAGGCTTTCAAAGATTATTCTCCAGGTATTTGATTGCCCTTTTTTGTCCGTTAAAGGAATAGTACCCTTTTATAGGGGTACTACTTAAGTCTTCATCGGTCCACAGTCGATTTGCGGTAAGAGCAAATTATTATAATTATGAACTATATTAATCGCAGTCAGAGCGGAATTGCAAATACCAAAGTAATAAAAATACCCATGACTTTCGAAATCGGCTACAATGCGACACATGAAGTGAACAACTTCTGGTATCTGAGGAGAATCATTGAGAAATCAAGTGACTCATCGGTGAATGTAGGAAATTACATCCAGTTTGCCGGAATCCTTTGGTAATAACCTTGGTTTGAAGATAAACCCTTACAAGTTTACAGTTGTACCATTTATGATAAGAAAAAATATATTACCTGGATATGTATACACAGAGAACATTTCAAGAAAGGCCAGACTCGCCACAATGATATGCAGAAGGCTTGCAAGAATGATAAACTAAAGATTACGCCATCGCGCACACAAAATTAAAACTTTCTGCGCATGTTGAATCAATGACGTCACGCAGCTATTGTTTCTATTGGCTAATGATAATGTAAGTTATATTGCAGGGCTGCCAACTATTTTCACGTAGTGCACACATTTTTCAGAGAAATGTTAATTTTCACATATAAAAAAGACTTGGTAACCTTTAAAATAGCGCAACTACGTCATCTAACGGGAAAACATGCGCAAGGCGTAATCTTTAGTTTATCATTCTTGGAAGGCTTGCGGGAAAATCTAGGGATTACGCACTGGTTGTATGCTGTGATGATGAGGTTTAATAGTGATCTATGGGATTATTTTCTGTGCAGAATGAGCAACTCATATGGATTAGGACAAGATACACAGTCTATGGTGTGTTGGCAAAAAAGGGACATGGAAGGTCTGTCCTACAGTGAGGCTAGAAGTTTTGTTGGCTTTAGGTTCGCTGCACATAGTTGTGAAAGCTATGTTTAGGATAATAGGAGACAATTCTGAAATGAAATTTATTAGAAGACTTTGTGATCTAATGAATCAGGCAGCTGACAGCTCTCTCCTTAACAGTCCTCTGAACAGAACCAGTAGTCTCTATTTTTTTTGGAAATAATTTGCAAGAAAGGATGCGAAAGAGAATGGAGTAATAATATGGAAGCCACAAAAGAGGGTCCATTTTTTGGGAAACTTGCGGGTATTTTCCAGACAGAAGTTTATGTCATGAAGAGATTTATTTAATTCAAATTGAATAGGAGGTATAAACGATGGGGCATAGTAATACAATCTGGCCGCTAGATCGTAATCCGAGTCAGAGATCAGCAATGAATCGTTTTTCCGCTACTCATAAGCACTCATGCAATTTTGAGTATGAGTGAATCAACAGAATTGAAATTCAACTACTCTGATTCATGCGAGTACGAATGATTGATTTATAAGTATAGGTTACAATGAGTATGAGTACAACGTTGACATCAAACTCACAACATTCGAAATGTGTTTGATTCATACGCCTAAAATTTATAAATCAGAATATAAATTTAGAAAAATACTTATAATACTTATAAGTGATTCGAGTGGCTCGAATCATTCATCAAAATTTACAGCCTTTGTTATTGTTGCATATACAAACAAAGAAGAAAGGAAAGACAAAGACAAGAAGCAAAGCATACACACAACCTTCTTGTGAGTATAGTAGTGTTCGTACGCGAATCATACTTATTTTGTGCTTCGTGTAAATGTTAAGTAGAGACGAGTCGAAGTCAATAACATCATGCGTATTGTTAAGTATGAATACGACGAGTACTTAAAACTTTGAGTATGAGTAGTATGAGTATCATATTAAAATAAGTATGAATGCGCATAAGTATCAGAAATAATAAGTATGACTCGAATCTACTCATCGTTTTGAATACTCGTTGCTGATCTCTGATCCGAGTATTCAGTGCTTATGAGGTTAACTCAAAAATAGTATGGGACTGTGTGAATAAGCTAGACAGAAAATAGGCTTACCATCTGCTGGGTCCCAGGCGATGCGGGAATTTACGGCAACTTCCAAACAGTTGAAATGGTGTGGACGAGAGCTTTCACGACACTAATGGAACCAGAACTTTTCTGTGGAGTGGGATGAGATGATGTTTGCAAGCGTTTACTCAGCCAGCAGTAGGGAAGATAGAGGAAGCCAAAGACTCTTCTCAAATCAAATGGTATCGAGGTAATCAAAGCTTTTGTTAGGATATTGCAGTAAAATGTGATTTGAGACATGCATCAGTCTTTTGACAGTGCACTAAAATAATGTGAATCTTCTCGAATCCATTATGAAAATATACTTGAAACTTGCACGTTCTTAATGAATCCCAGAAGAACCCAACTGGGAGTACATAAGATGCTAGGAGGGGAACTATTTTTGTTGACACCGAGCAGTTTTCTAAATTTGGAAGTGCGGTTGATAATAACGAACAAACAAACCAACTGTTTGAGATTTTAGAACGAAAACTTTATAAGATTGAAGATAATTTTCCAAATATTTTCAATTTTCCAATTACGAACAGAAAATCTTTCTTTTTTGTTTCACAGAAAGATAAAAAAAAAGAAAAATAATAAAAAAAAAAAAATATGTTTTAGACGCTCTGTTTAGATGGTACTTTTCAAGATTTTGTTAAACTTAAAACAATTGGTTTTGTGTATACATATCTAATACCAGACTGATTTAAACAATTTAAATTCGAACAAATTTGATATTTTATTTTCTGTGCACAGAACACTGATATCAATGAGAATTTTTTGTTTTTTTTACGAAAATTAAACTCTTATCAACTGAAAAATCACAAGGATTCTTAAATTCATATGTTCGTAGTTTATTTGAAGATGTTTTATGCCAGTTTTATGCCATATATGGTATGTTGATTGATGAATGGTTGATTACTGATTGAGTCCATCATTCAATTTTGGTATGTTGATTGTTGTTTCAAATTTAAAATATTGTTTGTTGTCCTCCCAGAAGATCTTTTTTGGATTCCATCCATATTGGTATGTTGATTGATGAAAATTTTATTCTTATACGCTTTAGAGATCATAAATAACTGCTCCGTTTGTGTCCTTGGAATTGATTGGTATGTTGATTGATGTAAAAGTTCCATAAGATCTTCAAACGTCTATAGAGTATGGTATGTTGATTGTTGTTTAATTTGATTTTTTCTGTTGATTGATGCCAATAATTTATCCATTAATCCATTTGTCCATTGATTCAACGTATAGTTACGTTATGTTCGTTTGGGTATGTTGATTGATGATTAGTTTTCAATATTTTTTTTTTTTTTTTATTTTAATTAATTTTTTTTATTTTTTTTTTTTTAAATTAAACAAAACTTAAGTTATTTAGTTTTTAATTATTTTACTAACATGTAAAGTTTTTGATTTATTTTCTCTCTGTTTTTTTTTTGCCAGACTGTAATAAGCTCGTTTAATTAGATTTCTTGTTGGATGATTTTAAAAGTTTATTAAAGTATGAAAAAAAAAAATGTTTTTCAAGCACCTTTACTTTGATAGAAACAAAGAATTAACAAAATTTTTAAGTGGTTTTTTTTTGTTTTAAATTTAAGTTCAACAATTTAATTTTTAACATTTTCCTTTTTATTTTTTTAATCTTATTATAATGGGTGCAAATGTGATTTAATGAAAATTAAAAATAAAAAAAAACCGTGCTTCCAGTTTAATTTTATCAACCACATTGTCTGGTGGCACAACGTAATTCACACCCATCATAAATATTTAAATTATGTTGACGTGAATATTCATTGACAACATGTTGGCCTAAATTGCAAAACAAAAACAAAAAAATTTTAAATTAAAAAAAAATTTCAAAAATCATTTGCATACTCAAACCTCGACCGCCCCCACCCTAACCAAGAAATTAAAATCCTATCAGTGTTTTCTGTTTTTGTTTTCTTATAAATTGAATATAAAATTAAAGTAAAATAATGAAATTATTAAATATCTTACCCTCTAGTCTTATACGTTTGGCTGTATCATCACATTCGTTTCGATCGGCATCATGATTTTCATGCCGGCGTTTTATATTAGGTTTATTACGCAACTCACTACCGTCACACACACTTAAATCGTATTGTTTTAGCACTTGTATGCCTATAAATCGAAATATATTTTCAATACATATTTTTTTATTTGCAAATAAAAAAAAAAAAAAAAAAAAAACAATTCTCCTTCAGAAAACACTGATCCATTTTGGTTTGTTGGTATTTAAAGTTTATTTGTTTGGGTATCGCTGTCGAACTTACCTTCTTCAATACGTTTTGAAGCCTCATCGATATCAACACCAGCATCCTTGAGTATCACATACATTAGGGGCATCATTTCCCAGGGATAACCAAATTTTTCTATTAATTTTTGGCAATAATCCAGTATAAGATCTGAAAAAAAAAGAAAATAAAAAACAAAATAGATTAACGTATTTAATAACATTATCAGAATATTAAATTTGTTCAAGACTTATTTTTGTTAAACATTCTACTAAACACATCAAAATTCGGTCAATGAGTCAGTGACTGTTTGTATGAAATACGGCTCTTTGCATAAGACAATCATTTTATTTTTCAACGTAGTTTCAACACACAGAGTTCAATAAAACTTGTTGAATCGTTCTCCAACGTGTTCATTTCTTTCAAAAACTGATACTTGTCGAGATCGCCAAAATCGAATTGTCTGTGAAAAAATTCCATCGTTGGAATCAAATTTCTTTACTCCGCGCCATTTCGGCAGGTTAGGTTAGGTTAGGTCGGAGTGGTAGCTCTGATATCACAAAGCTCACTTTAGCACGCATAGCGGCCCGTTGTGATGCCACGGTTGAACGCAGTCCCTGTACTAACCAAGTTCCACCAAAATCAGGGAAAAGGAAGAAGTTGGTCAGCGCAAGGGCTGCACAACAAAAGCACGACTACCCCGCACTGGAAAACCAGCCAGAAAGTTTGATGAACGAAGCTATATCCTTGATGTCAATAGATGATAGCTCCGTTAAGCTAACAAGGAATGGGGAGCCAAATAACCTATATCTACACCTAGCAAGAGACGGGCACTGACAAAGAAAGTGAACAACAGTCTCCTCTTCCTCAGCGGACCTGCATCCATGGCAGAAGTCGTTACAAGGGAGCCTCATTCTTTCCGCGTGTCTACCCATGGCGCAATGACCTGTAAGCACGGCCACTGTAGTCGATATGATTTCGGCAGGATTAGAAATAGAAATAATCACTCGGGATGAATGAGAAAGAAAATTCGTTGCCCAATTCCTAAAAACTAAACATATGTACGTCCATGCACAGTCCTGGTGCAATAAAACTCTTTTTTTTTTAGCCAAAAGTCGTTCATTAAGTCGATAATACGTTGGCCTTCGAAGGTAGTTAATGCCAAATCTAGCTGGACATCTTTAGCGAATGATTCCACCGCGACAAAGTCAAATGTGGAGTCTTTTTCAAACAATAGAATATAAGACTGTCCCCTTGATTTATCCGATTTCTGTAGTACTTACTCAGGCTCAAATAATGCTTATAAAGATTGTCCCTGTGCGAATTAGATGTCAGAGTATATATCGGGTCCGCCATCTAACGTTTTTTTTTATCAACTAATGCTTATTTCGTGAATGGTAACACTTAGCTCATGTCTGATTTGACAGATAATTAGTTTTATCCTTCCGCTGAACGAATATGGTTGTGTATACGCTTGAACAACGCTGGGAAATATTGTGACATTACTTTGAAAATCATGGTAATGTTGCAGAATGTGTGCGAAAATTGCATACGGATTTTGAAAGAAGAGAAGCACCGTCAGCTCCGTATGTTCGTTATCTTGTGAAAAAAGTGAAAGAAACTGGCATCCTCATCTATAAACCAAAGCGTGAAAAGCCAAAAACAGTGCGCACACCCGAGAATATTGCTGCTGTGGCAGAAAGTGTGCGTGAAACGGCGTCAACATCAATTCACCGTCGTTCTCAACAATTGAACATTTCGGAGACATCATTGAGACGAATATTGCATAAAGACCTTGGTATGACGCCATACAAAGTCCAATTGGTTCAGGAGTTGAAGCCAATTGACCATCCAATGCGTTTTCGCTTCGCTAAAAATCATCTTTTCGGATGAAGCTCATTTTGATCTTGGCGGGTATGTAAACAAGCAAAATTGCCACATTTGGGGCACAGAAAACCCGCACGCATACATTGAAAAGCCGACGCACCCAATACGAGTCACTGTTTGGTGCGGATTTTGGTCCAGAGGTATAATTGGGCCATTTTTCTTCGAAAATGAGCAAGGAGTGGCCGTTACAGTCAATGGCGATCGTTATCGTGCCATGTTGAACGAATTTTTGTTCACAAAAATTGAAGAGGAGGATATTGGCAACATTTGGTTTCAACAGGACGGCTACACTCGATGTTTTGCGCCCTGTTTTTTGAAGATCGCATTATCTGCCGCAGAGCTGATGTCGTTTGGCCACCTCGGAGCTGCGATTTGACACCGTTGGACTATTATTTGTGGGGTGCCGTCAAAGATAAGTGTTACGCCGACAAGCCAGAGACAATTGACGCTTTAAAGGACAATATTCGTGAAGCCATTGGTGAAATACAGCTCCACACAATCGATAATGTGCTTAAAAATTGGACCGATCGTGTAGGCTTCTGCATGGCCAGCCGAGGCAGCCATTTGAATGAAATTATTTTCCATTATTAACCGGAAGGATTGTACTTTCAAATAAAAAAAGAAATTTGAAAAAATATTCAGTAAAAAAAAGTTATTTGGCGGACCCTTTAGAATGGAGATATTTGCATACCTATTTAGATGCATAGAAAATGTGAACTTCATACCCAAAATTATACAACTATGACGAGTGTTTTTGGAAGAGATAGTGAGACATTCAACGGTTGCCCTTATAGGTTTTTTGTACACTGGCATACTGGCAGTAGCAACAAAGCGGCCGCACTTCCAGAATCTGATTCTCTGCAGAGTGGCAAAAAAATGTTTCCACGCAATATTCATTCATTTGCAAAGGAACGTTGAGATAATGAATCCAAGACAAATCTGGTCTGCTATGTGGTCTGGATATGTGGAAAACAAAATAAGGCTTAAACCTGACCAGAGGCCGTCTTTTTTTTTTTTTATGAAACCAGCACTCAGGGGATGGCCCCTACTCATGCAGTGCATTGTGCAGGTTTTTTAGGAAAGGTGGAAAGGGGGAAGATGCGAACGGCAAGGAAACGAGTTGCTGCTAGGTGACTATAAAATGGCCAGTGCTATACCTTCACCATTAGACAGTCTACAGGCAATCGTCCCCAAGAAGCCCGCAGTTTCTCACACCACTTATGTTGTGTGTGTTAATTTTATACATAAGTGGCGGGACCTACAGTTTAAAGTCGACTCCGAACGACAGATTTTTTGAGAAACTGAGAAGAAATCGCCGAAAAAATACTTTTTGTATTTTTTTTATTTTTTGATGTCTGGCCTGGGACTCGAACCCTGGCTTTTACGTCTAATAAGCCAGCACACTACCTACTAGACCACGGCGACCCCTAGGGAACTCATACCAGTGAATGTTAGTCTCTGGGTACAAACGTACGGAGGATGAGAGAATACTTCACAATGATGAAAAGGAGATCGATATATTTTCTATCATTGTCCAGCTCTTGGCCAGAAAGAACAATTATGCAGCACCGCGCCCACAATTTAAACTGGAAAGAGCAACGGAACCTTATGGAATTTTTTGTGTATGCTTTGCAAAAATAAAACTCGCATCGCAATAGCCTGTAAAAGTAATGTTGATATGTATTTGAAGGACCGCTTTAATTTTCGTTGTCGTTTTTAAAAGTATTTTAAACCTTTATGTGACCTTTAGCTAGTGCATGATTTTTTTTTTGTGTTTATTTTTTTATTGTTTTCGTTGTTGTTTTTTTTTTTTGCATATTTAATTGACATACAATGCGTTGATATTTTGAATAAAAACCGCTTTCAAATGGCAGCGATTGATTAAATTTGCGTACATGAAAACTTTATAATTTATGAGAACTTAACAATACGCGTGTATTAAAAGCAAACAATAGCCCTTGTAAGCACATTCTGTTCTTTTGTTGTTTACCTTGATTATGTATGCATCGCCTTACCTTCTGAATTAGTGTCTGAATGTAAGACACTAATGACAACAACAAAATAAAATATGTACAAGGAAATGACATTAAAATAAAAAGAAATAAAATGTAATAAAAATTTTTAAAATGTCTATTTTGCGTTATTTTTTCTATTTCATTAATGGTTGTTGTTGGCATATATAATAGATTACAAAAACAAAACAACAACAAAATAAAATGGAAATAAACTGCAAATAATAAAAAAAAAACAAACAAAATGCCATTTTTGTTTACCGTCTGCGAACCATTTTTTTTTTACATTCATTGTTTAAAGTTTTAATTAAAAAAATAAATATTCCACAAGCATGGCTGCTTAACAGCTGGGAGCATAAAAGTGGTAGCAGCATTATATAGGTACATGGTAAATACATACATGTAGTGTCATTCGCAACTTATTTTATTCACTTATACATACATAAGTCCCACGTACACACAGAAAAAAAACCCAATGTAAAATTAATATGGAAAAATGTTGATTTCAAATCATAGTAAATTTTCAAAAAAAATTTTAATAAATGTATTCTTAACATTGTTTCATATTGAATCAAAATTAAAAATGTTAATTTAATCTCAGAAATAGCTGATTTGACATTTTACACTTTAAAATAAAATTGTACACATAAGATTTAACATTTTATAATGTTAAAATAACATTTTTCACTGTTGATTTAATATAATGTATTTTTATAGTAAAAACAAAAGTTTTTAACGTAAAATTAACATTGCGTTTAGTTGATATAACATGGGCCATTGTCAATTCAACATTATATTTACTTGTTTCGATGTTGAGAAATATGTTGAAACAACATGTGACAATTTTAATTGATTAACGAAAAGCGAATAAAATTGTTTCATGTTAAATCAACAACACTGTTCATATTAAATCAATGTTGGTTCATGTTAAAACAACATTCACAAATAATAGTTTTTATATAAATTATAAATAACATCGGTTCAAGTTAAACCAACATTTTGTTATGTTGAATTAACATTAGTTAATTTAAAATTGACATTGATTCATGTTGAATCTACATTGTATTCTGTTAAATCAAATTTATACCATGATGAAAACGTTTCGAACAAGATTGAAACAAAGTTGTTGAATTTTCAATTAACATGAAAAAAAAAGTTCAAATGAAATGAAATCATGTTGAATTCTGCAAAAAGTGCCGCTATTTTGGAACATAAAAAACTTTTCATTCCAATATTAGTAAAGCTTGAATAAGTATTGTGGTGTAAAAGCGTTCTAAGCTATTACAGCTTATATCTTAAAGACAAAAGGTCTAAGGAAGTTTTTACAAATTCAAAGAATACTACCGAACAAAGTAATTATATATACTTATTTTTTAAATTCATATTTTAACCACCACCTTATTTCCAAATTCATTAGATTATATACATACTATTCTGCTAAATCCAGTTATTTTACCAACCGCACGTTTTTCGGATAAAGGAGGAAAGAATACAAAAAAGATTTCTATACCAGACGCCAACGAGAGTTTTATTGTTCATCTTACCACTATTAATGATTATGAAAAGGTAATATCAGAACTTAAAGAGAAATATTATAATAGAAATTTAACTATTCAACCTTTCATAATAGTTGTAGGTCATAGTATTTATAACATTGAAAAATTGTACGTATATTTTGATAAAACACTCGTAAAATGTGATTCGTTTTTGAAAAGTTTAGATACTTGTTTTAAAATAATAATACATTGTCTTTAGAATATCCAAAATGTTGCCAAGGTCCCTGGCTTTTTATTCAAGAATACTTTTACGAAATTAAACCTATTAATGATAGAAAATTATCAACCATTTACTCCTTGTTTAACTTTTTAAAATAAATGTTTGTAATTAATTAAACATTAAAATATCACTTATTTATTTTATATTATAAATATAATATATATATTTTTATATAAATAAATATATTTTTAAAATGAAAATTAATAAACGTTATATTTTATATGAAAACAAAAATATTTTCTTTTTATTGGGCGGGCTTAATATAAGCAGAAAGTCAATATGATTTTCATGTTATTTCAAAACTAGAATCCTTTTGAATTAACAAGAAAATTTATGTTGAAATAATATGTTTGCATCTTATTTCAATATGAAATTCAAAGTTGAAATAATATGATTTAATGTTATTTTAAACATAAGATCATATTGATTCAATGTGAGAATCATGTTATCTTAATACTAATTAATGTTGATTTGAATGGTATCTTAAAGTAAATTCAACGTGATCTCACTTTGATCCAACATAAGTAGCAATGTTGTTTTATAATGTTTTCAAGTTGTTTTTAATTGAAAAATAGTTATTTTTGGTTTACTGTAAAGTAATGTTGAATTAACTTGAAACACCTATGGAGCAAAATCATAGCTGAAAAATGTTGATTTAACCTTGTTTTCGGCGTTTTTACAATGATTTTTTTC
Source organism: Sarcophaga caerulescens (assembly GCA_927399465.1). NCBI lineage: Eukaryota > Metazoa > Arthropoda > Insecta > Diptera > Sarcophagidae > Sarcophaga > Sarcophaga caerulescens. The sequence continues at coordinate 139,559,454 of OV656872.1, read as the reverse complement.
TGTGTGTAATTTACAAAACGAAAACAGATACTCATAAAATACAGTCATCATCCTTCGTTTGAGTGCAGTTATTTTTTTTTTTTAAATTTATTATTACATATTTACTTATTCAATACTAAGTTATTTACTCAATTGTTTAATGCAATCCTTTCGTCAGAATTACAATCCAGCTTGTCTCACCACCTATGTTAAATGCGTAAATTTTATACACTTTAAATTCAACACGGAACTTTTATTTACTCTCCACTCTGCTGAGTCAGTCACCGAAAGAAATTTTTTTTTTTCGTATTTCGTTACTTTCAACATGCCTGAGCTGAGGTTTGAACTCACGAGCGTCCGTCTAGTCTAGCCAACATCATGAGCAGGTAAATCAATCTGCGAGAAGAATAGTTCTTCCTTGCTGTTGATGAGACCAAAACCTTTCTGTAGAGTTGAAAGAGTGGTTCGAAAGAATATGCTCGGCGAAAGATAAAGACAGGCGAGCGCTCTTCTTAAGACGAACAAATTTGGAAGAATCTCTTTTTTGTTGAGTAATTACAATTAGAAGTGATTTGAATTATGCAACAGATTATCGAGAAGTACCTATAAAGTAAAGGGCTATCCATTTCGTGGTTTCAAAAGTATGGGACTGGAATTCGACATCTGTCAAACTAAGTTGTGAAACCAATTTTTTTCTTTTCCGTTGAAAGTCTGACATTGACAAAAATGGATCGCTTAACTATCACACAACGCATAAAAATTATCAAAACCTACTACAAAAATGGTGATTCTGCCACAGCCACGTATCGAACAAAAATTTATTCAGCGATGAAGCTCGTTTCACACTCGGTGGGTATGTTAATAAACAAAATTGTCGTGTTTGGGGTTCTGAGAATCCTCAAGTAATTGAAGAAAGGCCATTACATCCAGAAAAAGTCACTGTTTGGTGCGCTCTTTGGTCGGAAGGTGTGATTGGACCTTACTCCTTCGAAAACGACGATGGAACGACTGTCACCGTCAATTCGGAGCGTTATGATCATATGATAACCGACTTTTTTTTTTGCCTGTTATTGAAGAATACGACTTGGAGAATACACTCAAACCTCGTTTTATGCGATTAATTCGTTTCGCAAAAAGTCGCATAATTCAAATTCGCATAAAACGATACACTAGCTCCATAGAAAAACCACTAATTGGTTTTTCATTTAAAAAAAATCGCATAAATTCAAATTAAAGGAATAAAACTTATACCAAAACGCATATAAAAAATCAACAAAAATTTTATTAATTCATTAAAGTAATAAAATAATAGAAAATAGCAAAAGAAAGAAAACAATTAATAAATAATACAAATTTCAAATAATGATTAAAATATATACATTTCTAAAAAATAAAAATTATATTACTTCAGGTACAAAGCAATTGAACTGGGATTTATAAATCAGAATCAGAATTGCTAAAAAAATTCCAAAACTCTTGCATCACTAGATGTAAATGATATATTATTATCATCTGGAATATCATCATCTCCATCACTAGAAATATGTTCAATAGGATCAACAGGCGAAGAATTTTCAGGAGCTGTATTTTTTTCTTTAATTTGGATATATTTTGTCACTAATGTTTGTGATTTCTTTTTTAATAGTTGTTTATACAACTCTTGGTATCCTGAAAAAAGATTGCCAAGTCCGCGTTGGAGCTTTAATGCTCTCTCCGTATCAGGATTAATATTAAGAATTTCGTTTTCTAGAATAGCCACTTTGTTAAGAACTTGAAAAATTCTAAGTTCAAAATAGTTTTTCTAGCGCCGGCGCGTAATTTTTTCAGTGTTACCATTTCACATAGAAATTGTAATGACTAAAATAGAATTGAGAATTTAAAAACTGCATAAATTCAAATTCGCATAAAAAAAATTCGCATAAAACGAGGTTTGAGTGTATGTGGTTTCAACAATACGGTGTCACATGCCACACAACTCGAGCGAATATGGCTTTATTGCAAGAGACATTTCCTGGCCGCGTAATTTCTCGTCGTGGCGATATCGACTGGCCACCAAGATCATGCGATTTGACACCATTCGACTTTTTTTTGTGGGGCTACGCGAAAGACCATGTTTATGCAGATAAACCTTCAACTCTTACTTCAACTTAAAAACCAACATTCGTCAAGTTATGGCTGAGATACCGCCCAATATGTGTCAAAAAGTGGTCGAAAATTACCTCAAAAGAATCAATGCTTGCAACACTTCGCGTGGAAGTCATTTAAATGATGTAGTGTTTCACACATAATGTCAACGTTTAAACTTTACAATAAAAAAGAAATATTATGAAAAAAACAATTTTATATGTGTTTTATTTACGTTTACTTTTGAAACCACGAAATGGATAACCCGGTATATGTGTAAATCCCTCGATTAGAAGGCCGAGTCACCAAACACATACTTGAAACCTAAGCGGATTAAATGTACTTTAGAACGAAACGATTGAGTGTTTATTAAGCTATAGGCGGAGAAGTTATTCTTACTGATGCGGGAGACATGCAGATTGATGTCGTCTGGTCGCGGTACAGTATTCCCTCGATTTACGTCGTATAATGTTCCGGAAAAAGGCGACGTAAATCGAAACGACGTAAATCGAATTTCAAATGACTCATACTATCAGATGCATTTTACAAAAAAGAAACTAAAATAATTAAATTTTTATTCTATGCATTGCATTTTTTTTAAAGAGGGAATTCCCCTGATTTTGTTTATAAACAACAGAGGCGACGTAAATCGAATGACGACGCAAATCGAAGTTGAATGGAACAAAATTTTTGACGACGTTAATCGAAACAACGTAAATCGAGACGACGTAAATCGAGGGAATACTGTACTGCACTACTACCTTTGCGCAATAAAAAGTACATTCTGTTTTTATGCTTCCACTATCTTACAAAAGTCATTTGTTGCATAGAAAACATCGATATATTTTATGGAAAACCGATTTAACATCGACGCATCTATACGATGCATTCCATCGAAAAAAAATTTTTTTTGTTTGTTTTAATGCCTTAGGTGGTATGATCAGCTAGATTGCAATCTTAAATAAAGGGTTGTAATGACCAATAAAGCAATTGCCGACATTTTTGATGCCATGTTTCGAAGTTCTGTACATTTAGCGGTTTGTAGGTTTTCATTTCATTATTAAAAGAAAACAATTTTTTAGTGCTACAATTTTCTACACTACTGCTGTATTATTTTATATGCACATACTATTCCCCTATGAACAATGTGGTTTGTACGTTTGTTAACAGTGTTTTCAATATCATTTTTTGCTGTTGTTGTTATTGTTTGTACACGCATAGATAATTTTGTTTTCACCTCTTTTACTCTTCATGTTGAATAGGTTCCATAGTTTTTTTAGTTGTTGTTTTTGTTTATATTCAAACAACACGAAAATTAAAAACAAAATTTAACCGTAAAATACAGAAAATGTGTCTGTCTCATGTGTTTGCATGTGTAGTGGTAAAATGTGGTTGCCATTTCATAAAAATTGTTGTTGTTGTGCTCTTTTTTTATATTCTCTCCTACAGCCATTATTGTTATTGTTTATTTATTGCTTTTCAAAGCAATGGAATCTTTTTGTTTTTTTTTCTTGTCATTTTTTTTCTATCTCAAGCACATTCTACTCTCTTCACGCAGCCATAAGAAATGTGTGTGGTTTAGGGTTGTCAACGTTTGAAATTTTCAAAAAATCACTCAAATAGTTGAAAAACGCGGCGTTTAATTGAAATACTTATTTTTCAGCGGTTTTTAATTGGGAATAAACCAGAAATTAAGGTTAAATTAATTAAATTAATACAGAACAGCTTGCTGAATTGAAAGAAGAAAAAGTATTTCTGTTGGATTGAAGAAAATATTATGAAAAAATCGTTCTTTTTGTAATAAAATTTAAAAACAGTCGGCAAATTCGGAACTTATGGTCCAAGTAGTTGTAATTTTCAACCACTTCTTCGCACATTACCGACAGTATTCGACGATATACTGTAGTAGGCAGAGTGTTGGCTTATTAGACGTTCAAACCCCAGGTCAGAAATCTCCAACAAAACGAAATATGAAAGAATATTTTCGCCGACTTCCTTCGACTATAATTTGATGAATCTTGATTGACAAATCTTCAAATGTTTGGCGATTATCCGCATAACTATAGTCTTAAACTTTGCCATAAAAAAGTTTAAAGGCGATAAATTATATGATCTTGGTAACCAATTAATGTCTCCAAAATGTGATATGAAACTTCCTGGAAACCTCTCATGCCAAAATCTGTCATGTTGTGTGGCTTGAGGCATAGTCTTTTTAAAATCCTATATAAAAGTCGGTTATCATTCAGTCATATCGCTCTGTACTGAAAATAATAATTCTTCTAGGATCATATTCGAAAAAATACGGGCTAATAACAATTCCAGAGAATACTGGGCACCAAATAGTCATTTCTTCTGTATGCAAACACATTACCCACAATCATATCCGAGTTCTCCTAGACTCATATGCGACAATTTTGCGTATTGACATGAGAACTCGGTGGTTATTTTCGCACGAGTTCTTTTACTTTATAGCTGAAGAAAATTTTCATAGCCCTTTGCTTTAATATTAAATAAGCAAATCTACGTACAAATCCAAAGGCAAAATAAGCCATAATAAGCCTTAAGATCATCATCAACTGTTGAAAATGTCTAGTAATCGAGAAGTTCTCTAACAGAAGCGGTGATTCAAACGGGATATCGATTGAAAGCCTTATCAGCATATTTATGACATTGTGAATGAATAGCCAGCCAGCTTTAACTATTGCGTAGGTTGTCCTTTATATGGCTTGAGGTGCAAATCCAATTACAAAATGAACCGTATGTCAGTTTCAGTAACATATACAAGATTTTTTGGTGTGTGTGGCATCCGTAATGATTGCAGTATCTTTAAATTTTTTTACAATTTTGCCATTGCTTTGCACAGCACATCGATTATGACCAGCAATTTATAAAGCTGGTCCCGATTGAATCATTAATCTTGCAGTAAGTATATCTGATCTATTTCTAAGCGTTTTTCAGTTTTTAATCATTTACTAAACATTTGACACTCTTCATTAGAGACAATTAGCAGTTGTCTTGTCTTGTCAGGTTCGATCATTTGAAATCGTTAAATAGATAGTCTTTATGAATCGAATAGGGTTTGACGAGCTATGTATAAGTCTCTAGTCCATTGACCATCCATATAAGGTAAAAAAGCGGACAAGCCAGCCATAATTAAAATTCTGGATTTTAACATTACACCTGCCATTGGTCAGATAATGGTCGAAATTCTAAAAAAAGTATGTCAGAATAATTTGTAGAACCATTTTAAATTATTAAAAAATTTGGAATTCATTTGTAGCCGAAAGTAAATTGCAGATAATATCACAGAAAATGAAGGTAAAGTATCACAAAATAGTAAATTGAGATGAAGGGGTCATATAGAAGGCATATAGAGAGAAATCCTGGAGATGTAACCTAGAAACGTGTCCCATAGCTGCGCTGGAAGATTTGTTTAAGTCTACTGCATATGTTAGTGAAAACCAACGTTTTGAAGACTATGGTTAGGTTGATAGGTTCTTTTGGAGATTTCGTAAGAGGAATCAGGTGGCTGACAGCTCCCTTTTTAGAAGTCGCCAGCAGACTCTGTGATTTTGGGAAGAGCTTTTGCAAATTTTCTGTGTTTTCTCAATTTAATAAAATTGAAACCGTAATAAAATTGCTCGTTATTTCAAATTGTATATAAAATCTCTAACACTCTCTACTTCTACAGTTTCTATTACTGATAATTTTACTTTTTTTTTCATGAAATTCGAGTTTCAAGTTAAAAAAAAAAAAAAAAATTAAAATTTTTCCCTTAACTTATGTTTTACGACCCACTGTCTTTCCAGCCCTCAAAAGGTTAAAAACAAAATTTCTTGTGGTTTTCAGTTAGTTTGGCTTTACTCAATAGCGATATCGGTGTTCGTGTGTTGTTGTTTAACATTTTGCTGCTCTCCTTTATTACTTCGTTTTGAGAAAACATACACTCTTGGTTTATGTGTTTCGTTTCGTATCGTTATTATTCGTTTTTGCTGTTGTTGTTGTTGTTATTATTATTATTGCTTGTATTACTATTGCTTCATAATGGGCCTTATGAATGGCAGGGTGTATGCATGTGTACACTGTACAGCTAGAAGAGTAGTATTTCCCCATGTTTGTTTTTATTTTCTCACTCTTACCATTTTTATTTACTGCGTGTTTGTTTGTGCTCACAAGTGTGTGTGTTGTTTTATGTGTCAGCATTTTTGTTTTGTTTTATGCCATAAGAAAAAGGCGGAGTCAACATGTTTAGCTATTGGTTGAAATGTATTGAATAAGCTGTGTGTGTGTGTTTGTGTGAGTGTGTTTGTGTGGCTGAGTGTTTTTTTTCCGCATACTACCCACCTTTTATGTTTTGCCGAATAACAACAATTCTCATTCACTGTGGAACGATGGTTAAAAATCGTTTTTGTACTGTAAAATAGTGTGCGGTTTTTTATTTTTCAATATTTTTTTCAATTACACTCAAACCTCGTTTTATGCGAATTTATTTTATGCGAATTCAAATTTATGCGGTTTCAAAATTCTCAAATTTTTTCTTTGCAAAAACGATTTTAAGAAAATATTGAATGTTAAAGTCCAAAAAAATGTGTTGTTCGTAACAAAGTTACTAGGTACTATCTTTAAATTTTTTCGGCATTTCCGGTTCTGATGTACCTATGAAGTATTATTCAAATGCTATGGACGTGGAGTAATATTATATTTTTATTTTATTGAAAAATTATGTATTTTCTTCATTATTTGGAATTTTGTATTAGTTGTTGTTTATTTCCTATCTTTTTCCTTATTTTATATGGTCTCAGCAAGGGATTCATTTTTTGTTGATTTTTTATATGCGATTTTGTTTGAATTTTAAGGGTTAAATTTGAATTTATGCGCTTTTTTATTTAAATCACTATTAGTGGATTTTGTATGAAGCTAGTGTATCGTTTTATGCGAATTTGAATTATGCGATTTTTTGCGAAACGAATTAATCGCATAAAACGAGGTTTGAGTGTATTTTGTATTAAATTGTAGATTTTTCGATTTGTAATATTTTCAACTGCTTTTTACAACGTTTAATTATAGGCTACAGTATCATAGGGTTGGTGAAGAGGCGTTATTACAGCAGATTGTCAGTCAATTTAATTAAAATGATGGCTAAACCATGCCATGAAAAGTTTCTACAAAATCTGATGTTCGGATAAATAACACGGTGAAAATACACCCGAGTAACTACATAGTCCACGTTGTTCAGTTAGTTCAGTAGAACCCAAAAATACCTTTTTTTTATATTTCTCGAACCCTCCATACTTGTGGAATTGATCAAATGATGACTCAATCTCTTCACAAGAGAACAGACTTTAAGAATATTATCACTTATCCTATATTTTTTTATGAAAGTTTGTTACTATGAATGGACAAACTTGAAGAAATATGAAAAAAAATTCCAATTTTCCAAGTTTACCTCAAAAAATCGCATAGCATATTAAGTCGAATAATAGATATATGTATACCGTTTTAAAGGTCCATCTCTCCCCTTTCTAACAAGATTTAAATTTTAGAAATCGGATCAGAAATGTTTGAGTAATCCAGAAATTTGTGCGTAAAGTAAAAAAAAAAAAAAGTTTTTGTCAAATAAAACAAGTTTGGAGGGTTCGAGAAATATAAAAAAAATATTTTTGAGATCTACTCAACAAAGCTCACAACCTTTTTTTTTTTTTTTTTTTTTTTTTTTTTTTTTTTTTTTTTTGTAAAACCAGCACTCAGGGGATGGCCCCTACTCATGCAGTGCATTGTGCAGGTTTAGGAAAATAGGTTATAAGAAGGTGGAAAGAGGTAGTAGTGTTTATGGACATTTGATTTAAACTTACCAATATCGTAACTGACGGGATAAGGAACAATTGAAAAACAAACGCCCTACCTCAGGATGCGAACGGCAAGGAAACGAGTTGCTGCTAGGTGACTATAAAATGGCCAATGCTATACCTTCACCATTAGACAGTCTACAGCAATCGTCCCCAAGAAGCCCGCATCATAAGGTGTATGTAATAGGTTATTTTTTGATAAATACTTCGTTTGATGGTGTTGTTGTTTAAAAACTGTAACTGACACAAAACAGACGGACAGCGTGACCATCCGCAGACGGCGGATGACAAAACACTACTCGATGTCATTAGCCGGGTGTATTTAATTTTTTTTATTTTGTCGCACCGTGTAATTTGTTGTGGATAAATTTAAGAAATTCTGAATTTAAATTTGGAAAGGTAGAAGGATTGTCTAAAGAGTAAAAATTATATTGAAGGAGTGAAGGCCGTGTCACATAGAACTTTTGCTTCGCGTTGCGTTACAAATTCGCTTTGACATTTAAGATAAATGTACATGTTTATATGGCACTTGTCACATAAACAGCTTTTAACGCAACGCAAAGCGAAAAGTTGGGCATCTCTCATCTTTTTGCGCGCTTTGACAATCAGCTGTTGATTATTCTGTATATAATTTTGGCAAATTTGCGCGCAAATTTTATTTTTTTAATATTTGTCCTTAAATTTTATGTTTTTTAGTTTTTTTTTAGCAGTACAAATGTCCAATAAATACTCAAAATCCATTTTTAGTCCTTACTTAAACACAAAATATTAAAAGCAAAACTTACGCGCCAACCACTTTTAAAAGATAAACAAACAACGCGAGTATTGTCAAAGTTTTTGTTGTGACGTACACCTTTTGCTTTACGCTTTTCTGTCAAAGTTATAAACGTCACGCAGAGCAACAAAGTTTTATCTGACACCGCCTTGAGAACATATAGTCGCTTTAGAAACACAAATACCCGATGGAACAGTACGTTAGGCGATAAAGATCGTTTTAGCAAACGGAATTAACTGACTAGGGGTGATACCTATTTTTTAGCAGGGTACTTATCGATGCCGCATTACGTTACCTTGGCGTATAATGGTTCACATTTTACCTTCCTTCTTGTCTTTTTGTTCGTTAATTCAGCATCTAATTCAATTGCTTGTTTCCAATATTGTATCCTTTTCTGAAAAGTGAGTGCCGCTATTAGTACAGTGATGCGTCAACCTTCTAAAAAATTTACTATTAAGTGTGCCTTCTGCAAGATCTGAAGATTTCATTGGATTTTTCCGATACCTTGAATGAACCGTATCTGCCGAGTCAGACCATTATGCGTCTGCAATTGAATAGGTATTAGGTATGATCTGGACAATTTGTGGTTTCAACAAGACGGTATCACGAGCCATACACAACCGATTAGGACTTTATTTTACTAGACATTCACGGATAAAGTAATTTCGTGTTTCGGTCACTGAAAACATACTATTTTACATTTAATCGTTGTTTAATGTAGCGTGCATATAGGTTCCTTCATTAAGCGCTTTCCATTTTTAAATTGATATAAATCATCATGTGTGTGAGATATCATTGAAATTTTTATATTTACTTGAAACACCTATTGATGCCATTATTTGTTAAATATATCACCGTTCAAATGTCCAATGCGGCTTCTCTGCATAAAGAGTATCAGAAATGCTTAATTTTCCATGACCGCTGACATGGTTTATGTTGGCTTTGAGGACTGCTGTGGTTTGGGTTTCATATGCTTACACCTGCGCCTTCAAAAAATCCCACAAGAAAAAGTCTAATCGGATCAAATCGCATACTCTCGACGGTTGGTTCACATCACCTCCACGTGAGGTGACTACGCTATCAAATTGCTTAGACAGTATACATACATAATTGGTCATTACAACCCTTCAGTCTGGATTATTGACCTAGTTTCTCACACCACTTATGTTGTGTGTGTTAATTTTATACTTGAGTGGCGGGACCTACAGTTTAAAGTCGACTCCGAACGACAGATTTTTTTGAGAAACTTTTTCATGGCAATTTTATTTACTCTCAGAGTTTTTTCCAGAAATCTGCTGAGAGGAAATCGCCGAAGAAACTACTTTTTGTATTTTGTTTTGATGTCTGGCCTGGGGCTCGAACCCTGGCTTTACGTCTAATAAGACAATACACTACCTACTAGACTACGGCGACTTCAATTAGACAGTATATCTCTTTGTAAATTAGGATCAGTTGTCAACAAAACAGATTGAATACATGACAGGAACAAAGTCCCTGTCTGAAAACCCTATAGCAGACACAGGTTTAAAGGTGTTTCTTTCACCGGCACGTTTTGGATTTTTAAAATGTTTTGTAACGAACAAGGTCAAGCCATTTTAAAATGCAATTAAATTCTAATACTGAGTATTGACACATTTAATGCTATTTAAAACAACATACATACCCATACGTTATTAGAAAATTCCATTTTGTTGATTACATTAAAAAAAAAAATAATTTGAATAAAATTTCAATCAAAATTTTTATGAATTTTAATTTTCATAAAAATGACACGATTTTGATATTAAAACCGGCCTTAGCAAAATATAAATAATTTATACGAAAAAAAAAAAATTAATTGATTTTCTTTATTGAATATTTTGACATAAGTATGGTAAGGCAGCAGCACAACTTTGTAGAGGAAATGAAAATAATTTCAAATCTTATTAAAAATGTTAAAAATTTAATACAAATACAGTATTCCCTCAATTTACGTCGTAGAATGTTCCGGAAAAAGGCGACGAAAATCGAAACGACGTAAATCGAATTTCATATTGCTCATACTACAAAGTAGTATGTTTTTAACAAGGAACTTAAAAAAGTTACAGTAATCTTTCGATTTACGTCACAGTTGGTTCCCAAAAAGGCGACGTAAATCGAATGACAACGCAAATCGAAGTTGAAGGGAACAAAATTTTTGACGACGTTAATCGAAACAACGTAAATCGAGGGAATACTGTATACCTATTCGAATCAGAGATCAGCAATGAGTATTAAAAAAGATGAGTACAATCGAATCATACTCATAATTTCTGATACTTATACGCAATCATGCTTATTTTAATATCATGGAACCTCTTACTACTCATATTCAAAGTTTGAAGTATTCATCATATTCATTACTTATCAACAACACGTACGTACAAGTATTGATTTCGACTCTCCATAACTCAACATTTACAGGGAATCACAAAATAAGTATGAATCTGGTACGAATACTAAAATACTCACTAGGGAGTTATGTGTTAGGTTAGGTTAATTTAGAGGACGTGTACTTGTCAACTGTGACAAGTACAGTATCTGGAGATCGAATTGACCTATTGTACAACGTCCTTAAGAAGTTGTGTGTTTGCTTGGTTGTCTTTTTTCTTTTGTTGCAAATGCAACAACAACTAAGACTGTAAATTTTGATGAGTGATTCGAGTTACTCGTAAGTATTTTTCTAAAGTTGTGAATCCAAATGAGTAGGCTTATGAATCAAACATATTTCGAATGGTATGAGTTTGATGTCAACGTTGTATGCATACTCATTGCAACCTGTAGTTATAAATCAACGTAGTAGTGAGTACGACTGCATCAGAGCAGAGTAATTAAATTTCAATATTATGGACTCACTTATATTCAAAATTTTATGAGTGCTTTATGAGTAGCGAAGAAACGATTCATTGCTGATCTCTGATCCGAACTTATCTGTTATCAACTGTTAACGGTCATCTTGTTGAAGCTACATTTGACAAATTGGTTGTCTTTTATTCAGTTTGTTTTTTGTTTTGCCATGGACAGATTTAGTATTCAACAGCAACGTTTATTTTAACCATTGGCCATAATCGCCCTACCGAGAGTGTTGTTGGCAATGTGGTCCATAAATTCAAGTCTCGTACAGCAACGTAACGCATGATCTGCTGAAAACATTGCCGCTGTCTACAAGTGTGTTCAGGAGAATCTCACATGTACTCGGCCTTTCGCAAACAATCACTTGTCGAATTTTGCGTCGTGAACGTACAAAATTTAACTGATGCAGGATATGAACGTAATCGGCCAAAGACAATAACATGTGTCCACTTGATAAGCTCTGTAGCGTTTGGTAGCTGATGCTAGTTTTCATAGAAAAATCATCTTTAAAAATGAGATCCATTTTTGGACGAACGGTCCACCTGAAAACCACGGGTATTCAATGCATCCCGTAACGGTCACTGTTTGGTGTGAACTTTTGGCTGGCGGCGTTATCGTTTCACATTGCTTTGTGAACGGCGTTGGCAAAGTCTTCATTGTCAACGGCAAGCTTTATAGATTCATGGATACTAATTTCGTTTGACATGAATTAGATTATCTGGACATCAACGACATGTGATTGGATATCACGTGGAGATGATGTGAACTAGCCACCAAGATCATGCGATTTGATGCCGTTTGACTTTTTCTTGTTGGATTTTCTGAAGCCGCAGGTATGAGCATATGAACCACAAACCGGAAGACGGGACGTACAATACTATTTGACAGTCGCGCTGCCATTTTAGAGGTCCCGCAAAATACTTGATTGGAGATTTCAATCCTTTAGTCAGATTGACAAGTTAACTGCGGCACACCATCCACATTGTGTATGTTAATTTTATCCATGAGTGACGTTTTATTCGAAATGCCTGAGCTGGGGTATGAACCACAGGTTCTCGCCTAATAAGCCAACACAATATCTACTAGACTAGGAGGATATTTATTCCTATTAGCGCCGACCAGCATCCTAAAGTTTCTCAGAGCAGTAGGGCAATATAGTATAGATTGAGAACGCTGAAATAGATTGTATGGCCGCAGTACTATATTGTATTACATACAATCGGCAACTTAATGCATGTATATCATCGTCGAAAATCCAAAAGTACGTAACAGCACTTTTTCGAATTTTACAGGAGAAGCAAAAAACGTTATAAAATTAAAAGTACTTCATATGGTACGTCATTTTGAATTGAATTGATATAAAAACGTTATTGTTGGTCGCAAAAATCTAAAAATTGGCAGAGATATGTTAGATAACCTTACGAATCATAATCAATCAAAAACTCGATTTTGATGTTTTGATGATACGTACTTTTGGATTTTCGACGACGATATGCTCGTATTTAATTCTACAAAATAAAACTTTCAATTTAATGTTTGAAAGACTGGACTGAACAAATTTAAGCAAAGATTCTAAATTTGTGTTGGTAATTGGAGAACTAGGCCAACTCATTTATTAAGTGGGTCAAACGGAAGTGTCATTCATTGGCTCAAATTTAGATCGCCATAGAAAGTGATCCTTAATAACTCTATAAACGAAAACTACACCATATTGTGACCCAATTTTAAAACAAACAAAAAGAAAGAAAAACTGAAATTCATTTTAAAATCTTCAAAAGAAAATAAAAAACTTCTACCTTTTATTACCTGTCACTATATGTCTAAAGCTTCTGCAGGACCATCAGCATCATTCTTGGCCTTTGTAAACAATTTAATTGATTAATTCACCTGAAGATCGAACAAGAAAAAGAGAGAGTAGCATAGAGAGAGAGAGAGAGAGAGAGAGAAAGAGGAAAACTGCATTCAAATATTTCTTTCTTATAATGGTAGACGAATGCTTGCCTTGCAATCGCACGAATAGAGATATAGAATGAGAAAAAAATCTGAAAAAAAATTTTTTTGTTTTCGTTTTTCGATATCGAATAACAGCAATCCGTTGAAGTGTTTAAAAAAACGTGCCCAAAAACTCATTATATTCATCGATTATCGCTCAGATGAAAAGAATTTCGTTGTAAAACCATTCAAGCATTTCATCATTCTGGCATTTCTGTTTTTATTCTCTTTATTTTTTTGTTTTTTTTTTTTGTTTTTCGATTTCATTTTCGGCAAAATATTATTAAATTTGGGTCATATGGTATGGTATTAAGGTGTATAAAGGTAAGAAATGATTGGGGTTACTTATGTTTTACGGTGCATAAAAAAATACCGAAAATGGATGCAGTGCAGTGCTGTGCATTAAAGAAGGCGTGCTTTTATTTTAAGAGATACTCGGTGATTTTGTTTTTGTCTTTTTTAACATACAATCTTTTATATTAAGTCATTCTGTGGCCTTCAGTGGCTGTAAATATAAAATCTGTTTGATTTATTTCAGAAAAATTTAATTTCCAACTATGAATTTAAGTTGTTTTCACTCGCATAAGACTTCATTCAGAAGTCGCTGTGGTCTAGTAGGTAGTGTGTTGGCTTATTAGACGAAAGGCCCGAGTTCGAATCCCAGGTCAGACATCAAAACGAAAATATTTCTTCGGCGACTTCCTCTCAGCAGATTTCTGGCAAAAACTCTGAGAGTAAAAATTGCCATGAAAAACTTCTCAAAAAAAATCTGTCGTTCGGAGTCGACTTTAAACTGTAGGTCCCGCCACTCATGTATAAAATTAACGCACACAACGCGAGTGGTGTGAGAAGCTAGGACGTTGTACAATGGTCAGTTCGACCTCCGGGTACTGTACTTGTCACAGTTAACAAGTACACGTCCTCTAACCTAACCTAACCTAAGACTTCATTCATAGCGAATATACAGCGTCAAATGCATTAACTTTCGTTTGACCGCAGTAGTTCTTTCATTTTCATTTAAAGTTGATAAATTCCATGGCATTCGTTTGAATTCAATTCTATTTAAATTAAAGAAAAAATATTAAAGAATTTCAAAATCAAAATTTATAGTTTTAATTATATGTGGCCACCAGAGATCAGCAATGAATCTTTTCATAAGTACTCATAAAATTAAATATACAGAAGTGAGTCCATAATATTGAAATTTAATTGCTCTGCTCTGATGCATTCGTACTCCCTACTACGTTGATTTAAAAGTACAGGTTGCAATGAGTATGCATACAACGTTGACATCAAACTTATACCATTCGAAATATGTTTGATTCATAAGCCTACTCATTTGGATTCACAACTTTAGAAAAATACTTACGAGTAACTGGAATCACTCATCAAAATTTACAGTCTTAGTTTTTAGGCATTTACAACAAAAGAAAAAAGACAACCAAGCAAACACACAACTTCTTAAGGACGTTATACAATGGGTCAATTCGATCTCCGGGTACTGTACTTGTCTCAGTCGACAAGTACACGTCCTCTAACCTAACCTAACCTAATACACAACTCCCTAGTGAGTATTTTAGTGTTCGTAAGCGATTCATACTTATTTTGTGATTCTTGTATATGTTGAGTTATGGAGAGTCGAAATCAACAACATCATACGTGTTGTTGTTAAGTATGAATATGATGAATACTTCAAACTTTGATTGTGAGTAGAGGGGTTCCATGATATTAAAATAAGTATGAATGCGTATAAGTATTAGAAATTATGAGTATGATACGATTGTACTCATCTTTTTGAATACTAATTGATCTCTGATCTCTGGTACGTACAGCTTCTATAGAATCCTCAATGGGATATTTTCTGAGTCAGAATTTGTCTACTCTTGTTCCTCGACATTACAGCTTATATAGAAGACGTGAGATATTGTCTTCTATAAAGTAGGCCAGATTTGTTTGCCGTTTATGGATGTGTGTAGTCGCCGTAGTCTAGTAGGTAGTGTGTTGGCTTATTAGACGTAAAGCCCCAGGCCAGACATCAAAACAAAATACAAAAAGTAGTTTCTTCGGCGATTTCCTCTCAGCAGATTTCTGGAAAAAACTCTGAGAGTAAATAAACCTGCCATGAAAAAGTTTCTCAAAAAAATCTGTCGTTCGGAGTCGACTTTAAACTGCGTATAAAATTAACGCACACAATATGAGTGGTGTGAGAAACTAGGTCAATAATCCCGACTGAAGGGTTGCAATGACCAATTACGTATGTATGTCATGCATGTGGGCTAATTTTCCTTAACGAATAAGTGAAGTGGATGGATTTGAGATCACTTCTATGATTCACAAATTTTATATGGTCCGACGGTTATGCTCTGTTAATTGCAAAATTGGTTTTAATTTATTGCAAGTATTTTAAAGATTCTACTGTGTTTAAGCATCATAAATTATCCTTTAAGTAATTCTTCTGGTAACGAATAATTTTCTTCAAATAATTGAATTCAATAATGCTCTTAAGTTGGCTAAACTTTACAAGAAGTCTTTTGTAAACTTTTTTGTTTTAATTTCAGTGTCTTGAATTGTTTCAGCTTTTCATAAAATTGTTTCCTTTTTTTTTTTTTTTTTTTTGTTTGTTTTCTGTTAAATTCAGCCAATGAAGGTGTTCTTTGTTTTATAAATATGAAAATAATTTTGTTCGAAATGATAAATTGCTTTGCAGATGCAATGTGTCGTGCCTGTTACGCTTTTTTGGCACATGAAGGAAAATTTCAAAAAGCTTTTGAATTTTAATTTATGGCCACAATTGAAGGCAGTGATTTAAACAGTTTTAATGAAAATGTTTGTAATAAAAAAAAAATAAAATAAAAATTCAAGCAAAAAGCATGGATTATTTTGAAAAGGCAAGGTGGTTTAACGAAAATGCTGTTTTGATCGATAATCTGACAAGTTATCTGGGCACACATAAAGAATGTTTAAGTGGCATTTTGTCAAAACTAAACCAGAGGTTATAACGCATTTGAAACATTTGAAAATAACAAATAAAAGCAATTTTCAATTAAAATCCACAGCTTTCTGTCACGTTTACATGTGATATTTTGATAGGATTCAACTAAAAAAATGCCTCTACTTAAGAGAAAAATGCCTCTACTTAAAAAATCACGGTCATGTAGACTCACTTTCAGATCTAGCATGCCACGTATTCGTTTATTAATTGGCTGCCATTTTCAAATTCATATTGCTCTCATAGAAGCTTTCTTTACTTTTGCCAAAAAAAAATTGCGATTTTCACATGCAGTTATTGGGGTAAACATTTTCCCTATAAAATTACCGGCCATGAGGGTAACAGAGGTTACTAGAAATTGTTCAACACTGCGGGCCAAACAATTTCCCAACAAAATTACCGGCCATGAGAGTAACAGAGGTTACTAGAAATTGTTCAACACTACTCGTATAAGCTACGTACCTAAGCATATTCTGATATTCTTAGCACACTTCTACATATATTCGTGTCACTTTCAACATGGTTCGTCTGGCATTGTTTCCTATCGTCTACAATTTATTTTGCTAATTACAATACAGTAAGACCCCGCTTTACGCTGCTACGCTTAACGCTGTTTCAGTATTACGCGGTAGTATTGGGATTCCCCTAAATCGCACACTGTATTTGTACTTGTTGTATATGTGTGCAAATGAAACGGCCATGCACCAATCAAAATCGGTGCACTATATAGCGACGGTGTGTTCTATGTATCTTTTTCAACGCTCTTTTGTTAGTCTGTCCAATGTATTTACATATGTATATACGTGTTAAGTTGCCTCGTTTAACGCTGTTTCGTTTAGCGCTGGAACTTATTGGAACGTATACCCCGCGTTAAGCGGGGTCTTACTGTACAATGCTCTGCATGAGTAGAGCGCCATACCCTGAGTGTTGGTTGTACAGTACGAAGGCAATTGCTCTCCAGTCACAGAAGAATGTGTTGGTGGAACGTCAAAAAATCTGTTCCACAATTGACTGTGTGAATCCGGATGTAACTCGGATAGTAATAGAAGCTAATTGTGTTTCCCTGAAGACCAGTATAAGTCCATCCCATTTCATGTGTTCTTTAAATATCGAATAAAGTGTTTGGAATGTTGACTTTCTGAAAAGTGAAATTTTATTGGGACAAAATCCCGATTTTTTTTTTAAATTTTCAAAGATAATTATCCATTTCATGATGGCTAAAAACTGTATGCCGAAGAAATAGGCATTCCCAAAGAAGGCACCCTACATGTCGACT
Organism: Sarcophaga caerulescens; assembly: GCA_927399465.1. Lineage (NCBI taxonomy): Eukaryota > Metazoa > Arthropoda > Insecta > Diptera > Sarcophagidae > Sarcophaga > Sarcophaga caerulescens. Next base: position 139,541,602 of record OV656872.1, on the reverse strand, counting down.
TAAATACTAGTTAGTGTGTACCACCTTATACAGCTTTCCACACAGTTACTTAATTACTGAATTCGCCATTGTAATCTTTTAGTCGGGATTACAACCTAGTTTCTTACACCACCCATGTTGTGGGTGTTACTTTTTATCCTAGAGTTTCGGAACGTACAGTTTAAAATCGACTTTGAACGTAAAATTTTTGAGAAACTTACTTTTCATGGCAATTTTATTTACTCTAACAGTTTTGCCCAGATGACAACTGAGAGCAGTCGTCGAAAGAAATATTTTTTTTGATATTTTGTTTCGTTCGAAATGTCTGACAGACTAACGTCAATTATGTTAACACACTACCTTCTAGACTAAGGCAACTTCATAGCTTTCCGTACATGCGTAATTCTAAACGACTTCCCGGAGTTTAGTTTGGTTTTATACAGGCTTTATATAATCATCCCGCGATGAGTTAATACCGAATAACTATTGAAGAAATATTACCACCCGACCATATTCCCTTAAAAACCAAAACGTTTTCAAGCCTTTCATCATTCTAAAATACTTATAAGTGTTCTAGGGTATCTGGACTACCGTTGGGGCATCGTTCTGTAGGCTTCTAAAGGAGCCTTGAATTGAATTATTAATCCTTATTAGATCTGAATTAAAAATCTACTGACCCTCTTTCAGCCGCTATAACGACTTTATTAAACATCTCTAGCACTTTTCGGAATTAAGTAGGTGACTTATACGAGTATCTTATGAAGCAAAAAAGAAAATCATTAAAATATTAATTTTAAGGAAATTTTTTTGCTTTTACAATATGTACGTTCAAAGAAAACAAACAATTAACAGGCTCCTCCCATTTCTTAACATAAAAAACGTTATAAAAAGAGTAAAAGAAAACAAAAATTTTGCAATTTTACAGTAGCACAGCTATATAGAAACTTTTTCACATCCGGCTGTAAACGCTATGCGCGAGTCAAACAAAAAAGCCACTTACAAGCATACAATGCTGGTATACTTTCGACCTCTCTATACTCTTATATACACAACACATACTACTGCAGTTTGGCTCTAAGTACAGTGGTGGTAATAATAACAGCATAATTTTTCAATCAATACGATTTTCACAGAAGTCGCCGCAGTCTAGTAGGTAGTGTGTTGGCTTATTAGACGAAAGCCCCGAGTTCAAATCCCAGGTCAGACATCAAAAACGAAAATATGAAAAAATATTTTTTCGGCGACTTCCTCTCAGCAGATTTCTGGCAAAAACTCTGAGAGTAAAAATTGCTCAAAAATCTGTCGTTCGGAGTCGACTTAAACTGTAGGTCCCGCCACTCGTGTATAAAATTAACGCACACAACACGAGAGGTGTGAGAAGCTAGGCCGTTGTACAATGGGTCAATTCGATCCCCGGGCACTGTACTTGTCACAGTTGACAAGTACACGTCCTCTAACCTGACCTAACAATTTTCACAACAGTCATCAACAAAAGTAAAGTTTTTTTTTAACACACATTACATATTTGCTTTTAGTTACTGAATATTAATTTTGGCTCATTAAAATGCCAACATTGCGAGGCGTCTGGCATGATGTTGGGGGGGGGGGGGGCACCTACGAAGTGCCATGTCCTTAAGTTCACGTCCTTATTAATGCTCTTCTGCAAACCATTGTTTCAAATTTGTCCACGTAAATTGCCTTAAAGGCACATGCTTACATACCATAAAGGAACACTTAGCGTGTTTTAAGTTCAATGCTAAGTACACTCAAACCTCGTTTTATGCGAATTCAAATTTATGCGGTTTCAAAATTCTCAAATTTTTTCTTTGCAAAAACGATTTTAACGAAATATTGAATGTTTAAAACCAAAAAAATGTGTTGTTCGTAACAAAGTTACTACTATCTTTAAATTTTTTCGGCATTTCCGGTTCTGATGTACCTATGAAGTATTATTCAAATGCTATGGACGTGGAGTAATATTATGTTTTTATTTTATTGAAAAATTATGTATTTTCTTCATTATTTGGAATTTTGTATTAGTTGTTGTTTATTTCCTATCTTTTTCCTTAATTTGTATGGTCTCAGCAAGGGATTCATTTTTTGTTGATTTTTTATATGCGATTTTGTTTGAATTTTAAGGGTTAAATTTGAATTTATGCGCTTTTTTATTTAAATCCCTATTAGTGGATTTTGTATGAAGCTAGTGTATCGTTTTATGCGAATTTTTGCGAAACGAATTAATCACATAAAACGAGGTTTGAGTGTACGGAATTTGTCAAATCTTTCCCATATTCTTATTGCGGCTTCTAGCGGGTGATTTGATTTGCTAAAGTAAATAATATATTATGTGGAACGGCAAATAAATGCCAGCCATATACTTTTCAAAAATTATTTTACATACTAATCGCCCGCGAGTTGTTAAAATCATCAGCCTAAAGACATCGATGAAAGATTAAATTTTTATCGGCATGTTTAAAAAAAAAAATGTTTGAAAATAAAATAATAATTTTAACACTGTTTATTATGTTTATTACAACAATGTACCTATTTCTTACACCAGCACTATAAATGTATGTAGCAACACGAGGTGTACTGTCTAATGTTTTTATACGCATACCACACCCATTAAATTGCCAAGTAAACGATGCCATTAGCGAACGTAAAATGCTATTTTTCCTTTCTCTCTTTCTATGTATTTTTATCTCTCTTTATCACACTTTTTTTTATTATACTCTCTTCCTATACAAGTGTATGTGTGTGAATTTTTATAATAAAAAGTACTTGGCTTTCCTTTTTGGGGGTGGCAAATGCATGATGATGATGATGATAAAAAAAAGTACATAAAACGTCAGTCGTTTTTTAGTTAGTTTTTCTCTTCTCTGCCTTGCTCTTCACTTTCTTGTTTCTTGTTATTTTTCCCGTATTCCTTAATGGTTGGCTATTATTTTCTTTTTTACAATTTTTATGTGAAATTTCTTTCTTTCTTGTCAATACATAGAGGGTTTATAGTGTATATGCCACCCATTGGGTTTCTCACGGTAATATGCTCGCATTATTTACAGGCGTTATATAAAATTTATTCATGCCAGAAATTATAGACAAAGACATTTTTAATGAGAACAGTACAGTGGGTTGGCAGCAGCAATTTTTGATGAACAATTTTGCTTAAAATCTCATTATTCTCTTGGAAGCAAAAGGCTTCTCCAAACCGTCTTCATATTATACGGTTAGCTGATGTTATTTATGCGACTACATCTGTAAGGTGGCCTCCTGGTCTTAGGTCCTGAAATATATCACGTTTCCAAATGATCATTACTAGATATTGCCTTTCCAAGTTTTGTAGTTTCTACTCTGTTCCATCCTTTTGTTACTGGCAGGCTATAAGTTGTATTTTTAACAGTATGCGTTCCTCGTTGATTAATTTTTAAACTTCCCTGTTACTGCTAGTGTTGAAGCAATATTTTCCACTTATAATCCTCAGACTATTGTTGTTGAATAATTGAAGTCGCCGTAGTCTAGTAGGTAGGCTTATTAGACGTAATACTATGTTCAGACATGCACTTTTATTGAGTCAATATTCGGTTTATTGATTACAATATTTTAATGTGATGTTTTTGTAACACAGCCTATTTCACTTGCCTGCCTGTTTATAAGGGAAACACAAACAAAATTGAGTGTTTTTGTTTGTGTTTTCCATGCAAACAGGCAGGCAAGTGAAATAGCCTGTGTTATAAAAACATCACATAAGTGTTTAGACATAACAATATACGCAGTTCAGCTGCTTATTCAATATTCATTTGACAGCTGCGTAAACAAAACAGCTGCTTGTTGCAACAACATTGTTTTTGTTTTGTTCGTTGTTTTTATTTTTTTTTGTTTGTCGTTGTTGATATTTGAGTTGTCAAATATCAATAGAAAGTGTTCGGAAAATTGTAATATGGTTACTGAACGTACTTATGACAGTGCTGTATTTCAAGTTTTAATCAATATTATAACAATTTATGAATTTATTGAGCAATAATTAATTGACATTTTATATGAAATATTGAGATCAATAATGCCGTTTATTGCGATTTACTCAATATAAGTGCATGTCTGAACATAGTATAAAGCCCGGGTTCGTACCCAGGTCAGGCATCAAAACGAAATATGAAAAAAAAAAATATTTCTTCGGCGACTGCCTCTCAGCAGATTTCTGGCAAAAACTCTGAGAGTAAATAAACCTGCCATGAAAAAGTTTCTCAAAAAACTGTCGTTCGGAGTCGACGTTAAACTGTAGGTCCCGCCACTCATGTATAAAATTAACACACACCATATGAGTGGTGTGAGAAGCTAGGCCGTAATCCTGACTGAAGGGTTGTAATGGCCAATTATGTATGTATTGTTGTTGAATGCCTAAACTTTTTGACTGATTGTGGCCCAAATTAGAATATTCAATGCTTAATGCGTTTGGATATTTGTAATATTGGCAATGCTGATTCCAATTGTACCGATTGCAATAATTCTGCTTTTAGCATATTTTTATGCATCATCATTCGATGTCCCTCCCCCCATGGCCAAGTTAGTAGACTATATACGACGCATTCGACTGATTATTCTTGTTGCAATATGTTCTTTGTGCTCACGTTGTTTATCCTCAATACTTTGGTTTTCTTTGGTTTTTATCTGGAGACTGCAGCGAACTTCGAGAATCATCTCGAAGATAAACAGTTGAGGTGAGAGAGGACATCTTAGTTTACATTTAGTTTTTTGAAATGGATGGACAATTAAAGGGGAATTGAAATCTTTTTTCAAAAAAAAAAAAAAAAATGCAAAACCCAAAATTTTTTTTGCCTCGGCTTACTTCTGGCCGACAGATAATTTTATTTAACAATTAACATAGAAGGAAGATCTTTGAGAAGGTGTAGTATTCCATGACCAATCTTCCTTGCCGTTCCTCAACAACTTAATACATTTTTTCCGAGGGCTTTGGTCCCAGGCAACGATAGATGGACGATAGATGTCCTAGGACCTGCTACAGTAGACTAAAAACAAACTTGCTTAGTGATACTGAAACAAAGCGTAGACATGATTGTAAATCAGGGATCGGATAACTCAAAATTAATGTGCAGTTTTGATTGCCCGTAATAATTCATTTCAAATATAATTTCATTTTGTTCCACCTTAGCAGTGGGTAATCTATAAATATTGACAGTGCCAGCTGGAGCTGAGAAGGCTTATTTATGAGATTTTTAGGCTAATACAGTAGTATTATGTTAACAAGAGGTTTGTCTAAATGATGTAATCACCTAGAAATTGGTAGTTTTGGCCAATTGGATAGGGATTGTCGGGTCCGCCATCTAACGTTTTTTTTTTCAACTAATGCTTATTTCGTGAATGGTAACACTTAGCTCATGTCTGTTTTGACAGATAATTAGTTTTATCCTTCCGCTGAACGAATATGGTTGTGTATACGCTTGAACAACGCTGGGAAATATTGCGACATTACTTTGAAAATCATGGTAATGTTGCAGAATGTGTGCGAAAATTGCATACGGATTTTGGAAGAAGAGAAGCACCGTCAACTCCGTATGTTCGTTATCTTGTGAAAAAAGTGAAAGAAACTGGCATCCTCATCGATAAACCAAAGCGTGAAAAGCCAAAAACAGTGCGTACACACGAGAATATTGCTGCTGTGGCAGAAAGTGTGCGTGAAGCGCCATCAACATCAATTCACCGTCGTTCTACACAATTGAACATTTCGGAGACATCATTGAGACGAATTTTGCATAAAGACCTTGGTATGACGCCATACAAAGTCCAATTGGTTCAGGAGTTGAAGCCAATTGACCATCCAATGCGTTTTCGCTTCGCTAAGTGGGCCTGCGATCAACTTACAGAAGATGCCGATTTTGGCAAAAAAAATCATCTTTTCAGATGAAGCTCATTTTGATCTTGGCGGGAATGTAA